>CM051265.1:57913272-57920772 GCA_027921565.1 Artemia sinica
AAAAACTTACACACACACAAAAACTTACACCCACACGCAAAAACTTACATGCACACAAAAACTTACATGCACACAAAAACTTACACACACAAAAACTTACACACACGCACAAAAACTTACACACACACACACACACAAAAACTTACACACACACACACACGAAAACTTACGCACAGACACGAAAACTTACACACACACACGTCAAAACTTACACACACACAAAAACTTACACACTTACCATATCACAGTTACATTGTCTTAATTTTTCAAATTTCATTTTGAATTTCTGTCGTGAAATGCAAGAGTTGGAATATTTCAGTAGTGACTTGTTGTGCTTTACCTTCTCACAGTTACATTCTCTTGATTTTTCGAAGTTCATTTTGAATTTCTGTCATGAAATGCAAGAGTTGGAAAATTGGGGTCTTAGTCCACCAGCCCGAATGGTGGAAATCCACTAGCTCAGTATTGGGGTCCCAGTCCACCAGCCTGAACGGTGGAAATTCACTAGCTCGGAATTGGGGTCTTAGTCCACCAGCCTGAATGGTGGAAATTCACTAGCTCGGAATTGGGGTCTTAGTCCACCAGCCTGAATTGTTGAAATTCACATTAGACGAGGTTACGTGTGCACACACACACACACACAGAGAGAGACGACTAACACACAGGGACAACACACACAAAGAGACGACACACACAGAAAGAAACTGAATTACAAAATGAATATGATCAGGAATTGTTTACAAGTCAGGTTGGCCGAGTGGTTAAGGCGCTAGACTCAAGATCTGGTCCCCATACGGGGTCGTGGGTTCGAACCCCACACCTGACAATTTTTTTCCTATGTACTTTTTTCTTTCATCATGTCTTGTGATTTCACTAAATAAATTCTGTAAAAGGATTTATGCAGAACCTAAATTGCTAGGGTATTTAATAGATTAAATAAAAAAAACTAGAAAAGTGCAAAATGTTCAAATTCTCTTCTGAATTTTCTTAAAGAAGAGAAAAAAGTTAGCTCAATTCTGAACTTTACCAATGAAACTGATTTACAATATGAATATGATCAAGAATTGTTTACAAGTCAGGTTGGCCGAGTGGTTAAGGCGCTAGACTTAGGATCTGGTCCCCATATGGGGTCGTGGGTTCGAGTCCCACACCTGACAATTTTTTTCTTTCTTATTCTAAATCTTTGGAAACAGCCTCTATTTCTGACCGTTTAAGTTTTGATGTTAGTGTTGTCAGTCAAAAGCTATGACCTTGAGAAAAGAGCTTGAGAAAATTGCCTGATTATCGAAAAATGGGAAGTGAAATCCTCCAAAAGTCGACAGGAATGCACCCCTCCAGCGCTTTCTCGGATATGTTGAATAAAATATGCAAAGTCGACATAGCTTTATTTCATTTTTTAAGGTTAATTTAGACGAGGTTCTGAATTTTCTTAAAGAAGAGAAAAAAGTTAGCTCAATTCTGAACTTTACCAATGAAACTGAATTACAATATGAATATGATCAAGAATTGTTTACAAGTCAGGTTGGCCGAGTGGTTAAGGCGCTAGACTTAAGATCTGGTCCCCATATGGGGTCGTGGGTTCGAGTCCCACACCTGACATTTTTTTCTTATTCTAAATCCTTAGAAACAGCTTCACCTTGACACAGTTACATTTTCTTGATTTTTGTTAGGTTAGGTTAGGTTAGCTAGATCAAGTTAGGTTAGGTTAGGTTAAGTTAGGTCAAGTTAGGTTAGGTTAGCCTACGTACGCGCGCGTACGTAGGCTAACCTAACCTAACTTGACCTAACTTAACCTAACCTAACCTAACTTGATCTAGCCTAACCTAACCTAACCTAACAAAAATCAAGAAAATGTAACTGTGTCAAGGTGAAGCTGTTTCTAAGGATCTAGAATAAGAAAAAAATGTCAGGTGTGGGACTCGAACCCACGACCCCATATGGGGACCAGATCTTAAGTCTAGCGCCTTAACCACTCGGCCAACCTGACTTGTAAACAATTCTTGATCATATTCATATTGTAATTCAGTTTCATTGGTAAAGTTCAGAATTGAGCTAACTTTTTTCTCTTCTTTAAGAAAATTCAGAACCTCGTCTAAATTAACCTTAAAAAATGAAATAAAGCTATGTCGACTTTGCATATTTTATTCAACATATCCGAGAAAGCGCTGGAGGGGTGCATTCCTGTCGACTTTTGGAGGATTTCACTTCCCATTTTTCGATAATCAGGCAATTTTCTCAAGCTCTTTTCTCAAGGTCATAGCTTTTGACTGACAACACTAACATCAAAACTTAAACGGTCAGAAATAGAGGCTGTTTCCAAAGATTTAGAATAAGAAAGAAAAAAATTGTCAGGTGTGGGACTCGAACCCACGACCCCATATGGGGACCAGATCCTAAGTCTAGCGCCTTAACCACTCGGCCAACCTGACTTGTAAACAATTCTTGATCATATTCATATTGTAAATCAGTTTCATTGGTAAAGTTCAGAATTGAGCTAACTTTTTTCTCTTCTTTAAGAAAATTCAGAAGAGAATTTGAACATTTTGCACTTTTCTAGTTTTTTTTTATTTAATCTATTAAGTACCCTAGCAATTTAGGTTCTGCATAAATCCTTTTACAGAATTTATTTAGTGAAATCACAAGACATGATGAAAGAAAAAAGTACATAGGAAAAAAATTGTCAGGTGTGGGGTTCGAACCCACGACCCCGTATGGGGACCAGATCTTGAGTCTAGCGCCTTAACCACTCGGCCAACCTGACTTGTAAACAATTCCTGATCATATTCATTTTGTAATTCAGTTTCTTTCTGTGTGTGTCGTCTCTTTGTGTGTGTTGTCCCTGTGTGTTAGTCGTCTCTCTCTGTGTGTGTGTGTGTGTGCACACGTAACCTCGTCTAATGTGAATTTCAACAATTCAGGCTGGTGGACTAAGACCCCAATTCCGAGCTAGTGAATTTCCACCATTCAGGCTGGTGGACTAAGACCCCAATTCCGAGCTAGTGAATTTCCACCGTTCAGTCTGGTGGACTAAGATCCTAATTCTGAGCTAGTGAATTTCCACCATTCAGGCTGGTGGACTGAGACCCCAATATTGAGCTAGTGGATTTCCACCATTCAGGCTGGTGGACTATGACCCCAATTCTGAGCTAGTGAATTTCCACCGTTCAGGCTGGTGGACTGGGACCCCAATACTGAGCTAGTGGATTTCCACCATTCGGGCTGGTGGACTAAGACCCCAATTTTCCAACTCTTGCATTTCATGACAGAAATTCAAAATGAACTTCGAAAAATCAAGAGAATGTAACTGTGAGAAGGTAAAGCACAACAAGTCACTACTGAAATATTCCAACTCTTGCATTTCACGACAGAAATTCAAAATGAAATTTGAAAAATTAAGACAATGTAACTGTGATATGGTAAGTGTGTAAGTTTTTGTGTGTGTGTAAGTTTTGACGTGTGTGTGTGTAAGTTTTCGTGTCTGTGCGTAAGTTTTCGTGTGTGTGTGTGTGTAAGTTTTGTGTGTGTGTGTGTGTGTGTGTAAGTTTTTGTGCGTGTGTGTAAGTTTTTGTGTGTGTGTAAGTTTTTGTGTGCATGTAAGTTTTTGTGTGCATGTAAGTTTTTGCGTGTGGGTGTAAGTTTTTGTGTGTGTGTAAGTTTTTGTGTGTCTAAGCTTTTGTGTGTGTAAGTTTTGACGTGTGTGTGTGTAAGTTTTCGTGTGTGTGTGTGTGTGTGTGTGTGTGTAAGTTTTTGTGTGCATGTAAGTTTTCGTGTGCATGTGTAAGTTTTTGTGTGTGTGTGTGTGTGTGTAAGTTTTTGTGTGTGTGTAAGTTTTTGTGTGTGTGTGTAAGTTTTTGTGCGTGTGTGTAAGTTTTTGTGTGTGTGTGTAAGTTTTTGTGTGCATGTAAGTTTTTGTGTGCATGTAAGTTTTTGCGTGTGGGTGTAAGTTTTTGTGTGTATGTGTAAGTTTTTGTGTGTCTAAGCTTTTGTGTGTGGGTGTAAGTTTTTGTGTGTGTTTGTAAGTTTGTGTGTGTTTGTGTGTGTGTGTGTGTGTAAGTTTTTTTTTTTTTGTGTGTGTGTGTGTGTGTAAGTTTTGGCGTGTGTGTGTAAGTTTTCGTGTGTGTGTGTGTGTAAGTTTTGTGTGTGTGTGTGTGTGTGTTTGTAAGTTTTTGTGCGTGTGTGTGTGTGAGTTTTTGTTGTGTTCATGTGTAAGTTTTTGTGTGTGTGTGTGTGTGTGTGTGTGTGTGTAAGTTTTTGTGTGTGTGTAAGTTTTGGCGTGTGTGTGTAAGTTTTCGTGTGTGTGTGTGTGTGAGTTTTGTGTGTGTGTGTGTGTGTAAGTTTTTGTGTGCATGTAAGTTTTTGTGTGCATGTAAGTTTTCATGTGCATGTGTAAGTTTTTTTGTGTGTGTGTGTGTGTGTGTAAGTTTTTGTGTGTGTGTGTAAGTTTTGGCGTGTGTGTGTAAGTTTTCGTGTGTGTGTGTAAGTTTTCATGTGTGTGTGTAAGTTTTTGTGTGTGTGTGTGTAAGTTTTTGTGTGTGTGTAAGTTTTTGTGTGTGTGTGTAAGTTTTTGTGCGTGTGTGTAAGTTTTGTGTGTGTGTGTGTGTAAGTTTTTGTGTGCATGTAAGTTTTTGTGTGCATGTAAGTTTTTGTGTGTGGGTGTAAGTTTTTGTGTGTGTTTGTAAGTTTGTGTGTGTGTTTGTGTGTGTGTGTGTAAGTTTTTTGTGTGTGTGTGTGTAAGTTTGTGTGTGTGTGTGTGTGTGTGTGTGTGTAAGTTTTTGTGCGTGTAAGTTTTGGTGTGTGTGTGTGTGTGAGTTTTCGTGTGTGTGTGTGTAAGTTTTGTGTGTGTGTGTGTGTGTTTGTAAGTTTTTGTGCGTGTGTGTGTGAGTTTTTGTTGTGTTCATGTGTAAGTTTTGTGTGTGTGTGTGTGTGTGTGTGTGTGTGTGTGTGTGTGAGTTTTTGTGTGTGTGTAAGTTTTGGCGTGTGTGTGTAAGTTTTCGTGTGTGTGTGTGTGTGTGAGTTTTGTGTGTGTGTGTGTGTGTGTGAGTTTTGTGTGTGTGTGTGTGTGTGTGTAAGTTTTTGTGTGCGTGTAAGTTTTTGTGTGCATGTAAGTTTTCGTGTGCGTGTGTAAGTTTTGTGTGTGTGTGTGTGTGTAAGTTTTGGCGTGTGTGTGTGTGTGTAAGTTTTGGCGTGTGTGTGTAAGTTTGTGTGTGTGTGTGTGTGTGTGTGAGTTTTGTGTGTGTGTGTGTGTGTGTGTGTGTGTGTGTGTGTGTGTGTGGTGTGTGTGTGTGTGGTGTGTGTGTGTGTGTGTGTGTGTGTAAGTTTTTGTGTGCATGTAAGTTTTTGTGTGCATGTAAGTTTTCGTGTGCATGTGTAAGTTTTTTTGTGTGTGTGTGTGTAAGTTTTGTGTGTGTGTGTAAGTTTTGGCGTGTGTGTGTAAGTTTTCGTGTGTGTGTGTGTGAGTTTTCATGTGTGTGTGTAAGTTTTTGTGTGTGTGTGTAAGTTTTCGTGTGTGTGTGTAAGTTTTCGTGTGTGTGTGTGTGTGTAAGTTTTTGTGTGTGCGTGTAAGATTTTGTGCGTGTGTGTAAGTTTTTGTGTGCATGTAAGTTTTTATGTGCATGTATGTTTTCGTGTGCATGTGTAAGTTTTTTTTTGTGTGTGTGTGGTGTGTGGTGTGTGTGTGTGTGGTGTGCGTAAGTTTTCGTGTGTGTGTGTAAGTTTTTGTGTGTGTGTAAGTTTTTGTGCGTGTGTGTAAGTTTTAGTGTGTGTATAAGTTTTTGTGTGCGTGTAAGTTTTTGTGTGCATGTAAGCTTTTGCGTGTGGGTGTAAGTTTTTTTGTGTGTGTGTGTGTGTGTGTGTGTAAGTTTTTGTGTGTCTAAGCTTTTGTGTGTGTAAGTTTTGACGTGTGTGTGTGTGTGTAAGTTTGTGTGCTGTGTGTGTGGTGTGTGTGTGTGTAAGTTTTGTGTGTGTGTGTGTGTAAGTTTTTTGTGTGTGTGTAAGTTTTGTGTGTGTGTGTGTGTGTAAGTTTTTGTGCGTGTGTGTAAGTTTTTGCGTGCATGTAAGTTTTTGTGTGCATGTAAGTTTTTGCGTGTGGGTGTAAGTTTTTGTGTGTGCGTGTGAGTTTTTGTGTGTTTAAGCTTTTGTGTGTGGGTGTAAGTTTTTTGTGTGTGTGTGTAAGTTTGTGGTGTGTGTTGTGTGTGTGTGTGTGTAAGTTTTTGTGTGTGTGTAAGTTTTGTGTGTGTGTGTGTGTGTGTGTGTGTGTAAGTTTTTGTGTGTGTAAGTTTTGGCGTGTGTGTGTGTGAGTTTTCGTGTGTGTGCGTGTAAGATTTGTGTGTGTGTGTGTAAGTTTTCGTGTGTGTGTGTGTAAGTTTTGTGTGTGTGTGTGTGTGTGTGTGTAAGTTTTTGTGCGTGTGTGTGTGTTTTTTTGTGTTCATGTGTAAGTTTTTGTGTGTGTGTGTGTGTGTGTAAGTTTTTGTGTGTGTGTAAGTTTTGGCGTGTGTGTGTGAGTTTTCGTGTGTGTGTGTGTGTAAGTTTTGTGTGTATGTGTGTGTGTGTGTGTAAGTTTTTGTGTGCATGTAAGTTTTTGTGTGCATGTAAGTTTTCGTGTGCATGTGTAAGTTTTTGTGTGTGTGTGTGTGTGTGTGTGTGTGTGTGTGTGTAAGTTTTTGTGTGTGTGTGTGTGTGTAAGTTTTGGCGTGTGTGTGTAAGTTTTGGCGTGTGTGTGTAAGTTTTCATGTGTGTGTGTGTGTGTCAGTTTTTGTGTGTGTGTGTGTAAGTTTTTGTGCGTGTGTGTAAGTTTTTGTGTGTGTGTAAGTTTTTGTGTGCATGTAAGTTTTTGTGTGCATGTAAGTTTTTGCGTGTGGGTCTAAGTTTTTGTGTGTGTGTGTGTGTGTGTGTAAGTTTTTGTGTGTCTAAGCTTTTGTGTGTGGATGTAAGTTTTTTGTGTGTGTGTGTAAGTTTGTGTGTGTGTGTGTGTGTGTGTGTGTGTGTGTGTGTAAGTTTTGTTATGTGTGTGTAAGTTTTGTGTGTGTGTGTGTGTGTGTGTAAGTTTCTGTGTGTGTAAGTTTTGTCGTGTGTGTGTAAGTTTTCGTGTGTGTGTGTGTAAGTTTTGTGTGTGTGTGTGTGTAAGTTTTTGTGCGTGTGTGTGTGAGTTTTTTTGTGTTCATGTGTAAGTTTTTGTGTGTGTGTGTGTGTGTGTAAGTTTTTGTGTGTGTGTGTAAGTTTTGGTGTGTGTGTGTGAGTTTTCGTGTGTGTGTGTGTGTAAGTTTTGTGTGTGTGTGTGTGTAAGTTTTTGTGTGCATGTAAGTTTTTGTGTGCATGTAAGTTTTCGTGTGCATGTGTAAGTTTTTGTGTGTGTGTGTGTGTGTGTGTTAGTTTTTGTGTGTGTGTGTGTGTGTGTGTAATTTTTTGTGTGTGTGTAAGTTTTCGTGTGTGTGTGTGAGTTTTCGTGTGTATGTGTGTAAGTTTTTGTGTGTGTGTGTGTAAGTTTTTGTGTGCATGTAAGTT
>CM051265.1:57925772-58408272 GCA_027921565.1 Artemia sinica
CCATAGTTTCTTAGATACGAATATCCAGAGACGTGACATACCACAGGTTTTCAGAGATGAAAAATTTAGCATCCTTCGACCGGAGAAGATTAATTGACTTACAAACTTTCTTTACGATCCTGAAATTTACTATAGAGTATTCTACTCAAAGCTTTCAGTGTCGTACATTCTTGGAAGGGATACTATTTGCTTGCTTACTTGGGGTGGGAATCAGTGTTCGATATTTCAACTGGCACCAAGGGTCTTGGAGACCTCCTTGGACCATGTTCAGCAATCTTCTACAAGCTGCTTTGAAAATATGAGCCCCTGATTTGACCATCTGTGACCGAGCTTTGTGAACCGCGCAATACGTTTAAAATCTGAATTGACTAGGTTCCATCAGTTCTTCCTCCGCCCTCCTTGGTACTTCTTCCAGGAGATAACAGGCTCGGATAGAAGTAATTACTGAGACATGCACTCTGGCAGCTACTGTAATATATGGCTTAGCCACTTCAAAAGGTTCTCCTTATTAGTGAGCATAATATCCTTCGGAATATTGAACATTTTACGTAAATTTGCGTTGAAGACACGGTCACGCAATTGTATTCTGATAATTCTCCACCAGTAGGTAAGCTCAAATACCTTTAGTGTATGCTCATACTGTAGCTTTACTTACCATGTTTCACATCCATAGACGAAAACAGTGCAGACTAGGGCCATATAAATTTAAACTTTCGTTAAGACAGTGACCTCGCGGCAAATCCATATAGGTTTTCGACGGGAGGAAATCCCTATGCTTTGGGAGGTATCCCGTCATTCTCTAGGATTTCCCTAAGTTTTTGATGAGTGATAGAGTTGAAGGAAACAATAGATTTCAGGAACATGAAGATCAGGGGAAGGTTGTACGTTTCAAACTGCTGGATGATGAGGCAAAGCGCAAAGATATTACAATTGCAGCCTCTACCTTGCAGAGATTCGGTTTGATTTTCTCGAGTTTTTTTCCTCCCTTACCCCTTTGAAGCAGTTTGTGAGTATGATCCTGAATATTTTGACCACAATACTTATAAGACTTATTCTGTGACAATTTTCGCATTCATTTTTTCTTACAGAAAGGAAGAATGAATGATTTCTTCAAATCTTTTGGAAAGATTCGGTGCATCAAACTTCTTTAAGAATACCGTGGAGATATTGAACGTTTATCTCGGGGTTCCGGGGGGAAGCAATTTTCACCTGGGGCTTTGTGGTTCTTCAGAGTCTAAATTACTTTATGTATTTTGGCAAAGATCGGAGCATCCAACTCGGCATCATAGGGCTCTTTTTGGACGCTAGGGAAGTAATCATAAGCAGCCAATTACGGGATTGGGTAGGTCTTAAATTGATCCTTCCATCTTGCCAAACGCTCCTTCTGAAAACTAATGATTTTTCTTGATTTGTCCCCTTGTATGATTCAATCAGTCTTACCAACTGACTTGTTAAGAGTTCTGACTGTTTTTTTCTTCTCTTTTTTTAAGCCATATTTTTCTTAATAAATTCTTGTTTTAAGACGAAAGAGTTCATAAGGACAATTATGCTGAAATTTTGCTGGATGACAGTATTTTAACTTGTTTGGCTTATATTAATGTCCATACATACTTTAATTCAAGTTTAAAATAAGAAACAGGGTCAATCATGGAATTAAACATATATAATAATTGGCAGAGCAAATTAAGTGGGGGTGATCGGGGAATCTCCAACTCCAACTACCACAAATCAGCATCGATAAATAAGTGAAACCCAAAACGAACAGAAATTTTAATAAATAACCGAATCAAACTCAAAACGAGCAGAAATTAACATAAGTTGGGCGCGATTCGGTTTCATAAGTGGGCGCGTAAATTAACATAAGTGGGCTTCATAAATTAACATAAGTTCAAATTTAATTAACATAACATAAGTTATGTTAATTAAATTAACATAAGTTCGGTTTCATAAATTAACATAAGTGGGCGCGACCAACATAAGTTGGTCGCGATTCGATTGAGTTTGATTCGGTTATTTATTGTAATTTCTGTTCGTTTTGGGTTTCATTTATTTATCGATGCTGATTTGTGGTAGTTTTACGCTTGGTAGATTATTTGATTTTATTTTTGCTCATTTTTTGTTTAATGGAGTTCTTTACTTTTCTTTGAAAAACTTATTTTGTGGAAAAAGTTTTTTTTAATTAATTTAAAACTAGACAAATGTGGTGTAGTCCCTGCTTTGTTATTTTATTTCATAAAGAATTTTAGTCGCTTGTATAGCTTCTACGTGAAATTTTTTTTAAAAGTTAGATTTTGGGTGAGTGGCTGACCTTTTCTGATTTAGGATTATTGTTTCTAATTCGTTTATTTTTGTTTTATCTGTTATTTTCTTCCGCGTTGTTAGCATTTTAATTCTTCCAATTTGGGTTTTTGTTTCACTTTGATCTCAACGTTTTTTGTTGTTTTTTCTTTTTTTTTCTGGTCTATATCATTCACGCTTTTGCTCAGAAAATGTGAACTGGATTTTTTTTTTTTTTTTATGACTTTCTCTAATATTGCTGAAGAAGGGAAGCAGCTGTTTTCACGAAATATCTGTTTTGTTGCATGCAGTATTTTCGTTGGCCTTACAAAACCCCCATCTTGCTTTTCTCCTCTCTTATTTTTTGTAATGGCAGGCCAATGTGGTTTACAAAGCTATCTTAGCAAAAATTCAAAAACCAAAAAAATCCGCCATAGTTTTAACTAGTAAATTCTTATGGAAGTCTGTATGTTAAATGTTCTTCTTATTTTTTAGTCAAATCCACCAACACAATCATAGTTTACTCATTGGGTGACCATTCAGGTAATCACATTTATACCTAATGTTACATTTATTTTTAGCCGTCTGGTCCATTTTTTTCACTTTTGCTTCCACTCAGCCTAAATCAAGAAACTTATTGAAACTACTCATGAAATGGTAGTTTTTTGCCGTTCCTTTCATGCAGAAGTTCCTGTATTCTATCCAAACCATGAAAATCTAGGGGTCATTTTATAGGGGCTATTTTTGAGTCAAAAGGAAAACCTATTTCTATTTTATTTTCGTACTATTATTATTTGCAGACAAATTCACTGCTTTATTGACTTAGATGCTAGAACTAGAACCTTAACTCTAATTCAATAACGTAAATTCGGTTGTATGTTTTTGGGAATAGATTTTGTCTATAAGAAATATTCACAGAAGGTATAAATTACTTACACTATTATTTCTTATGTAAGCCATAATACTGCGCACAACTTATGATATTCTGCTTAGAGCTAGTGACAGTCAATAGAAACTTTTTATAGCGAGGAAAAAATATTTTTTTTGTTAGTTTCCGCTCCTTCATGAACCATTTCCAAGCTTTCCGTCTGATAAACTTAAAGCTCTTCTAGAAGTAACACTTAAAGTGCAGCACAACAACACAGTTTAGGTGATTTATTCTGGGAATAGGATTTCCTTAACTTGAAGATTGCTTTTCAGAATGACAGTTGAAGTCTATAGCGAACTCTCTCGTTCTATTGATTTTTCAAATAACTATTTTTAAGGTTACTTTAAGTTAAACTATTTCTGCTAAATTGAAGATTCGATGACATTACGTTTAATACGTTGTTCTGGCTATAAGCTTTTTTAAAAATTAATTAAAAAAAAAAAATTCCACAAAACGAGTTTTTCAAACAAAAGTAAAGAACTCCATTAAACCAAAATGAACAAAAATAGAATCAAATAATCCAAGCATACAACTACCTCAAATAAGTATCAATAAATAAATGAAACCAATAACGAACAGAAAATAAAATAAATAACAGAGTCAAACTCAAAACGAGCAGAAATTGATATAAGCAAGGTTCAAAACCCCTATGCTTTCTAAAAGCCAGAATATAATTTATACTTTACTGAAAACATTCAAATGAATGTGCATTGTCAGTTTGACATACATATGCTGATATTTATTCCTTAAAATCATATTTAATTTTTGATTTCTTAAAGTTAAAGAAGTGAAAACACATAAAAGAAATTTTTCATTGAAGTACAAATAATATTCTGGCTTTTAGAAAGCATAGGTGTTTTGAACCCTACTCGTATTAATTTCTGCTCGTTTTTAGTTTGCTCTGTTATTTATTCTAATTTCTGCTCGTTTTGGTTTCATTTATTTATTTATACTTATGTTTGGTAGTTGAAAGCTTGGTAGATTATTTGATACTATTTTTGTTCATTTTTGGTTTAATGGAGTTCTTTGTTTTTTTTTTTTTTTTGAAAACTTATTTTGTGGGAAAAGTTTTGAATTAATTTCTACTCGTTTTATTTAGACATAGTCTTTTTCAGGGAAAAAGAAAACAATAGTTTGAATCTTTCTGGATTTCCTTTAAGATTTTATATTTTGGCCTGCTATTTATATGCTGTAGAAACTTTTTCAGCAATTTTTAACAACATAAACTCTTTTGAAAATCCTGACACAAAATTGTAGTGTTCAATTTAGTCATTTATACCCTCTAATTGACCTGATAATTAAAAGCTAGTACCATTCCCAAAAAATTATATATATGCTCTTTCAAAGCCTGGACACAATTACACTCTTTTGATTTAGTAAAATTTTAAGAGCAGATGTAGTAATAGAATTAGCCCCGAAAATTTGATATTAATACCCTCAGTCGTTCTTGGTATATTGCTGAGATGTCTTAATGGCAACCAGCATACAAACAGTGTGTCTTTATTAGTTTTAAAGCAACAGTTAGTTTTTTAGCATAATGGGCAAATTACATAACTGCTGGGGTTAACCTACCCAATAACTCTAGAGATATAGTCACTAGACCATTCAGCTATGCTGAACAAAATGGATGTTTTTAAAATTTTGATTGGAATTGTCTGAAAAATTATGAACTAAAGAGGAGGGCTGATTGCCCTCCAATCATTTTTGACTCTAAGCAATGCTTCAGGACAGGTTGATGGTATTAAGTTAAAAATAACGTAAAGTCTTTCCCCAGGGCTCTGAGGGTTGTGCCAGCCCTGGAAGCATTGTTATATGTTCGTTGGACTATTTTAAACAAAATTACCATCGCACAATTGCACTCAAATGCATTTAGTGAAAAGAGGGGTAGTTTGGTGGAGGGGGTGCTACTTGACCTCCATCACTATTGACTCTTTAAAAAGAATTAGAACTTCCAATTTTAACCAAATGAGCTACTTCTAAAGCTTATGCAACCATCCCTTCCATAAGAACCTTAAATGCCCCAGGGACATAATTTACAACCCTCACCCTCAGGCTCTGGTGGTTTGTATCAACCTCAAAAGCCTTGTTATATGATATTTGGACTATTTTGTATGAAAGGACTGTCTCAAAATATCTATTGGATACATCTCAGGAAAACACGACGTGTTTGTGTGTGCGTATGTTTGCAACTGCGCTCTGATCATTTTGACTCTTAAAATGGACACTAGAACTTATAATTACCAATCTAATGAGTCCCCCTCCCCTAAAGCATATACGACTACCCTTTTTATAAGAACCTCATATGCCCCAAGGGGCACAGCTTACAAACCTTTCCCTAAGAACTGTAGGGAGGGGGGCTGTCTTCGTCACAGACATAATTTCCAAAACCTTCAACAAATGCTGAGCGTGGAGGGGGGGGGGGGCTGTTTGCTCTCAAATCATTTTGACTGTTAAAAAGGGCGGTATAACTTCCAATTTTAAATCACATAAGCCCCATCTGATGTTTATATGACCACCCATTCAAAAATAACCTTATATGCCCTCATAAAATAACTTACAACCCTTTCCCCAGGGCGCTAGGGGGGGGGGGGGGTGGACGGTTGTGTCATCCCTAGAGACATTATCATATTTTATTTGGACTATTTTGAATAAAATCACTATCTCATAATTTCAATCAGACGCGTTTGGTGAAAGGAGGGGTTGTAGAAGAGGGGGAGGGGACTAAATACCGTCCATCGCTTTTGACGCTTAAAAAGGAAATAGAACTTCCAATTTTCAACCAAATGAGCCTCTTCTAAAGTTAAACAACGATCTCTTCCATAAAAACCTTAAATACTCCCTGGGCATAACAACTCTTGCCCCTAACCTTTGGGGCTTGTTTCAACCCCAAAAGCCTTGTTAAATGATATTTAGACTATTTTGAATATAATCTATATCTCAAAATTTCTATTAGATGCATTTCGGGACAATACGACTTTTTTTTGGGGGGGGGGGGGGGTAGCTGTAAGACATGCCCCCCAGGGCATAACTTATAAAGACATAATTTCTTCTCAAAGACATAATTTCTTGAACTTTCAAATACGTTGAGCAAAATGGCTATCTCAGAATTTCGATTGGAAAAAGTGTTTGGAAAAAGGATGGGCGTGGGCGGGGGTTCATTTGCCCTCTGGTCACTTTTGACTAATAAAAAAGGCACTAGTCCTCTCAATTTCCAATCGAATGAGCCCTTTTTGAAGCTTCTACGATAAAACTTTATATGAAACCCTTATATGCCCCAAGGGCATAGCTTACGACCCTTGTCCTGAAGGCTATGGGGGGAGAAGGGTTTTCATCCTCAAAGACAAAATTTCCAGCCATTTCAACTACGCTGAACAAAATGGCGATCTAAAAATTTGGATTTGATGTGTTTAGGGAAGTGGTGGGGGTGAGAGTAGGAAGAGAAGAGCAAACACTTAAGAATATACATATACATTAGTGGCCCTCCAATCACTTTTGGCTATTAAAAATTGAACTAGCCCTTTCAATTTCCAATCGAATGAGCCCTTTTTGAAGTTTCTACGACACTGCTTTTGATAGATATTTCTATTGAAGCTTTTTCATGAGCATAAACGGTACTATTGCCGTTGTGTTAGGTACCTCCCAAACCAAACTCATACCCGTACCAAGAGGTAGAAGAAGCTGATAAGAGAGGGGAAATTCGGTTCTTTTCGGAAAAGGAAATCAACTATTCATCTGACGTCAAACCATAATTCCTGAAGTTAAAGATTAAGACACAAATATTAGTATTATTTACTTGTGAAATCGTCTTTCTTTTGTTTTGCTTAAATGGAAAAAAAAGAAAACAAATACAATAAAGCACACATTGGTTAAACTGTCTGAAATTGCTATAAGAAATCCATAATCCATGACGCCTGAGCCTGAGGCTATAATCCCATTAAAACTAGACAGGCACTCTTAAACGGGTCTGAGATAGCATGCCCTTTTATGCATCACGCCATAGGCGAGTTCAAAGTTACTCGAACAGAGTTCTCACAATAGGAAACTTCTTAAAAGTATCTTTGCCACCCAAAATAACTATAATGCCTCTACCTTTTACCAAGAAAGAAAATACTAAATACAAATACATTACGACCAGGACAACTAATGATCAAAGCCATGTCCAGAATACATACAGAACGTTCACTTAGGTAAGCAAATATTATAGGAGTAATCAAAACCTAGCTGTGAGAATTTTCTGTGACCTTGGCGTACAGAGCAGAATCAACAAAGCCCGAACGATCTTCTTGAAGCTCTACACCACTCATGGAACCGGAGGGAGATCAGCATTTCGACAAAAAATGTATCTATAGAGCCGCTGTTAGATCTGGTCTATTCAGTTCAGTTAAGACTTCTCCTTTGAAGGCGCTTCATGTCAATTATTTGGAAGTCTGACTACTTGTGTCTACGAAAATACGAAGGATATGATAATCACACATAATTTCAAATATTTATGTGCACCACTGCTACTGTAATATCGAACCCATCGCCACGATTGTCAGACAGAAAAGACTGCGTTAATTTGACCATGTGTTGAGAAGAACGTATGACTTGATCATCAAGCAAGTTACTCTACCCGGTCCTTTACTTAATTGGTGTAGGTGACATAGAGGTCAATAGAACAATCAAGAGACAACTGTCGGAGATGATCTCAAGAGTAGTAATGCCATGATACTTTTGAGCGCATGCCCTCCCTTTTCTGATAGGATTCCGAGTGCATGCCGTTCCCTTTCTCATAGGATTTCAAACTCAAACGCCCCTTTTTCCGAAGGATTCCGACAACATGCCCTCCATAGATTAGAGCGCACAGGCAGCAGGTTGACATGGGATTTCCATGACGCCCTGTGACGTCACGACATCCCAAGGAAAAATAGCATAGTATTCCTGTGACGCCCTGTTGCGTTACGACATCCCTGGCAAGATTCCAAACACACCCCTATCCCTTTCCCATAGGACTTCAAGCGCATGTCCTCTCTTTCCCATGGGATTTCCATGACGCCTTGTGACGTCACGACATCTCTGGCAAGTTTCCGATGACAACCCCAGGTGTTCCATTATTTTTTCAGTATTGGTGAGATTCCCACAATATATCCCTGTTTACAGGTTTTCTATTGAAGGGAACACAGCTAGCGAAACACCATCGGCTTTTAGACGGTCAGATAGTGATATTAGCATGGGATTTTCAAGGGTGAGATAGGGAGTCTATAAGTGGAGCTACTAGCCCCTCAAGCCATCAGACCTGAGCAATGTGGATCCTGTTTCCAGGTGTAATATGTTTGACGCAATATTATTGCAGACGGCAAGATTCGCACGACACACCCCTCTGAACTCCAATGACGTCACAAGACTTACCCTGTCTTAAACAGTCAGGTGTAACATTGATGACGTAATTGTATGTAGCCTTGCGTCAGGACCGATAGGGAATCCCCGCTTGTAACTTAACGACAGCACACACCTTATGTGAGGTCACGTAATTACAGCGCAACCATCACTGTCACATAATAATTATTTGACATTTTATTTCTGCCGGAATGTACAAAGCGTTTTTTTTTCTTTTTTTGACCTCGCTAGGACTCGAAAGTTCAATTTCCTTCCATTGGAACAACGCTCCAAGCAAGAGGACTAAACTTCTATTCCCAGTATTCTGTGTCGCGAACTATATTCTAAAACTAACCTATTGCGCAACACCTGAGAATCCCCATTTTTCGTACACACTAGAACGGCGTATTTACTGCCTAAATTTGGTACGCAGTCGGAAAACATCGATTTCCAGAAATTACACCTCTTGATTAAGTAATGCTGTGTTAGGCAGTAATGCCATCATTGATTGCTCTCAAGGTTTTTTAGTACTAAAGGAGAAATGCATGCTTAAATTATGTAAACACCTAGCTAATCTAAGACTCGTCCTAAAAACATATCCAAAGGATTAAGCTAATTGTTAATAAAGTTTTAATAATAAAAACAAATTTACAACAATATTAGAACAAAGAAAAATAAAAATAATAAAAAAAAACATGCAATAAAGAGAAATACATCTTAGCAATCATTTTCAGACGGGCAAGATTGATATTAGAGTTAAATTCAAGCCATATTAAGACCTTTTAACGCAAATGCACCCGTTTTCTTTGAGCTAAACTTATGAATATTTCACATCATTTTGACAGTATACGACTATCCCCCCCTCCTCGCCCTCCAAGTGATTATTTTTGGGGGGCAATTTTGACTAAGGCTATGCTAGCACTTGCGGATTTAAACAATTATTTACCATATTTTAACATTTGTTTCATATTTTAATATTTTCTAGGGCTTGTGGCAAGGTCCAAGAGTTAAGATAATTTTCAATATTTTACGTTATTTTCCTCGGGATTAATAGATCCAAGACTCACAAAATTCAAACATGAGAGTGAAATGGCACTGCAATACTGTTTTCACACACATCTAGGGGCAATTTTGACTTTTGATATGCTAGAACTTGAGGATTTTAAACCATTATTTACCATATTTTAACCATTGTTTCATATTTTTAATATTTTCTAGACCTTATGGTCCAAGAACTGAGAGTTTTTAAGATAATATTTTTATATTTTACATTATTTTCCTCAGGATTAGCCTAATAGATCCAAGGCTTACAAAATTCAAACATGAGAGTGAAAAAGCACTGCGACACTGTTTTCACACACATTTGAGGGCAATTTTGACTAAGGATATGCTAGCACTTAAGGCTTCTAAACAATTACTTTCCATATTTTAGGACATGGATTCAGCATATTGAAAGCGCCAGGAATTACAGTTCAAATCGACTATAAATTACAAATTTAGTTAAAAGAAAATTTAAACAGGACTCTGAAGTTGGAGTTTTATGGCTAACCCCCCCCCCCCTTAGAAATCATATTCCAGAGGGCAAAGCTGATGTTAGATGCTAATTTTTATGCACTATCGAGGTATTTCCGAGAGCTCTTAATGAAAATGTCTCGTTTCATTGAGAAAAGCTTACGAATATTTCACACCATAGTGAGATTGCGCCCAGCCCTCCCCCTAACAATCATTTCCAGAGTGCAGGGTGGATATTAGATGCAAATTTTTAGGCATCATTGAGGTAAATTCCGAGAGTCTTTAACGAAAATGCAGCATTTCTTTGAGTGTAAGGTAGATTTTCAGCCCCCCTTCTCAGTAAAAGTTCTTTAACGCCTCCGACTTAACTTTTAAGCTGTAGAACATGGTACTCCGAGCTATTCACACCACAGTAACCACCCCCCCCCCCCCTCCCCAGCGAAATCACATCCTCACCTCAAAGATATCTTTTTGACATTCCTTATTAAAAATTATGCTTCAATCTGGTGATTCACGTTTTTGAAAGCCAAGCTTATCATAATAACCTCTAAAAAACTCCATACCACCGTGGTATTACACATCTCCCCCTCCATCATTCACGTGGCACCGCTCCTCATCCCCCCTAGGAAATTTTCAATCTTTTCTCAGAAAAACAAGCTCATGAATCTAAATTAAACACTGTTTTTACTTGAACACCGGAACTCAGCATTTCGTTGTCAGAATATGACACTCCATGCAATTTACGCCACAATGCCACACAATTACTACTGTGCGGCACCTCTCTGTTATTTTCAGTCATTTCTTGTTAATTATGCTTCAACCTATTGATTCAAGTTTTTTGCTTACCCACAATCCCCCTCTATCACCCACATGGCAGCCCCTATGAAATTTTCAAAATTTTCCTACCAAAAATAAGCCAATGAATCTAAATTAAACACTTGAACAGTTTTACTTGAACAGCGGAACTGTGCATTTCGTTGTCAGAACGTGGCACTCCAAGCAATTCACGCCAAAATGTCAGACTGTCGGGTTATATTTCCTATTGCTTTTATTTTCCGACAATTCCCAGCCCTAAGCGACATCATTACAGGCCCTTTACCAGAATTTTGTAAACTGGTGTCGAGGTTTATCCTGTCTGTGTTACCTCAGTTGAATTTCAAAAGTCCATTTTGGAGGATTTTCGTTTGAAACGCACGACGAACAATGCTCTTGTAGTGTTGTGTCATAGTTTATCTTATCAATGTGTTACCTCTGTTTATGTTTTCAAAGTGCATTTTGGAATTTTTTCGTTTGAAACATATGACTCAAGATATTTTTCTATTGTTGTGTCGTATTTTATTTTGTCAGTGTAACAAACATTTACTTAATAGTATTAAATATCTCTTGGAAGTAACAGGTTTTGTTTTCTTAAATGTAACAAATTTTTTCTAATAAAAGCAGGATTTCCGTCAAAGATAAAAAATTTCTCTTAGAAATAACAAATTTTCTGCTTACGCTAACAAATTTTTCGTTAGAACTAGCAAGTTTTTCGTAACGCTAACAAATTTTCTCTTCGAAGTAAAAACTTTTTCCTTTATAATAAACAAAGTTTTACTTAATACTACCCTCAGTATTAGTGCTTTTGGTGCTAAAAAGGGCAAGTTTATTAAAATATGTCTATGTCTATACTATCAAACTTCTCTGGGAGTAACAGGTGTTACATAATAGTAAGAAAGTTATTCCAATAACAGCACGTTTTCCGTCAATAATAAGATATTTCTTTTAGAAGTAACAATTTTCTTTTTATGCAAATTTCTCTTGGAAGTAACAGGTTTTTCTTAATAGTAAGAATGTTTTTCAAATAACCGCAAGTTTTATGTCAGAGATAAGATATTTCTCTTAGAAGTAACAATTTTCTGTTTATGCTGACAAGTTTTCTGCTAGGAGTACCAAGTTTTCCTTAACACTAGCAAATTTTCTCTTTGAATTAACAACTTTTTCTTCAACACTAACAAACTTTTACTTAGTATTATGAAATTTCTCTTGGAGGTAACAGGTTTTTTCTTAATAGTAACAAATTTTTTATAATAGAAGCAAGTTTTCCATCAAAGATAACAAATTTCTCTAGAAGTATCAATTTTCTGCTTAAGCTAACAAGTTTTCTGTTAGAACTAGCAAGCTTTTCATAACACTAATAAATTTTCTCTTCAAAGTAGCATTTTTTCCTTAATACTAACAAAGTTTTCCTTAATGCTATCAAATTTACAATTTATTCCTTAATACTAACAAAGCTAACAGCTGTTTTCACAATAGCAAGAAAGATTTTCTAATAACAGCAAGTTTTCCGTCAAAGATAAGATATTTCTCTTAGAAGTAACAATTTTCTGTTTATGCTAATTTCTCTAGGAAATAACAGGTTTTTATTAATAGTACGAAAGTTTTTCTAATAACAAAAAGTTTTCTGTCAGAGATAAGATATTTCTCTTAGAAGTAACAATTTTCTGCTTAAGCTAAAAGGGTTTTCGGTTAGAACTAGCAAGTGTTTCTCAAAACTAATAATTTTTTTTATTTTTTTTACACTTAACAACTTTTTCTTTAATATTAACAAACTTGTACTTAATATTATCAAATTTCTCTTAGCGGTAACAGTTTTTTTTATAGTAACCATTTTTTTTAATAGCAGCAGTTTTCCGTCAGAGATAAAAAATTTTCTTACAAGTAACAATTTTCTGTCTATGCTAACAAGTTATATGCTAGAAGAAGCAAGCTTTTTTTAACACTAACAAATTTTCTCTTCGAAGTAACAACTTTTTTCCTTAATACTAACAAAGTTTTACTTTATTCTATCAAATATCTCTGGGAATTAACAGGTTTTTCGAAGTAACAACTTTTTCCCTCAGTACTAACAAAGTTTTACATAATACTATCAAATTTTCTCTGGGAATTAATAGGGTTTTCATAATAGTAAAAACGTTTTTCTAATAACAGTAAGTATTTCATCAAAGATAAGATATTTCTCTTAGAAGTCACAATTTTCTGTTTATGCTAATTTCTCTTGTAAGTAACAGGTTTTTTCTTAATAGTAAGAAAGATTTTCTAAAAACAGCAATTCATTTGTCAGAGATATGGAGGTAACAGCTTTTTCTTAATAGTAACAAATTTCTTTTCTAACCGCGGAAAGTTTTCCGTTAATTATAACAAATTTCTCTTAAAAGTAACAATTTTCTGTTAATACTACCAATTTCAAGTTTTCTGTTAGAAGTAGCAACTTCTTCTTAACACTAAAAATTTTTTCTATATGAAGTAACATTTTTTTCTTTAATACTAACAAACTCTTACTTTATATTATCAAATTTTTCTTGGAGGTAACAGGTTTTTTTCTTAATAGTAACAATTTTTTTTACTATAAAAAATTTCTCTTAGAAGGAAAAATTTTTGTCTATGTTAACAAGTTTTTGGTTAGAAGTTGCAAGTATTTCTTAACACTAACAAATTTTCTCTTCGACGCAACAACTTTTTTTCCTTAATACTGACAAAGTTTTACTTTATACTATAAATTGCCTTTTGGAAGTAATACTTTTTTCTTCATAGTAAAAAAGTTTTTCTAATAACACCAAGTTTTTTGCCCAAGATAAGATATTTCTCTTAGAGGTAAAAAAAAGGTTTAATGATAACAAGTTTTCCGCTTGAAGTAGCAAGTTTTTCTTAGCACTAACAAAATTTCTCTTCGAAATAATACTTGTTCTTTAATACTAACAAACTTTTACTCAATATTATCAACTGTCTCTTGGAAATAACAGGTTTTTTCTTAATAGTTTCAAATTTTTTCTAATAAAAGCAAGTCTTCCCTTCAAGATTAAAAAAATTTCCTAGCAGTAACAATTTTCTGTCAATGCTAAAAAATTTTCTGTTAGAAGTAGAAAATCTTTCTTAACACTAGTAAATTTTCTATTCTAAATAACAACTTTTTCCTTAATAATAACAAAGTTTTACTGAACACTATCAAATGTATTTTGAAAGAAACACCTTTTTTTCTTAATAATAAGAAAGTTTTTCTAATAACAGCAAATTTTCTGTCAGAGATAAGATATTTCTCTTAGAAGTAACAATTTTCTATACATGTTAACACTAACAAATTTTCTCTTCGAACTAACATTTTTTTCCTTAATACTAACAATTTTTAACTTAATACGATCAAATTTATCATGGAGGTAACAATTTTCTGTTAAAGCTACCAATTTCAAGTTTTCTGTTAGAAGTAGCAACTTCCTCTTAACACTAATAAATTTTCTCTTCGAAGTAATAACTTTTTCTTTAATACTAACAAAGTCTTACTTAACATTATCAAATTTCTCTTGGAGGTAACAGGTTTTTTTCTTAATAGTAAAAAATTGTTTCTAATAACAGCAAGTTTTTTGTCAAAGATAAAATATTTCTCTTAGAAGTAACAATTTTCTGTTTATGCTAATTTCTCTTGGAAGTAACAGGTTTTATTATTAGTAAGGAATTTTTTCCAATAACAACAAGTTTTCTATCAGAGATAAGATATCTCTCATATCTCTCATCAGAAGTAACAATTTTCTGCTTAAGCTAAAAATTTTTATGTCAGAGATAACATATTTCTCTTAGAAGTAACAATTTCCTGTTTATGCTGACAAGTTTTCTGCTAGGAGTACCAAGTTTTCCTTAACACTAGCAAATTTTCTCTTTGAATTAACAACTTTTTCTTCAACACTAACAAACTTTTACTTAGTATTATGAAATTTCTCTTGGAAGTAACAGGTTTTTTCTTAATAGTAACAAATTTTTTATAATAGAAGCAAGTTTTCCGTCAAAGATAACAAATTTCTCTTAGAAGTATCAATTTTCTACTTAAGTTAACAAGTTTTCTGTTAGAACTAGCAAGTTTTTCTTAACACTAATAAATTTTCTCTTTGAAGTAGCATTTTCTCCTTAATACTAACGAAGTTTTCCTTAATACTATCCAATTTACAATTTTTTCCTTAATACTAACAAAGCTAACAGCTCTTTTCACAATAGTAGGAAAGATTTTCTAATAACAGCAAGTTTTCCGTCAAAGGTAAGATATTTCTCTTAGAAGTAACAATTTTCTGTTTATGCTAATTTCTCTTGGAAATAACAATTTTTTTTTATTAATAGTAAGAAAGTTTTTCTAATAAAAAAAAGTTTTCTGTCAGAGATAGTAAACTTCTCTTAGAAGTAACAATTTTCTGCTTAAGCTAACAGGTTTTTGGTTAGAACTAGCAAGTTTTCTGAACACTAATAAATTTTTTTAACACTTAAACAACTTTTTCTTTAAGATTAACAAACTTTTACTGAATATTATCAAATTTCTCTTAGCGGTAACAGGTTTTTTTTGTAGTAACCATTTTTTAAATAGCAGCAAATTTTCCGTCAGAGGTAGCAAATTTTTCTTAAAAGTGACAATTTTCTGTCTATGCTAACAAGTTATATGATAGAAGTAGCAAGCTTTTTTTAACACTAACAAATTTTCTCTTCGAAGTAACAACTTTTTTCCTTAATACTAACAAACTTTTACTTTATTCTATGAAATTTGTCTAGGAATTAACAGGTTTTAAGAAGTAACAGCTTTTTCCCTTAATACCAACAAAGTTTTACTTAATACTATCAAATTTTTCTGGGAATTAACAGATTTTTCATAATAGTAAAAAAGTTTTTCCAATAACAGTAATTTTTCATCAAAGATAAGATATTTAATCTTAGAAGTCACAATTTTCTGTTTATGCTAATTTCTCTTGTAAGTAACAGGTTTTTTCTTAATAGTAAGAGAGTTTTTCTAAAAAAACAATTCATTTGTCAGAGATAAGATATTTCTCTTAGAAGTAGAAATCTTCTGTATATGTTAACAATAACAAATTTTCTCTTTGAAGTGACATTTTTGTTTTCCTTAATACTAATAAATTTTTACTTAATACGATCAAATTTCTCATGGAGGTAGCAGATTTTTCTTAATAGTAACAAATTTCTTTTCTAACCGCACAAAGTTTTTCGTTAATGATAAAAAATTTCTCTTAGAAGTAACAATTTTCTGTTAATGCTACCAATTTCCAATTCTCTGTTAGAGGTAGCAACTTCTTCTTAACCCTAAATATTTTTCACTACGAAGCAATAGCTTTTTCTTTAATACTAACAAACTCTTACTTTATATCATCAAATTTTTCTTAGAGGTAACAGGTTTTTTTCTTAATAATAAAAAATTTTTGTTACTATAAAAAAATTTTCTTAGAAGCAAAAATTTTTTGTCTATGCCAACAAGTTTTTGTTAGAAGTTGCAAGTATTTCTTAACACTAAAAAATTTTCTCTTCGACGCAATAATTTTTTTCCTTAATACTAACAAAGTTTTACTTTATACTATAAATGGCCTTTTGGAAGTAAGACGTTTTTCTTCATAGTAAGAAAGTTTTTCTAATAACACAAGTTTTCTGTCAAAGATAAGAAATTTCTCTTAGAAGTAAAGAAAATGTTTTATGATAACAAGTTTTTTGCTTGAAGTAGCAAATTTTTATTAACACAAACAAAATTCTCTTCGAAGTAATACTTTTTCTTTAATAATAACAAACTTTTACTTAATATTATTAAATTTCTCTTGGAAATAAAAGTTTTTTTCTTAATAGTTTCAATTTTTTCTAATAAAAGCAAGTCTTCCCTCAAAGATAAAAAAATATTTCTTAGAAGTAACAATTTTCCGTCTATGCTAAAAAAATTTCTGTTAGAAGTAGAAAGTCTTTCTTAACACTAGAAAATTTTTTCTTCTAAGTAACAACTTTTTCCTTAGTAAAAAAAAAAGTTTTACTTAATACTATCAAATGTATCTTGAAAGAAACACGTTTTTTCTTAATAATACGAAAGTTTTTCTAATAACAGCAAGTTTTCTGCCAGAGATAAGATATTTCTCTTAGAAGTAACAATTTTCTGTATATGTTAACACTAACAAATTTTCTCTTCGAACTAACATTTTTTTCCTTAATACTAACAATTTTTATCTTAATACGATCCAATTTGTCATGGAGATAACAATTTTTCTGTTAATGCTACCAAGTTCAAATTTTCTGTTAGAAGTAGCAATTTCCTCTTAACAATAACAAATTTTCTCTTCGAAGTAATAACTTTTTCTTTAATACTAACAAACTCTTACTTAATACTATAAAATTTCTCTTAGAGGGAACAGGTTTTGATCGTAATAGTAAAAAATGGTTTCTAATAACAGCAAGTTTTTGTCAAAGATAAAATATTTCTCTTAGAAGTCACAATTTTCTGTTTATGCTAATTGCTCTTGGAAGCAACAGGTTTTTATTATTAGTAAGAAAGTTTTTCTAATAACAACAATTTTTCTGTCAGAGATAAGATATCTCTTTTAGAAGTAACAATTTTCTGCTTAAGCTACAAAGTTTTCGGGTAGAACTACCAACTTTTTCTTAACAATAATAAATTTACTCTTCAAAGTAATAATTTTTCTTTAATATTAACAAACTTTTACTTAATATTATCTAATTTCTCTTAGCGGTAACAGGTTTTATTAATAGTAACAATTTTTTTTAATGGCAGAGAGTTTTCCGTCAGAGATAACAAATTTTTCTTATGAGTAACAATTTTGTATCTATGCTAACAAGGTATAGGCTAGAAGTAGCAAGCTTTTTTCAACACTAACAGATTTTCTCTTCGAAGTAACAACTTTTTTCCTTAATACTAACAAAATTTTACTTAATGCTATAAAATTTCTCTGGGAATTAACAGGTTTTTTATAATAGTAAAAACCTTTATCCAATAAAAGTAAGTTTTTCATCAAAGATAAGATATTTCTCTTAGAAGTCACAATTTTCTGTTTATGCTAATTTCTCTTGTAGTAAACAGGTTTTTTTCTTAATAGTAAGAAAGTTTTTCTAATAACAGCAATTCTTTTGTCAGGGATAAGATATTTCTCTTAGAAGTAACAATCTTTTGTATATGTTAACAATAACAAATTTTCTCTTCGAAGTAACATTTTGTTTTCTTTAATACTAACAAATTTTTACTTAATATGATCAAATTTCTCATGGAGATAACAGCTTTTTCTTAATAGTAACAATTTTTTTTCTAATCGCAGCAAGTTTTCTGTCAATGATAACAAATTTCTTTTAGAAGAAAAACATTTTCTGTTAATGCTACCAATTTCAAGTATTCTGTTAGAAGTAGCAACTTCTTCTTAACACTAGAAATTTTTCTCTTCGAAGTAATAACTTTTTCTTTAATACTAACAAACTCTTACTTAATATTATCAAATTTCTCTTGGATTTAACAGTTTTTTTTCTTAATAGTAACAAATTTTTTGAATAAAAGCAAGTTTTCCGTCAGAGATAAAACATTTCTCTAAGAAATAACAAATTTTTTTTCTATGCTAACAAGTTTTTTGTTAGAAGTTGCAATTATTTCTTAACACTAAAAAATTTTCTTTTCGATGCAAAAATTTTTTTACCTTAATGCTAACAGTTTTAGTTTTACTTTATACTATAAATTGTCTTTTGGAAGTAATAAGTTTTTCTTAATAGTAAGGAAGTTTTTCTAATAACACCAAGTTTTCTGCCAAATATAAGATATTTCTCTTAGAGGTAAAAAAAGTTTTATGATAAGAAGTTTTCCGATAGATGTAGCAAGTTTTCCTTAACACTAACAAATTTTCTCTTCGAAATAGTACTTTTTCCTTAATACTATCAAACTTTTAGTTAGTATTATAAAATTTCTCTTAGAAATAACGGTAACTATTTGAAACACAATAGTTTCAAATTTTTTCTAATAAAAGCAAGTTTTCCCTCAAAGATAAAAAAATTTCTTAGAAGTAACAATTTTGTGTCTATGCAAAAAACATTTCTGTTAGAAATAACAGGTTGTTGTCACAATAGTTTCAAATTCTTTCTAATAAAAGCAAGTTTTCCCTCAAAGATAAAAAAATTTCTTAGAAGTAACAATTTTGTGTCTATGCAAAAAAAAAATTCTGTTAGAAGTAGAAAGTTTTTCTTAGCACTAACAAATTTTTCTCTTCGAAGTATCAACTTTTTCCTTAATAATAACAAAGTTTTACTTAATACCATCAAATGTATCTTTAAAGTAACAGGTTTTTCTTAATAATTAGAAAGTTTTTCTAATAACAGCAAGTTTTCTGTCAGATAATAGGATATTTCTCTTAGAAGTAACAATTTTCTGTATATGTTAACACTAACAAATTTTCTCTTCGAAGTAACATTTTTTTCCTTAATACTAGCAATTTTTCACTTAATATAATCAAATTTCTCATGGAGGTTACAATTATCTGTTAATGCTACCAAGTTCAAGTTTTCTTTTAGAAGTAGCAACTTCCTCTTAACACTAACAATTTTTCTCTTCGAAGTTATAATTTTTTCTTTAATACTAACAAAGTTTTACTTTACTGTATAAACTTTCTCTCTGAAATAACTTTTTTTTTAATAGTGACGAATTTTTTTTAATAGCAGTAGGTTTTCCGTCAAGATAACAAATTTGTCTTAGAAGTAACAATTTTTTGTCTATGCTAATTTTATGCAATTTTTTGTTCTATTGTAGATAACGAGTTTTTTTCTTAATAGTAACAAATTGTTTCTAATAGCAGCACGTTTTCCGTCAGAGATAACAAATCTTTCTGAGAAGTAACAATTTTTGTCTATGCTAACAAGTTTTTGTTAGAAGTTCCAAGTATTTCTTAACACAAGCAAATTTTTTCTTCGACGCAACAAGTTTTTTCCTTAATACTGACAAAGTTTTACTTAATACTATCAAATGTCATTTGAAAGTAATAGGTTTTTCTTAATAGTAAGAAACTTTTTCTTATAACACCAAGTTTTCTGCCAAAGATACAATATTTCTCTTCGAAGTTAATTTTTTTTTATGATAACAAGTTTTCCGCTTGAAGTAGCAAGTTTTTCTTAACACTAACAAATTTTTCTCTTCGATCTAATACATTTCTTTAATACTAACAAACTTTTACTTAATATTATCAAATTTGTCTTGGAAGTAACAGGTTTTTCTTGTTTGTTTCAAATGTCTTTCTAATAAAAGCAAGTTTTCCCTCAAAGATAAAAAAAAGTTTCAATTAGAAGTAAAACTTTTCGGTCTATGCTAAAAGCAATTTTTTTAGAAGTAGAAAGTTTTTCTTAAATCCAGCAAATTTTCTCTTCGAAGTAACCACTTGTTCCTTAGTACTAACAAAGTTTTGCTGAATACTATCAAATGTTTCTTGGAAGTAATAGGTTTTTTCTTAATAGTAAGCAAGTTTTTCTAATAACAGCAAGTTTTCCGTCAAAGATAAGATATTTCTCTTAGAAGTAAAAATTTTATGCTTATGCTAAGAACTTTTCTTATAGAAGTAGCATGTTTTTTTAACACTAACAAATTTCCTCTTCAAGGAAACAACATTTTCACTAACATTAACAAATTTTTACTTAATACTATCAAATTTCTCATTAAAATAACAGGTTTTTCTTAATAGTAAGAAAGTTTTTGGATAACAGGAAGTTTTCCGTCAAAGATAAGATATTTCTCTGAGAAGAAATAATTTCACATTGAGGTAACAGCTTTTTCTCAATAGTAACAATTTTTTTCTAATAACAAGTTTTCTGTCAGAGATAAGATATTTCTCTTAGAAGTGACAATTTTCTGCTTACGCTAACACGATTTTGGTTAGAATAGCAACTTTTTCTTAACACTAATAAAATCTATCTTCGAAGTAACAAATTTTTCTTTAATACTAACAAACTTTTAATTAATATAAATCAAATTTCTCTTAGAGGTAACAGATTTTTTTTAATATTAACAATTTATTTAATAGCAGCACGTTTTCCGTCAGAGATAACAAATTTCTCTTATAAGTAACAATTTTATGTTTATGCTAACAAGTTTTTTGCTAGAAGTTGCAAGTATTTCTTAACACTAGCAAATTTTCTCTTTGGCGCAACAGCAATTTTCCTTAATACCAACAAAGTTTTAATTAATACTATCAAATGTATTTTGAAATTAATAGGTTTTTCTTAATATTAAAAAAGTCTTTCTAGTAACTGTAAGTTTTCTGCCAAAGATAAGACATTTCTCTTAGAAGTAAAAAAAAATAATGACAACAAGTTTTCC
Organism: Artemia sinica; assembly: GCA_027921565.1. Lineage (NCBI taxonomy): Eukaryota > Metazoa > Arthropoda > Branchiopoda > Anostraca > Artemiidae > Artemia > Artemia sinica. The sequence continues at coordinate 57,946,976 of CM051265.1, forward strand.
ACTTGAAGTAGCAAGTTTTTCTTAACAAGAACCATTTTTATCGTCGAACTAATACTTTTTTTTAATACTAACCAACTTTTACTTAACATTATCAAATTTCTCTTAGAAGTAACAGGTTTTTTCTTATAAAAGCAAGTTTTCCCTCAAACATAAAATTTCACTTAGAAGTGAAGTAAAACTTTTCTGTCTATGCTTAAAACAATTTAAGAAGTAGAAAGTTTTTCTTAACACTAGCAAATTTTCTCTTCGAAGTAACAACTTTTTCCTTAATACTAACAAAGTTTTACTGAATATTATCAAATGTATCTTGAAAGTAATAGTTTATTTCTTAACAGTAAGCAAGTTTCCTAATAACAACAAGTTTTCCGTCAAAGATAAGATATTTCTCTTAGAACTATTAATTTTATGCTTATGCTAACAACTTTTCTGTTAGAAGTAGCAAGTTTTTCTCAATACTAACAAATTTCCTCCTTGAGGTAACAACATTTTCGGTAACATTAACAAAGTTTTACTTAATACTGTCAAATTTCCCATGGAACTAATAGATTTTTCTTAATAGTAAGAAAGGTTTTCGAATAACAGCAAATTTTCCGTCAAAGATAAGATATTTCTCTGAGAAGAAACAATTTTATGTTTATGCTAACAAATTTTCTGCTAAAAGTAGCAAATTTTTCTTAACACTAAAAAATTTTCTCTTTTAAGTAACAGCTTTTTCGTTAATACTAACAAAATTTTACTTTTATTATCAGCTTTTCCTTTGAAATAACAGGTTATTTCTTAATAGTAATAATTTTTCCTAATAGCAACATATTTTCCGACAAAGATAACAATTTTTTTCTTATAAGAAACAATTTTTTGTTTATTCTAATATTTTTTTTTTGTTAGAAGTAGAACGTTTTTCTTAACACTAACAAATTTTGTTTTACAAGTAGCAAGTTTTTCTTAATACTAACAAATTTTTTCTTTTAATTAACAACTTCTCCCTCACTACAAACGGCTTTTTCCCAACATACTAACAACTTTTTCCTTAATATTAGCATGAGCGGTCATGTTACCCTAAGCTATATGAACCTAACTTAAACGTAGTTAACTTAATGTAGTTAAGAATTTTTCTAGCAGAAAACTTGTTATCGTAAACAGAAAATTGTCACTTATAAGAGAAATACCTTATCTTTGCTGGAAAACTTGGTGCTATCACAATACATTTGTTACTATTAAGAAAAAATCTTTTACTTCCAAGAGAAATTTGATAGTATTAAGAAAATGTTTGTTAGTATTATAGAAAATTTATTACTTTGAAGAGCAAATTTGTTAATGTTATGAAAAACTTGCTACTTCCAGTGGAAAACTTGTTATACTAAAAAGAAAATTGTTCCTTCTAAGAGAAATTTGTTATCTTAGGCAAAAAACTTGCTGTTACTAAAAAAATATGTAACTACTAGGAAAAAGCTGTTATTTCTAAGAGAAATTTGACCGTATTAAGTAAAAATTTGTTAATATTAATCAAAAAAGTTGTTACTTCGAAGAGAGAATTTGTTATTGTTAAGAAAAATTTTCACAAGAAAATTTTTTACAGATTACATGGTAGCATTAACAGAAAATTGTTACTTCTAAGACAAATTTATTATCTTTGACAGAAAACTTACTGCTATTAAAGAAATTCGTCACTATTAAAAAAACAGTTATTTCCCAGAGAAATTTTATACCGTGAAGTAAAACTTTGTTAGTATTAAGGAAAAAGTTGTTGCTTCGAAAGGAAAATTTGTTTGTATTGAGAAAAACATTCTACCTCTAGTGAAAAACGTGTAAACAGAGATAGAAAATTATTATTTCTAAGAGAAATATCTTATCTTTGACAGAAAACATGCTGCTTTTACAAAAAATTTGCTACTATTAACAAAATAGGTTTTTATTTCCCAGAGAAATTTGATAGTATTAAGTAAAAGTTGTTAATGTTAAAGAAAAAGTTATTACTTCGAAGAGAAAATTTGTTAGTGTTAAGAAAAAATTGCTACTTCTAGAGAGAAACTTGTTATCTTGAAAATAAAATATGTCATTTCTAAGAAAAATATTTGATCTTTGACAGTAAACTTGCTGTAATTAGAAAAACTTTCTTACTATTAAGAAAAACCTTCCAAGAAGCATTTGGTAGTATTAAGTAAAGCTTTATTAGTTTTAAGGAAAAAATTTGTTACTTTGAAGAGAAAATTTTTTAGTGTAAAGATATAAAAGTTTGCTTCTTCTAACAGAAAACTTGTTAGCGTAGACATAAAATTGTTACTTCTAAGAATAATTTGTTATCTCTGATGGAAAACTTGCTGCTATTAGAAACATTATTTTGTTACTATTAAGAAAAAACCTGTTAACTCAAACCAAAATTTGAAAATATTATGTAAAAGCTTGTTAGTATTAAAGAAAAATTTGTTACTTCGAAGAGAAACTTTGTTAGTTTTACGAAAAACTTGCTACTTCTAACAGAAAACCTAGTAGCATTAATAAAAATTGTTACTTCTAATAGAAATTTTTTATCTTTGAGGGAAAATTTTCTTCTATTATAAAACATTTTTAATATTAAGAAAAACCTGTTATTTCCCAGAGAAATTTGATAGTAGCAAGTAAAAGTTGGTTAGTATTAAGGAAAAAGTTGTTACTTCGAAGGGAAAATTTTTTAATGTTAAGAAAAACTTTCTAGTTCTAACAAAAAACTTGTTATCGTAAGCAGAAAATTGTTACTTCTAAGAGAAATCGGTTCTCTTTGACAGAATTGTTAGTGCTATTAGAAAAAAATTGTTCCTATTAACAAAAAACTGTTACTTCCAAGACAAATTTGATAGTATTACACTCATAATAAAAACCACGACACAACAGTAGGAAAATATCTTGAGTCATATGTTCCAAACAAAAAACTTCCAAAGTGCAATTTGAAAACATCAACAGAGGTAACAGAGACAAGATAAACCACGACACAACACTAGAAGAACATTCTGAGTCATACATTTCGAACAGAAAAATTTCCTAAATGGACTTTGAATCTTTAAGTGAGGTAACACCACGATATGAACCACGATACCACATTACAAAATCAAAAATTTTACTTCTAAGAGACCTTTGACAGTATTAAGTAAAACTTTGTTAGTATTAAGGAAAAAGTTGTTACTTCGAAGAGAAAATTTGTTAGTGTTAAGAAAAACTTGCTCCTTCTAGCGAAAAACGTGTAAGTATAAACAGAAAATTGTTACTTCTAATAGAAATTTGTTATCCTTGATGGAAAAATTGGTTCTATTAGGAGAAAATTTTTTACTATTAAGGATAAAGTTGTTACTTCGAAGAGAAATTGGTTAGTGTTAAGAAAAACTTGCTTCTTCTAACGGAAAACATGTTAGCATTAACAGAAAATTGATACTTCTAAGAGAAATTTGTTATCTCTGACGGAAAACTTGCTTCTATTAGAAAAAAATTGTTACTAATAAGAAAACCTGCTACTTCCCCGAGACATTTGATAGTATTAAGTAAAAATTTGTTAATACTAGGAGGGAACACTTGTTAGTATTTGCTACTTGAAGGGAACATTTGTTAGTATTAAGAAAACCTTTCTAGTTCTAATAGAAAATTTGTCAGCTTAAGTCGAAGTATGTTATTCTAAGAGGAATTTGTTATCTTTGAATCTTTGACGGAAAACTTACTGCTATTAAAAAAATTGCTACTATTTAGAAAAAACCTGTTAGTTTCAAGAGAAATTTGATAGTATTAAGTAGATGCTTGTTACACTGATAAGATAAACCACGAAATAACACTAGAATAATATCTTCAGTCATATGTTTCAAACGAAAAGAAAGACTTCCAAAATGCCCATTGAAAACATCAACAATGGTGAAACTGACCAGATAAACCCTGACACAACACTACAAGAACATTCTGAGGCATACGTTTAGAACGAGAAAACTTCCAAATGGAATTTAAAACTTCAAGTGAGGTAACACACACAGGATAAACCACGACACCACATAACAAAATGTTGGTAAATTGCCTGTAATGGTGTGGTATAGGGCTGGGAATTGTCTGAAAATAATAGCACTAGGAAATATAACCTGAAAAAGTGACACTGTGTCTTGAAATGCTTGGTGTATCACGTTCTGACGACAAAATGCCCAGTTCCGCTGTTCAAGCAAAAAAACGCGTTTAATTTAGAATCATGAGATTATTTTGGTGAGAAAAGCTTGAAAATTTTCTAGGGGATGTCATGTGGATGACGGAGGGGGAGTTGTGTGATGCCGCGGTGGCGTGGAGTGTTTCGGAGGTTATTATGAAAGTCCAGGGTCGTGAAAAACTTGAATCAATGGGCTGAAGTATAATTTTTTAACAAAACATTTCTGAAAAAATATCTTGTGGTAATAGGGCGATGTCAAGGGGGGCTGCAGAGCAGTAATAGTGTGCCATTGTATGGCACACTATTGTATGGCTATGGTGGCTCTGAGGTTAGAAATAAGTTACTGAAGATTCTGAATATGATTTTTGAAAAAGGGGAAGTTCCTAACGATTTTAGAAAAACCCTAATTAAGCCACTTTATAAGAAATGTGATAAAAATGAGTCTGGTAATTCTCGAGGCATTAGTCTGGTCTCTGTAGGTAGTAAATTACTTAGTCCAATGATACTTTTTAGACTGAGAGATGCCGCAGACAAAGTTTTAAGAGAAGAACAGTGCGGTTTTAGAAAAGGTAGATGATGTGTCGACCAAATTTTCACTCTAGGCTAATAATTGAGAAGTGCCTGAGTTTTCAAACACCTTTGGTCCTCAGTTTTATAGATTATGAGCAAGCGTTTGATTCTGTTGATAGAAGAACTTTAGTAAAGGTTTTATCCTTGTATGGTATACCAGACAAGTACATTAAAGTGATTAGTGCTATGTATGAGAATAACACTGCTGCGGTTAAGGTAGGAAATGAGGTTAGCAGCTGTTTTTTTTATTAAATCAAGAATTAAGCAGGGTTGTGTTCTATCCCCCTTTGTATGGATTATTTTGATTGACTTTGTTTTAAGGAGCACAGGAAAGGCAATGGGAGACCACGGATTCAAATGGGGAGAAAAAAGTCTCCTGGACTTAGATTATGCTGATGATTTAAGCATCCTAGATGAAAGTGTGAGCAAAATGAATGAAGTTTTAGAGGTTTTGCGAGTTCAGGGTGCTAGAATTGGTTTGAAAATTAATGTTAGGAAGACTAAGTCACTAAGGCTAGGAATAAGTGAAGATGAAAGAGTGACGTTGGGTAATGAAAAGATTGATCAGGTGGGCAGCTTCACTTACCTTGGTAATATTATTAGTAAAGATGGTGGGAGCAGTGAAGATGTTAAATATAGAATAGATAAAGCTCAGGGCGTTTTTTCACAGTTAAAAAAAGTCCAAGATTAACTAGATTAAACCAAGATTAAACCAAGATTAAACCAAGATTAGAATATTAGAAGCTACAGTGATGACAGTGGTCAAATATGGCTCTGAAGCATGGACGCTCCGAAAAGCGGATGAAGATTTGCTAGATGTTTTCCAGAGAAATTGCTTAAGGATTGTTCTGGGTACCCGGCTGACTGACCGTATTTCAAACAATAGGCTATACGAAAAATGTGGTTCAATACCGCTCTCTAGGACTATAATGAAAGAAAGGTTGAGGTGGCTAGGGCACGTTGTGTGGATGAAGGATGATAGATTGCCAAAGTTTTTTCTTTTCGGCCGCGGTCATTGCTTAAGATGCGCTGACCTTAAATAAAGTGTTTGCCACCATTGATTTAAAAGAAAACATGCTTCGAACGTTTCGGGCGAAATATAAAATGTCAAAAAGTGTTATAGGACAGTGATGTGTGCACTGTCATTCTGTAAGATGAGCACCATCATTACACAGCACCCACGTGTGTTCCGTGTTCGGTTACAATCGTGGATTCCCGATGAGTTCCTGGAGTCTACCTTGTCACATATTTTAGACCTGATCACGGAAATCCTGGGTGTCTTACAGAAAAACTATGTGCCAAAAATGGCTATGAATCATGAGAAAAATGGTGGTTGCTAGGAGAAATATTGGAACACCTGGGTAGTGTCAAGGGATTCTTGCCAGCAGGAAAAAAGGTTCTCGTAGCAATCCTATGCTTTTTTCCTAGGGATGTGCTCGAAATCTTTTCAGGGGTCGGAGTCTTCCAAGCAGCGCTTCAGTAGGAATCTTACCAGGGATGCCGTGACGTCAGAGGGCTGTCATGGGAATCCCATGTTTATTTTCTATCTGCGCGTTTAAAATCCTATGCTATTTTCCTAAGGTTGTTGTCGGAAGCCTTCCAGCTGCTCACGTCACCAGGGATGACGTGACGTCAGAGGGCTGTCATAGAAATCCTTTGTTAATTTCCTAGGGATGTTTTCGGAATATTGCAAGGGATGTTGTGACGACGGAGGGCTTTCATGGGAAAAGGGATAGGGCTGTCATGGTTCCTTAAATGCCTATACTACTGGTGATGTAATGTGAGGGGGGTATTCAAGTAATGTCGCTTTGGTTTTAATTACTTGGAGCATTATGTTTTACAGCTTAAAAGTTAAGGTGGAGGTGTTAAAGAATTTTTACCGTGAAGGGGGGGGGGGCTGAAAATCTACCTTGCACTGGAAGAAAGGCGGTTTTTCGTTAAGGGATATCAGAAATACCTCAATGATGTTTTAAAATGTGCATCTAATATCAACCCTGCCCTCTGGAAATGACTGTTAGGGGAAGAGTGGGGTTTATTGTCACGATTGTGTGAAGCATTCATAAGTTTTGCTCATTGAAACGAGATATTTTCATTATAAGCTCTCGGAAATATCTCAATAGTGCCTAAGAATTTGCATCCAATATCGGCATTGCCGTCTGGAAACGATTGCTAAGGAGGAGGGGGGTAGCTGTAAAACGCCAACTTCAGAGACCTGTTTTAAAGGTTTTTCTAACTAGATTTGTAATTTATAGTCGATTTCAGCTCTAATTTTGGTGCTTTTAATATGCTAGGTCAAAGTCCTAAAATATGGCAAATAATTGTTTAAAATCCTTAAGCTCTAGTATAACTTTAGTAATAATTGCCCCTAGATGTGTGTGAAAACAGTGTCGCAGTGCAATTCCGCTCTCAAGTTCGAGTTTTGTATGTCTTGGATTTATTAAACCCAAGCAAAATAAAAAAATATTAAAATCATATCTTAAAAACTCTTAGACCGCGGACCATAATCCCTAAAAAATAAAAAAAAATATGAAACAACTGTTAAAATACGGTAAATAATCGTTTAAAATCCGCAAGTGCTAGCATTGTCTTAGTAAAAAATGTCCCTAGATGTGTTTGAAAATAGTGTCGCAGTGCCAATCCGCTATCATGTTTGAATTTTGTGAGCCTTGGATATATTAAACCCTGGGAAAATAATGCTAAATATTAAAATAATAGCATATAAACTCTCCGACCTCGGGCCATAAGCCCTAGAAAATATTAAAAATAGGAAACAAATGTTAAAATAAGGTCAATAACTGTTTAAAATCCTCAAGTGCTAGCATGGCCTTAGTCAAAATTGACCCCCCCCCCCCGAAAATGATTGCTAAGAGGGCGAGGGGGGGGGGAGTTGCATATTTTTACATTGGTATGAAATATCCATAAGTTTAGCTCAAAGAAAACGGGGGAATTTTCGTTATAAGGTCTTAATATGGCTTAAATTTAAATCTAATATAAATCTTGCCCGTCTGAAAATGATTGCCAAGATGTATTTTCTTTAATGGATCGCTTTTTTTTGCTTACATTGCTTTTTCTTTGTTTTAATATTGTTGTAAATTTGTTTTTATTAAATAAAATTTATTTACAATAAGCTTAATGATTTAGATATGTTGTTTAGGACGAATCTTAAATTAGCTAGGTGTTTACATAGTTTAAGCATGCATTTCCCCTTTATAATTGAAAATACCTTGAGAGCAATCAATAATATCATTTGGCATTACTCCCTAAAAAGTATTACTTACTGAAGAGGTATAATTTCAGGAAATAGATGTTTTCCAACCGCGTGCCAAATTTTAGCAGTAAACACGCCGTTTTAGCGTGTGCCAAAGGTGGGGAAATCTCAGGTGTCGCACAACAGCTTAATTTTAAAATTTAGTTCTCGATACAGAATGCTGGGAATAGTATATTAGTCCTACTGCTTAGAGCGTTGTTCCAATGGAAGGAAATTGACCTTTCGAGTCCTAGCGAGGTCAAAGCAATAAAAAAAACGCGTTGTACATTTCGGCGAAAAATAAAATGTCAAAAAGTATTATATGACAGTGATAGTTGTCCTCTAATTATGTGACCCCACATAAGGTGTGTGTTGTCGTTAAGTTAAAAGCGGGGATTCTCCATGGGTCCTGACGCAAGGTTACATAAAATTGCGTTATCAATGTTACACCTAACCGTTTAAGACGGGTAAGTCGTGTGACGTCATTGGATTCCAGAGGGCTGTGTCGTGCGAATCTTGACACCTAAAATAAAATTGCTTCATGTATATTACACCTGGAACAGGAGCCAAATTGCACAGGTGTGACGGTTTGAGGGCCTAGTAGCTCTATGTATAGACTCCCTATCTGACCCTTTAAAATCCCATGCTAATATCCCTATCTGACCGTTTAAAAGGTGTGGGTGTGTCGCTAGCTGTGTTCCCTTTAATAGAACACCTGGAAACAGGGACATGTTGTGGGAATCTCACCAATACTGAAACAATACTGGAACACCTGAGGCTGTCATCAGAATCTTGCAAGGGATGTCTTGACGTCACAGGGTGTCATGAAAAACCCATGGGAAAATGGAGGTCATGCGCTTGAAACCCTATGGGAAAAGGGATAGGGATGCACTCGGAATTTTGCCAATACTGAAACAAAATTAGAATACCCGGAATCTTGCCAGGACATGTTGTCGGAATCTTACCAGGGTGTCGTTACATAACAGGGCTTCACAGGAATCCTACGCTATTTTTTACAGGGATGCCGTGACGTCACAGGGCTCTCATCAGAATCTGGGACTCTCATCGTAATCCCATGTTAATTTCCAAGGGATGTCTTTAAAATCCCATGTTAAGTTTCCTATCTCTGCGTTTGAAATCCCATGTTAATTTTCTATCTGTGTCACAGGAATCCCATGCTATTGTCCTATCTGACCGTTTGAAGGCGAGGGTGTGTCTCTAGCTGAGTTCCCTGTATTAGAACAGATGGTCTAGTAACCCCTATTATTACAACTTGTTAAATATCCCGACCACACAACGATAAATCATATAAAAAAACTGGAATTCTGAGAATCATGCCAGAGTATGTTGTCAGAATCTTGCCAGGGCTGTCGTGACGTCACAGAACGTCATGGAAATCCCATGTTAATCTGCTACCTTTGCGTTCGAATCTATGGAGGGCATGTTGTCGGAATTATATAGAAAAAGGGAGGGCATGGGCTTGGAATTCTAAGGGAAAAGGGAAGGCATGCGCTCAAAAGCATTATGGTGTTACTACTTTCAAGTCCATTGGCGGATTTCAAAAGCCTGGCCAAAGGTGGAAGAGCTGCTGGATGGATCCGGTTTGCCGAAGATCTGGCACAAGATGGCGACAGATGGGAGTCAGCAATACGGAATTTTTCTGATGCTGGGCAAGGTGTTGTATCTGGTCTCGTCGCAAGTATAATTAAACTCAATTGAAGAATTCCACCAAAGGTGTTTAATTTGAATCCCAGTGATGCAATATTTTCACCTGTCATCTCCTAATTTTGATTTTGAGAGAAAATGCTAACTGGCGAGCTTACAAATACTGTCTAATATGTAGACCCCGGAGCCGCACCGGCGGATCGACCGAACGCCGCCGATGAGAGGCCCGGTCGACCGCCACAGAAGTGTCGCAACGCCACCGGCGCGCCACAGGCACGCCGCCCTCGGCAGAGGCGGTGGCGTTCGGTCGGCTTTAAATTAATTTTGCGGCAATTCTTTATTGTGTCAACCGCAAAGTCGGAGCTTTTCCTTCTCGTGTGGTTTAGTATTTCGGTTTCCCTGATTAGGAATCTAGCAGGACTTGCACTATCCCCGAATTTTCGGGTATTTCCCCGAAAATCTATGCGTCACCCTGAAAAAAATTGGTTCCCCGAATCCCTGAAAATCACGAAATCACGGTGCCACCCCTAGCCATTTATCACCAGTGACTCTCCCTGCCAAATATTACTTTGTATACCATAATTGTTCACTGCTCTCTTGCTCGTTAATTTTCGTCTCTTTTGTTACTTTGCATAAAAACCAGTCAGATCCAATATGCAATTCCAAATATTGCAATATTCACAGCTCTTCATATGTTGACACAAAAAAAGTATCGTATTTAAAAAATGAGTTTAAATCATTTCGAATGCAGTTTCCCAACCACTATTTCTTACATCATTAGTAGTCAAGAATTTTATTTTAAAGTTGAATAGAATTATAGAACGCATTCATTGCTATACATCTTCAGCCTTCAGTTGGATTTTGAAATTGACAGCTGACAGATTGTTTCTACAACTGAATTGTAAGTTTAATGATTTTTTTTCTTTTGCTGTTTTTAAATGAGATTTTCTTAATGTTTAATACTCAATTGTTGAACGCCTGATAGAAAATACAATCTTCTTTCTGAAACATTTTTACCCCCTCCCCCCCCCCAAAAAAAAACAAAAAAAAACAAAAAAACGTTCTATTTAGACAAAATTTAGCTATAGACTAAGCTATGTACAAGGTTGGGGAATTAAAATTGAAACGGAAGTTACCTCAAAAATATGATTCATAAATAAATTGTAAATTATTGCCTATATGGGGGGGGATAGGGGGCTATCATTTTAAAATGATAAAAGCTCTTTTTTCAATTGAAAGCAGGGATGCCAAAAAGATAATTATTTTTTCATTTAAAGTGGAGACAAAAAAAAATGATATCAATTTCCCTAAGAAACCATTGAAATATTTTGATAGATTCAGGGCCCCCATTGGGACTTGTTCATTGGCTTGGGTATTTTGCGATTTCTCATAGGCTACTGGCCTAATTTGGCTTTTGTGTGTGCTCCCTTTTAATTAGATTCCTTGGATCTTATTGAATGCCATGGCGAATCTATGACTCAGTTTTCCAATAATTTGAGGTATATCTGAATAATTTCGACATTTTTGTTGTTGTCTTTGTACCCCTTTACTCATACCCTCAATATTTTTTTTTCAAGGAACACTAAGCTGTTTAACGTTGTTTCGCGTGTTTGTTTGAACTACATAGTGACCTAGTTAATTATTAAGTAAATGATTTTTGTAATGTAAAGCTGAGACGGTATCCTATCAAGGTGGTATCCAGAGGGGGGAGGGGGTAGGGAGGTATTACATTTAAATGATAATATCTCGAAGTTTTTTTTATTGAAAGCATGGATGCCAAAATTTTAATTTTTTTTAATTTAAAGCCGAGACGGTATACTATCAAGGTGATATCCAGAGGGGGGAGGGGGTAGGGAGGTATTACATTTAAATGATAATATCTCGAATTTTTTTTATTGAAAGCAGGGATGCCAAAAATTTATTTTTTTTTTAATTTAAAGCTGAGACGGTATCCTATCAAGGTGGTATCCAGAGGGAGAAGGGGGGGGGGGGGTAGTGAACTATCATATTTAAATGATAATACCTCGATTTTTTCTTTTAAAAGCAGGGATGCCAATAAGTTATTTTTTTTATTTGAAGCAGAGACGGTATCTTATCAAGATGGTATCCAGAGGGGGGGGGGCATAGGGAGTTATTATATTTAAGTGATAGTACCTTGGTTTTCTTTTTATTGAAAGCAGGGATGCCAAAAAGTTGAAAAGTTAACAATTATTAACAAGATTTTCGTGAGTTATACTTGATACAGCACTTGTATGGTTTTACCGTCCATACAGAAAGGGACATGTGCGTCCAACCCGTTATTTTCTTATTGATGAAACGGGTTTACTTTGAACATTCATTAATAAGTACCAGGTAAATTCAAACTAAAACGGATTGGTGTGACGAAAGCGATATCGACATCCCCACCTAACGTGACACTCGAGTGACAATAGCGCCCTTGGTCCAGTGCTCAAGTTACATTAAAAGGCCAGGTCATAATAAAAGCTTTCAAATTGAGAGGTTCAAGGAGTCTTTGACAGTCTTATGACCTCAGGGTACTAGATGTCGCAACGTTCTTACGTATCTACATTGGTTTAAAAATTCGATCACCCCACAAATGATTACCATAAATATGTACAAATATAACAAATGTAATATTTGGAATATTATAACACTTTTTTCAAAGCTTTGAAGAAGAGCAAAAAAGGCTAAATACCCCTAACTACGCTTGAAAGCTATTTTTAAAAGAAACTCTGTGGAGATTTCCATGGATATGACCATAGCAGAAGCTTTAAGCCTGGGTGGGGATCAAAGAGGAGTCTTTGAATATTTTGACCACAGGTGACTTATTGTTACGACTTTCTTAAATTTGGTAATTTTTGTGAGCATTTGGAAATCAAAGCTTAAACTCGATAAGTGATACTAAGTGTCCTAATATTTTGCTTGGATTAAAAGTGACGAACTAGGAAGAAAATCTCAACATCTTCCTGAAGCTACTTCAGTCTGCATATTATTTCATTTAGTTACATTTAAAACGGACAAGCTTTTCATTTTTTACCAAAAAAAATAGCTGGCACTTCATTTTCCTTCATACTGAATAAACCATTAAGTGCTTTTTGTTTCATTGTAATTGAAGTGTCCTCATTTGAAGCGTTCATCATGTATTTTTCAATTTGATAAATTTACTCCTTTTAGATGTAGTTTATAATTTGATTGATATTGGGTATTTATGAGTTTACAATTTGGAATGAATCCCCAAAAGAAAAAATGAATAATATCCAAAAGAGCAGCCAAAAGCAATAAAAAAGCAGCAGTTCAGCCTTAGCCTACATGACATATATTCTATAAAGAAGCCAAAAAAGCTTTAAAATGAACTTTTTTTAAATTGTTATTAAAAACCAGTTTTTAATACAAGAAAGCTTTTTAGGAATCCAAAAGAGCAAAAAAAAAAAAAACAATCAATATCAAAGTCGCCAATTTCAACTGTTTCAAAGGTGACAAAACAAATATAGGCAAAGGGCATTATGAAAAAATTAAGCTTCTATGTTCAAAGTCATATACAAAGTTTTTACCCAGATAACTGACGAATTTTGTGATACGGTATTTGAAGTTTTGTATGCAGTAGTTATCGATGAAAAAAAACTACTAATTTTGATAATTATTTATGTTAATAATACATAGCTAATAGATACTTCAACTACTCGTATTATGGAAGGGTTCTGAAACGCCAGACCCATTTCGTTTCTACCAGATTTCTGCTTCTCTCGATGAATAACGAAGAAGATAAGTTTCCAGTCAGCGACTTGTGAATTTTTGAACTCATGAATAGGCCTAGGCTCGAATCTGTTGTAAATCAAAGCTGTGATTTGAGAAAGACTGATAAAACATTAATGTTTGGGGTCAACATTGATCGCGCCGGCGGCGCGCCACCGACATCTTACAGGCGGCGCGTCACCGACACCTTACCGGCGGCGCAGCGGTGGTGCGCTGTTTTAGCCCCGCCGCCGCCGGTCTTCCTTCATCGGCGCGGCGCCGGGGTCTACCAATATAAAAAAAAAATCATTTTTAATAAAAATCGAGGCTACATGAAAATGGTATTCTCCTAGCCCAGTAACAAGCACATGTGATAGTACTTGAGTTAGCTCATCAATATTTTTATTTTTAGATTGGAGTTCCTTATATGGTGTTCATAGTAGAGTATGTAAGGTTTTACGTTTTTAAAATTTGATAATTACTTCACCTACTGTGTTTTAACAGTGATGTTTCATAAAAGTATCTAATCTAAATAATACAGAGTTCTGTATTTTAGTACGATCATAGCTCTTCATCCTATCTTTATTCCAATTTTTCCTATTTTTTGTATACATCTCCTAGAAAACAGTGCACTACTTTCCAGCTTTCTTATATTTTTGTATCTAATCTGATGAATTTCTTTCAGGTATAAATGGTCATTTTATCATCACACTTCGCGTTTAACGATTTTTGCAAAATTGTTGCGAAAGCGCTTTTATAGGTCAAAGTCCCCCTCCAGAACAGGGCGTTTAGATCGATCAAGCTTAGAATGTTCCCATTTAATACTACAGACATTTATATAGCCAATTTTATATACAAACCGTAGAAAGGCTCAAGGGTTATGGCCGCAGTTATTCTGTAGTCGCTTTGTAATGCGTTGGAATTGAATTGTCTGGGGAGACCTAAAGGAATTTTCTAGAACACTGAACATAATTGCGGCTTCTTGTCCTGAATAAATTATTTCTATAGCCTTGCTTTCAACCATGCGCTCCATTCATTTTATGTCTGATCATAAAACAATTCTTGTTGCAAAATCTATTCAAGTCCTCCTTTCTGCATTGTAAAACTGGAAAAACTTTCTTATTTACACTTGACTGGATTATCTAAATAAGAATTTTCCATTAATCTTTAAATCACCCAATCTTTAAACAACTTAGCAGAATTTAGTACAGTTTAGTAGAGTTTAGTACAACAATTAAATAAGTTAAGTTTTTTTTTTAGATATCTGGGTATCAACCAAAGCTAAACCGTAATTTTTTCCTAAGAATACAGCCTAGGGAAGAAAGTTCTGCAACACAGGATTCAAGTATGCCCATTAGAACAAAGTAAGTTTCGACTCCACATGCAAGAAAGAAAATAAAGGTTTTTTTCAAGTTATGCGTTCCTAGTAAAATCCACTTAATAACCTTCAAATTCTTTTCAACCAGCTTTGAGTTCAGCAGGAATTTTCGTTCCAGCATTTGTGACCACATAAGGAATTATAAGTAAGAGAAATGGTGGAAACCAAAGATGTAAAGCAAATTTTATTGCCCGCGATTTTGTTAAGAATATATATTGAAATCAATTTTGAAAAGTTCAGAAATGTAGAACAGCTTATAATATCTAGTTTATTAAAAAGTTTTGCATGCAAATTTTAATTTAAAGCAAATTTAAAACAAAAAATTTGCATGCAAATTTTAATTTAAAGCATAAACTGACTTTTGAATTGCTTACAGTTTTAAATGGATTTTCCCAAAGCACCAAGGACATTGACAACTAAATTTAAATGTTTAAATTGTTTAAAAGGAAACTTCAACAACCATATATGTGTTAAGAATCAGAAAATACGGGGAACCTAATTTCTTAAGGATAAAAACTCCAAATGCCGTTATGCTGATTTTTGTAGTAGCAGGCGAAAAATTAAAAAAAGAGCAAGGGGGGTGAAAAAAAAATAAGCTAAAACATATAAAACCAGTTTTAGAGCGTGTAGCTTTCCCTTGAAGGCTTAGCTGTCCTCAAGAATCAGATTATTGATAATGTCTTCAAATCTACGGGAGCAAAGCGATGTCAAAATACTTATTTTCATACTTACTTTACTTATACTTTACTACCAGCACAGACGTGGAACATGCAAGGCAGGTCATAGTCAGCCCCACCATGACATTTCTTTGGTGTGGCAAACACTGCTAGGAACTTAGTTTTCAGCAATTTTAAATTTTAATATTTTTCTTTTTCTATTTATATGAAGTACTTCAATGTATTTAAAAAGAATATGTAATGTTTTTGTCGATAAGAAAATCCTATTTTAGAGGTTGTTATGGCTTCAGTTATGTCGAATATCAAAAGTCTCACAGAACTTCCATCCATACAAACAATAATCCTCCTTTTCATCCAACCAAAAGTCTTTAGTTGTAATATTAACAAGGACTTTTCATCAAAATTACTATTCATCGCCGATTTTTTAAGTATATTCAAATTCTATCCAAAATTGAAGTTGTAAATTTAAAAGAGAACGGTACTAATCAACGTACAATTATTCATTTACACATTCTAAAAGCAATTGTCCACGGATTTAAGGGACCGGTACCTCAAATTATATCTAGGTTAGGCCTGGGTATGATTCGGAAAACAATCAGAAATTAAATAGAAAAGAGCTTTTTAACTGAAAGCAAGGAACTGGTTTGAAACTTGTTCCTTACTTTAGTTCAGAAACCTTTTCTATTTGTTTAATTACATTTCAGTAGAGATGCCCCTATTGATCGTGTCACGCACCCCTGCTGCCACCTACAACTTTTTTACATAGCTTAATGGGGACAGTGTCAATGACCTCTTTCTCCAAGGTCTCTTTCTCCAGGTGTGTTTTTGGCACGCTCGAGGCGAATGGTATGATCTAGGAAAGAGTATTTGTTGTTTTTGGCCAAGTGCCTGGGAAGAATGTTATGATCCAGAAATAGTATTTGTTGTTGTTGCTCGATGCAAATGTTATGATCCAGGAAAGAGTTTATTGTTTTTGGCACGGTAGGGGAGAATGTTATGATCCAGAAATAGTATTTGTTGTTGTTGCTCGAGGCAAATGTTATGAGTTTCCAGGAAACCGTTAGATCACGTGTTTCCTTCTCAGCAAATCAGAGGGCTTGCTTACATAACAATTCGCCCTTGAGATTTCGTATATAACGGCCATGCAATGTAATTAAATTATCAGAAAGTATTTTGGACATAGTTGATGTAACAATGGATAAATTTGATGAATTAGAAGCCATGCCAACTTCAATTTGCAATGTAAGTACATTTTTATTTTTTATTTTCAAAATAAAATTATTTTCCTTGGTCACCCTCCAGTATATTCAGGTAAATCCCCTCCCCCTCCCACTCTAATACAAACATCACTATACAATCTTTATACTCGATGGAAAACATAAAATATTTTCTTTTACCCTCAAAACCTAACCCCCCCCCTCACTGTTTTACAACAAAATTCTCGCAAAAAGAAATAATTATCCTTTCGTTAAATTTATGCAATTTTAAGTGTTCTATATCCTAGCTAAAAGCGACCATTGACTTCCGTCACTGTTGTTATTAACCCGCTCTGGTTTTGACATAATGCTCTACGCCAGGTTAAAATTAGCTGTCACCCTTTTCCATTTGTGTTTACGAACGAGGCGGTCAAGTCAAAAGGAACTGTTCTTCCATCAAAATTAAAACGCTATGATGCAATAATTAGGCGCAGACGCAAAGCGCTATTTTGGAGAAGTGAAATGGATTATTTTCAAATTAAGGTCTAACAATATATTTAGGACATTATGTTAAAGGGGGGGGAAGAGGGGGCAATGCCATCGCTTCTAACAGCTTCGTTGTAAGTAAATTATATAAAAGGGAGAGGGAGGGGAGAGGGGCAATGCCGCAATTCTATCGCCTTCATTGTAAAATGAAAACAAACTGTGCAATGCTGATATGCAAGGCTAGAAAGAAAAGTCTTTTAGGAGTTGCATGAAGCTTATATTATGTGTAAATTGAATAGCATTTTAACCTATGTTTGCAAAATTTAGGCCTATAGGCCGCTGGGTTAACAATCATTTATCTAATTTAAAGCCTATAGACTGGAACATTTAATATTTTTCTAAATGGTAAAAATAGAAACATTGATTTCTATCCTAAGGCTATAGACTACTGATTGTCTAATAAACACATTTGATTTCTAAGCCTAATATATTTCTCGCTAAATTTTTACTTTTTGCTTTGCTGAAAAAGGGTGGAGGAGGGGGCTTCTTTGAGATAAATGCTTTTCTAGACAAATTATGTCTGACAATAAATTCTGTAGAAGGAGGTACTAACTTTCTTTCTGTAAAAAAGGGGGAAATTATTTTGATACTAATTTTTTCTCTTCTTTTTAAGGCAAAATATGAAGAATTTGTTTCCCCTCCAGCTGTAAAGAGAGCTATGGGTACCGCAAATAGCGAAGAAGGCACGACTCCTCCATCAAAGAAAGCGCGAGATGACGAGACCGCCCGATCAGTGCCACCCCCAATGCAGTCCGGTCAAAAAACCGAAAAGACAGTGGGCCGCAAGGGTGGAGAACCCCGCTATACAAGCCAGCGACATCGATACTGCATCTATGCAAGCGCCTCTTAATCGAGCCTCAATGCCACCTCGTCAAGTGCAGCCATCTGTGCCAGCCCTTGGCTCGACTGCACAAGTCACAGCTCCTGTACAAGTCGCAGTCCAACCTGCGCAAGAAATTAATGACATCGCTTGCACATCCGCCCTCCTTGGACCTCTAATAGCTGCCCCATCAACGCTAGGTCAGGAGGCTACCCTCCAGCATGCACTACCTGGACCTTCGGGCACCCAAGCCCAGACGGATTATGCAAATGTGAGTATTTTTTCCTACTTATCTATTTCTTCCAATGTTTTTTCTTTTTCACTATTTTTCAACCCAATATAAACTTATCTCTGCGAGATATTAACCCCTCACCCCCACTATTACATATCTAAATGTAATTTTTTTGCAAAGAAACCGCTCCTCTTTTTCTAGTCTTTGCTATTTTCTCTATTGCTATCGCTTCGATATCTCATAAGCGAATATTTTTAGGTAATTTCTAGACAATTAATAATCACCGCCTTTGAAACTCAAAATGCTATTTTTCTAATCTTTACTATTTTCTCTGTTGCTATCTCTTCGCCGCCATCTCATAAGCGAAAATTTTTAGGTACCTTTGAAACTCTGCGAATGCTTTTTTTCACATAGTTTTAAGAGAGAGATTATTCTATCTGTCACATATCAGCGTCCTAATTTGCACTGAGCCTTACATCGTGCCAAAGATTTTAGCAAGGGGAAAGCGAGTTAACGGTTCTCGGCATTTTGAAGTTCAATCCTGGAAATTGGAACACTCGCGACGGCTCACAATAATTAAACTCATGAGTTCACTGAACCTGTGTGGAATTAGAGAAAAATATTTCAACTTTTGACGGGCATTATGTAAAGGGGGCTGGGAAGAGCTGTGGGAAGTGCTGCGGGGGTGTGCCGCGGGATGCGCTACGGGCCCGAGAAGCACCACAGGATGCGCCGCAAGTATGCGCCACGGGCCAGGGATGCGCCGCAGGATGCGCCGCGGGCCCGAAATGCGCCGCAAAAAAACAGTATGATTGATTCGAAAATAAACGAGCAAATTGCCGCCTTCTATGTAAAGCGATGTTTTAGATTGTAAATATCTTAAGTTGGAACTTTCAGTTGAATTAACCAAATGCTATTAAGCATTAATAATCCAAATTTTAACAGTAGGGATGATTTGAACACATTGAAAATAAGCTATTTTTTCATTTATAGGTTGGTGCATTGGTCCCTTACTCACCATCGAGTGAAGAAGAGGAAGAACACGTTGAAGGGGCAATGGAGTTTCATGACAATTCAGCCATCAGTGACTGGCACGGTATTATTAATTCCATTGAAATACCATCTAATATTGATGAGATTATAGAAAAATTTTTCAATGTAGAACCTAGCACAGTTGAGCAGTCGGACTTGAGTCCAAATACCCTACAAATTTTAGAGGATTTCACAAACGAATTAACTGGGAACCCTCCTCCCACTGATTACCTACTTCCACTTCAAACAACTGAAGTGGAGCACAGCCCAAATATTGTTGAACAACTTGAGGGAGGGGGTACAACTTTTCCCGATTTTCAATTATCCAATACAATTTTAAATAATATAGTTGTTTTCACTGCGACGTTTGGGGATCCCTTTAATTCACTTATGGGGGGAAATTTTGTGTTTGATCCCGTAGAAATTGTGCATGCCTATGTAGATAAAATTCGTGCACTACTGGAGAACCAAATTCAGTTATGGGGAGGTAGGGATTCAATTAAGGTTTCTATTGTTTTGAAGGTTTTTTATTTAAATGAGGGGAAAAAGTGAAGTTTATTATCATTTTATACATTCCGAGATGCGCGTAGTTTATCCAAATTTAGAAAATTTTGAGGGTGTTTTTAGTGAGTGGGTAGGGCAAATTATAGCGCATCTCGAGAACTATAACGAAAATGGGAGCGGGTCTGTAGTTTTATTTATTGAAAATTTAAGTTTAAATATTTGTAAATTTAAGAAAGATTTTATTTTAAGAGGGGGGACAGGTGGGGCTGAAAGAGATACAGTTTTAAATTATAATCCAGATCTAGAAGGTTGTAAAGGTGTCCAGAAGATCTGTTTTGAAACAGGTCAAAAGTGTTTCAAGTATGCTTTCCTCATATCAGCATACGAGCCTCTAGCACGTGACGCTACCAAGACGAATTTAGATCATTGGGCTGTACATGGGAAGGACGGGTCCAATTTCCCAATTGTAGATTTCTCTTGTTTAGAAGGAAAATACCCTGTAACGTTTCGATCTATTGACATTTTTGAAAGGACCAATGCTCATTTAAATATCGGCGTTACTGTGGTACAATAAGAAACTGAATTTGAAGATGGGGTTTGTTCTAAAAAGAAGGGGGTGGTTTTCCCTGTAAGGGGCCCGTCAGTTGATTTGGTTAAACACTGGGTTTGGTTGTTATACACACCACCTAGTCAACCGAATGCAATTGGTCATTTTAACCCTATCACTGACATTAGTAGAGTTCTGGGGGGTGGTAAGAAACAGAGTGCCCGTTTCTACTGTCCAACATGCCTCTCTAGATTTTGGACTGAATTAAAGTTGCGAAATCATATGAAGCATTGTAGACGGCATGGATATCAGACAGTGGAAACGGTTTCAGGGGATAGGGCCATTCTACGCTTTAAAAATTTCCAAAACACCCTCCTGCAATGCAACAAAACATCTTTGGACTGTGAAGCTAAGCTGGTGGAGGTGAACGATCCCCAATATCCAAACCGTATCAAAGAACATCAGGCCATTGCAGTGTCTTATGCTCATGCGCAAAGAGACAGTTCTAACACCATGTGGTTGTTAGAAATAGTTGAGACATTGGATGAGAACGAGTGTATGGTCAAGGCACTGACTAAACTCATTGGCACGGCTAATGGTGCTATTTCTCGTTTGAGAAATACCCATTATCCAATGGTGCTGTCTGCAGAGGATCGTCTCGCGATTAAAAATCAAAAAATATGTTGGGTTTGTAAGGTGGAGTTTATAGAGGAGGATAAGGGGACTAAAGGGAAAAGAGGCGGTGGGAGGGGGAAAGTCAGAGACCATGATCACTTGTGGCAGGAAATATCCTCGGGGGGTAGTAATTTTAGAGGGGTTGCGCATCAATCGTGTAACTTAAATGTTAGCCAACAGTTTTTTATCCCTGTTTTTATTCACAACTCTAATTATGACTTAAAATTTATTTTACCGGCACTGGCACGTATGCATAGGGAGGGAAGGGGAGTAGACAGTCCATGGGTAAATAATTCATTTACCTATAACATTATTCCCAAATCGGCCGAGAAGTTGTTGCTTCTCGAACTGAAATGGCAGGTAGTGGATAATGGACGTACGTGCTGGAATAAAATCAGGTTTTTAGATTCTTTTAGTTTTTTTCCCAAGGCATTGAGTCAATTGATTCAAGTGCAGAAAAGCGACAATTTTGATAGCTTTCCCTTGCTTAAACAGCACTTTCCAGACAGTGAAATTTATGACTTATTAACAAGCAAAGGTGTATATGCATATGATTATTACTGTTCTGGCGCTCGCTTAAGCGAGGTGAAACTACCTCCAATTGAAGCTTTTTACAATTCACTGACCAACAGTGAATGCACAGCCGAGGAGTATGATTTTGACAAGAAGGTGTGGGTTAAGGGGAATTGTAAAAATGGGTGGGATTATTGTAGACTGTACTTGGCCAGTGACGTTTTAACTCTGTTGGATATAGTCTGCAAGAATACAGACCAAATCTATTCAGAGTTCGGGTTAGATATAGGATATTATTTTTCTACACCCCATTTAGTGATGGATTTGATTTTAAAAATTAGTAGGGAGGAAATAGGCCTAATCACAGATGTAGATCAACACCTTTTTGTAGAGCGTTCAATGAGGGGAGGGTATGTTTTTCACGGGGACCGCGTCTTATCAACCGATCCGAGTGGACAAAGCACCGGTGTAAAGTCAAATGCAGTGTTCTTGGACATGAACTCGTTGTACCCCTCGGCAATGTCCCACTACTCTTTGCCGTGTGGGAACTATCAATGGCTTGAGAATCCTTGTGAGTTCTCCGACATTAACACTGTCGAGGACAACGGGCCACAGGGATGGTTCTTTGAAATTGACGGTCACATTCCGCTGGCGCTTCACGACTCAGTCAAAGATTTTGTTTTTCCCTGTATCAATCGACCAGTGACCAGGGACTCGCTGAGCCCCTACAATCGATCATTGGTTGAGGATATGGGGATGCATTGGACCCCCTCTAAACAAAAACTGATTGCTGATTTGGACCCCAAGGAGAATATCGTTGTTCACCATGTGCTTTTGCACTGGATGGTGAACAATGGTTTCAAGATCACCAAAATACATAGGGTCCTGCAGTTCAATCAGCAACCATATTTGAAAACGTTTATCGATACTTTTGTCGATAAACACTCTAGGGCAAATTCCAAGGTAGAGAAGGAATTGTACAAGCTCATTCTAAATTCAGCGTTTGGCAAAATGTGTGAAAGCGTACGTAACAGATCTCGCTGCGACGTCGTGACTGACCCTCTAGAGTGTGCACGAATTATTGCCGATCCCAACTTTACATCATTCACGAGCATAGAGGCTAGCATGGTTCTTCTACACAGGAAAAAGCGAAATGAGGTACTGAACAAGAATATAGCAGGCGGTAGTTCAGTACTAGAAATTTCAAAAAAGCTCATGTTGTCGTTCTTTTACAATGTGTGCAAGGTGCAATGGCCACGGGAGGGGGAGGTTCAAGTTTACTATGGGAATACAGATTCTCTGCTGTTAAAGGTAAATGGGACTGAAGATTTATTGGGTGATTTAGAAAAGGGGGAACACATCAGCTCGCGGATGGATTTCACCAACTGGAATCCATCCCTCTACCCCGAGTTGGTGAAACGTCAAGCCCCCAACCAGCTATTAATGTTAAAATCAGAGACGTGGAGTGATTTGATATCCAGGGGGGTGTTCCCGGGTCCCAAAGTTTATTGCGTTGAAACACACAGTGGGGATGAAAAGAAGACATGTAAAGGGGTGCCTACACACTTTGTAAAGAGCAATTTCAACATGAGCGTGTACAGAGACTGTGTAGAAAGTAGCCTAGTGCCAAGAGCACAAGTGCTTGCAATTCGCTCTCTACAGTATAGAAATTATACTGTGAGAGTGGAAAAAAAAGCAATGTCATGTATATCTGACAAAGTCTATGTGCTCGAGAATGGTGTGAGTGTCCTGCCTCATGGCCACTATCGTATTTCAGACCGAGTTGAATGCATAGACTATCGTAATCAACTTGGTCTGGATAAATTAACCTAACTAACCAACTAACCACCCCCACTGACCCAACTAACCCAACCACTAACCTGTAGCAGTGACGACAACTATTGTTTTTCCAACGCGGCTCCTGGGGGTGGGTGGGGGGGGGACCCTTCCCGCGGCCGGCTCCCGGGGGCTGGGGGGCCCTACCTTTAAATTCACTGTAATGTTCAACTGTGCTAGTTCATGTTCCAAGTGTATTTTGTATAGAAAAGTGTTGTACAAAAAAGTGCTGTAGATGGACAAAAGTGTTGTACAGAAGAGTGTTTAAAGACAATAAGAGTTTATTTATAAAGTGTTATCATTGTCCATGTTGAACAAATAGAGTTTTCATGTTGACCATGAAGTTTTGTCAGGTTCTTGTTGAACAAGTGCTATCATTGTTCAAGTTGAACAAATATTTGTTTTCATATTGTCGTAATAAATGCTGCCATGAAATATTGTTTTTTTTTTGTTGTTCTTGAATAGATAGATCTATGGGAAAATTACTACTTATTCATTGGACACATATGATTTACAGTTAGTCATAGTCCGACTGTTGTCAACAGCGTGTATCAATTTAAAAACACCCTTCAGATCGTTTCTGTGTGGTCCCTCAATGTCGGGGAAAACAACACTTTTAGCTAAAATAATTCAAAATTGCGATAAAATGTTTTTGGAAAAACCGAAAAAAATCTACTATTGCTATAGTATTTGGCAGGAGTCCTATGATAAAATAAAAGCTATTGCCACAACCATACCAATACAATTCATAAGAGGACTTGATGTTTTCAATAGTATTGAACCGAACTCGTGGCTGATTATTGATGATTTGGCTGAATCCATTGAACAGTTCTCACAGGAAATGCTACAACTGTTCACTGTCCGATCTCATCATGAACACATTTCCATAACCCTAGTTCTACACAATCTGTTTCATCAGAGCAAATGTATGCGAACCCTTGCTTTGAATTGCGCTATCTATATTATCTATCGAGTCGTTCGTGATTCTAGCTTGCTCATAACTCTCAATAAACAGATATACCCTGGTGCCCCAAAATTTCTGTTGTCAGCGTACACTCAGGCGACTAGCAAGCCCTACGGTTACAATTTGCTGGATCTTAATCAGAGCACGCCCGAGGATCTACGTGTAGTCACCGACATTTTCGACAATGAAATTACAGTATATCTTCCGGTGAACAGTAGTAAAGGCTATTAGTTGCCATTATGACACTGAAGAAACTACACGAACAACGGCATTTATTTTCCGTTTTAAGCACTTCAAAACCCTTGCTTAGAAAAGCCATACTCAAACATGGTGTTGACAATGATTTCATTAATCTAATATCTGAACTTTGTTTAAATTTAACTGAGGGAAATGTTCAACTGCCAGAAGGTGTTAGACAACAGACAAAGCAACATCGTTCCACTCTACGTGCCTTGGCTTGTAAAAACAAGGGAAACAAATTTAAAAGGAAACGGTTCCTTCAGGCAAGCGGTAGCTTTTTCACACTTTTACTGCCAATAATTGCAGGACTTGTAAACAGTTTTCTCTAGAGAATGGCAAAACCCTATAAATTGACACCATTTGAACTTGTCCTCTCGCCCGTCAAACATTTTGAAGACAATCTAAGCAAATTCATTAATGATGAGAATATTGCCGATGACAAAAAACTGCTTTTACTTCAAGATGCATTGCGACGTATGGACAAACATAAACCTTATCGTGAGAGACCCGCCGCCGATCCCTCTAAACAGGAAACATCTCTTCAAGATTCTGCACAATCAAAGGAGAAGGAATTGAGTTCAATTGTATTGAAAATTGGAAACCTATTGCCACTGACCTATCGAGAACAGAGTAAAAGAGTATTATCTTATCTCGTGTTGGAAACTGGTGATCAAGTTCAAGTCGATAGCACAGGGAAACGAATTATAATTCAGGGAAAAAGTTATAATCTAGTTGATTTAAATTGTGATATGGTGACGAATCGTAAAGGACTCTTATCCTTTGACGATAATCTATACACCTTTCTAAGTGTATCAAACTTTCCCAAAAGTCTTATTGGCAATAAGCAAATTCTTAAGAAACTAAGAGAATATAGTCCACCAACAACGCCAACACCATTTAAAAAAGAAGAAGAAGATTCAATATTTGAAAATACTATCAGCAGTAATGATTTTAAACACCTGTGGCTGCTAGTCAAAAGCGAAGACGAATTGATTCACCCTCCAGTGTGCAAAAGGGGAGTGGACATTACACTACGTGTTTGCGTTCAAAATGGATGAAGTTCTGAAAGGTGTCTATGAAAATATTGGTGAAGCGGGAAGTTTAAGTTCTCCCAAAACGCTTTCTAAAGCTGTCTCCGGCACCACCACATTGAAAAATGCAAAAGAGTATCTAGAAAATGAACCAAGTTACACACTACATCGGAATAATAGGCTTCGTGGCAAACAATATCGACAAACTAAAGCCTTTTTCCCTCTGCATATAATGCAAATGGATCTTTTAACTCTAGACACAATTCAACGGCGTCACAATGCACCCTACAAATATATTCTGGTGGCAATCAGTATCTTTAGTCGCTATGCCTATGCCATTCCACTATGGTCAAAGAGAGGTGTTGAAGTTGCTCGGGCCATTGAAAGTATTCTTGAACAGGATTCATATAGAAAAATTCAATCGGATCGTGGCAGTGAATTTGTTAATCCCCATGTGCAAACGGTTCTATTGAAATATAATACAACACTTTATCATAGTCACAGCCCGATAAAGGCTGCATTGGCCGAACGATTAATAAGAACGATTCGTCTATTAATTTCAAGATATTGTACATTGAAAAATACACCGGCTTTTATTCATGATTTAGATAAAATCATGCAGATATACAACCATCGACCACATCGATATCTATCCAACTCTAGCCCTCGGGATGTTCATTACAGTGAAAATACATTTGATGCTTTTCTAAAGCAATACTCCAATGACAATGAGAAGAAAAAGAAGAAGAAATTTAATGTTGGTGATACTGTTCGAATTAATAGAACCACCAAAATTTTTGAAAAGGGGAATTATTTATGGAGCACCGAACTTTTTAAAGTGTCCAAAATCCTAGACACCGAGCCCACAACGTATCGACTGCGAGACACCAAAGATGATGAGATTCTCGGCGGTTTTTATGAATATGAACTGCAAAAAGTTAGAAACACTAGTGAAATTTATCAAATTGAAAAGATATTAAAGAGTCGTACTCGTAGGGGCAAGAAACAGTTGCTTGTTCGCTGGCTAGGATATATTAAAGAGTCGTACTCGTAGGGGCAAGAAACAGTTGCTTGTTCGCTGGCTAGGATACAACTCGGATTTTGATTCTTGGGTCAGTGCTGAAGATAATAACAATGCCCAATGATTTCTATGTGACTTTCATGTTGAATGTTTCTGATCCTCTCTACAATGATCTCAATAAAACAAGTGATTTTTGGACGAAACTCTCCCCCACCATCAAATTTGACGGAAAGTATGAAGTGGCTCTTGTCGATTGTATTCTTAAAAATACCTATGACATCCTGAGAAAAGATCGTAAATATGAAATAAAAATTAGACCCTATGATTGGCCGCCACCACCAGGTGATCAAGAACAAATTCAAAAAATCAATTGGATGGATTATCCATATATTGAATTACCCTACGAGGAACTCGCCTATATGAATGATTTATGTCGTACTATTAATAAAAGAATTTCCGCTCGTAAAAAAGGAGCTTTTCATTTCAACTATTCAAAGGAGGAGGGCAAGATCTACATTAGTTCACCAATTGCCAACGAAAAGATTATTCTCAATGATAACCTAAAGGATGTTCTTGGCTTTAAGCTCAATATAATCAGTGGTAAAAGTGCCGGAAACACTAATTTCATTTTTGCTGACTACCCGCCTGCCTTCTCCACAGACACTTGTATATTTCTCTACGCCTCATTTGTGTAAACATCACGGGTTGGTAATTCAAATGTTCCCCTCCTACGAGTTCTTGAACGAAAAACCAATCAAGAGCATATTCATCACTACAATATAAAGCATCTTCAGTATATTCCCGTAAACACTTCCTATTTGGAACTCTGTCAGTTAACACTAAGAACTGAATTAGGTGATCCCATAGCAATTTCAAAAGGTTTGGCTGTGATTACATGCCATTTTCGGCCCATCGTTCAAATTCAACAAGATGTCTAATAGAAAAGTGGTATTCACTTGTCCTGATATTGACTGCTATGTTAATACTCTTGGCCCAAGACAACAGGGCAATGGAATGGACTATTACAAGGGTCGCTCGTCAATGTCTGGCTACGGTCTTGGCAGTTGGTTTGCTAAGCTTTTTCGCTCTTCACTACCACTGGCTAGAAAATATCTTGTACTGGCTGCGACAGATTTTGCATCCTCTACGCTATACGATTGGGGCTCTGGCAAGGATTTTAAAAGAAGTGCTACGGAAAATCTTAGGTCCAGTGCGCGAACCCTTGGCGAGAAATTAAAACAAAATGGTAAAGGTTTAAAAAGGTCAAGAAACAACGCATCACTCATCGGTCTCTACTCAGGACGGAGACGAAAGACATCATCCCTTTTGCCAAAGAAAAGAAGGAAAAAGCCGACACGTAGTGTAAACAGAAGCCCCAGGAAGAAAATTGTTAGATCGAAACTAGATTTCTTCTCTTAAGATGTCCTACCTGCCGCATAAGGACTCTCAACCTTCAATCACCGCCTCATTGAATCTATTCAATGCTGAAAATGTTGATGTGAGTGTCAAGCATGGATACTATGAACAATTTTATCCACTAGAACCCCTCTCCGATAATATCCACTTTCAAATTTATTCCAATGAAGACTACTTTATGGACATGTCTTCAACATTTACAGATTTACAAATGAAAGTCCGGAAATCCGATAATACAATGCCAGTTCGAGCCGATGGGATATCCTATGAAAATTGTATATTACATAATTTATTTCGTCAAATTAGTGTCTACATCAATGGCGCGCTGGTGAGCACAAGCAACAATCTCTCAAACTATGCAAGCTATATGCAATTCATGCTGATGACACCCGTCATACAAGGAATTGAGAGGCGCCTCCAATGGATATGAATATATTACTAATACTGATAGTACAGATGCACTTAAAAATGCTACAACTAGTGAATTACATCTAGTTGGAAAAATATATCATGAAATATTTAATATACCCCAATGGCTGCCGCCGAATGTTAAAGGGGATATGAAATTGACGCTTGCACCATCCAATTTCATTTTGAGAAAAGAACTTGCTGCCAATCCCGATGTAAGTCTCTCCCTCACCTCGGCAATACTTCATGTACGCAAACAGCAGGTTATGAGCTCTGTTGCATTGGCAGTGGAAAAGCTAAGAACCAATGGTAACAACATTAAACTTCTTGTTCCCCATACGATCACCAATCAACGTCACATTGCCATGGGGTCACGCACCTTCACCGATTCATCCTTTATCAATGGCGAAATCCCCTCGAAACTTGCATTGGCATTTGCAAAGAGCGCCAGTGCAATAGGATCGTGGACTGAATGCCCACATAAATTCGAGATGTTTGGTCTTTCATCTCTTGTGTGCAAAGTAAACGGCATCCCACTCTACAATCTATCCTTTGATAAATCCTATAGAATTTTGTATGAATTGACCATGCAAACCCTAGAGCATGATTCGCAACTATTTGAAAATGGTATAACCGAAGAAATGTTTGCTAAAACACATGGTATCATTGTATTGGATTTGTCTGGCACACAGGATATGAGTATAGTACGTACGGGGACTGTGCGTTTAGAGTGTACATTTGCCGACCCATTGGCTGATAGAATTGCACTAATCTCACTAAATCAATATGAAACCTATTGGGAAATCACTCCCGAAGGCAGTGTTCTACTAGACTTGGCGCCATGAACACCAGTCAAATAATCAATGTATTTAATATGGATCCCTACATGTCCCAGCACAAATCCTATTGTCTACCCTCAGACTATCTTGGAAAAATTCAAAGTGCGAACAATACCTTGATTATTGTTAATAGCAGTCCATCGACTGTGCTGACGGGTCATTGGCTGTGCATCTGTCAAACAATGAAAACGATTGAATTTTTTGATCCTCTTGGTCTACCCTATACATTCTACACACCCCACATCAGCAACTATATTGAGAGCAGTGGGAAAACTATTATTCAAAATCGAAAGAGGGTGCAGGACCTGACGACTAAAAGCTGTGGCTTCCATGCACTACTATATTTTGTGTTCCGATGTCGTGGCTATACTTACAAGCAGTTTCTCCACATTTATGGTGACAATTCCCGTCTGAACGACTTTCTAGTGGAAAATATCCTCTCGGACCTATACAGTATTGATTTCAGTGCCCTAAGAGTAAAGTGCTTTAAAAATGTTTGTGAATTTGTTTATTAATAAATGTATATATACAACAATGTCTTTAAATCTTCACTTTTAGATTTCTTCATCGGTGTATAGGCAACTGTCGTGAACCACTAATGCTGGTAAATCATTTGGATTCACTGTATATTGATCTTGATTGACTGCAAAGTCAGGGTCACATTTTCTGCAGTACAATGTAACTTCACTCTTGTCATATCTCTTTGAATAGTCAATGATACTATTTGCATTCACATTATGAAATTCACGAGTTTCAATCTGTCTATTTGAAGCAATATCACATACAGTGTTTTCAAGTGGTGAATCACATTCGGTAACTGCCAAATAAAAATCACTTGGTTTATAGTCATAGTAGGCAGTGTCGTCACAGCGATGACGTAGAAACCAAATTGTCTTGTTACCCCAACAGTTGAATCGTAGACCAGATTCCTCTTCCCAGAATAATTTAAATCCGCGACGATACCAATCTCGTAGAAATAAACTAAAATCACGTTTAGGATTCTTTCCAATCATAGCGGGGTAAGTATTCTCCCACTGATTACATTTATCATGGTGAAAATTGGAGCACAGGTGCCCTCTAGGGTGAGAGTCACACACCTCTTCAAGACATGAATTAAATCCTTTAATTTGTACTGCATAGCCTTTATGTAATTTGCAAGGATTACATAATTTACACTTTTCACTATAGTCATCAATAATTGTACAATTCTCACATTGAGTCCAACTGCCAAGAGTGTACATGCACAATGGACATATATAGAACATTTTTTTGGTTTCCGATGTCAACTCTCTCACAGCTAAAACGAAACTGTTCGTCTTCGCTCGATAAATTCAAAGTGTAGGAAAGGGGAGAGGAGTAACTCTGTGACGTTACCTCTTTCGAAGGAGGAGACATCTACATTGAATCCATTGGCAATGATTTCAAAAGTATATCCACAATATGATTCTGCCTTGTTCCAATTAATATATCAATAAATTGAGTATAAGCATTTGAATCACATTTTAAAAGTTTTATACAATAGTCCAATGGGGGAGAATCAGTTTTCATTATATTGTCAAGTGTTCCCTGAGAGAATATCCTGCGTTGAAGAGATAACTCGAGAAAATCATCATCCAAAATTAAATGTTTTTCCATAAACACTAGATTTGATCTAATTCTCTCCTTCTCAAATTTATTCATTTTTCAATCCTTTCACTCTGACTGCTGACTCTAGACTAACCAGAAAAGAAAGGGAACATTTTCGATTTCGAAACAATTTTATTGAATAATTACAACAACATCAATAATACTATGCATGTACAATTAGCGATACTGTTTATTGTCTTCGATATGTACACGAATGCACTTAAAGCACATTGAAGTCTGTTCACATGTGCTATATCAACTTTTGTGGCGAAACATAATTGATCCTCCATTTTAAATTTGCTCAAGGATATTACATATCTTGCATATACTGCATCCCATTCCAGACAAAGCCGCGATCCTTTCGTGATTTCAACCGCAATGTTTGGTGCTCTTCTATTATTACCATCAACTTCACTATCAACTTCTAAGAGGGTAAACATTCCACTCATTATTACAAATATATATCCAAATGAGTAAAGTCAAAACTGTTCTCACTCCTTTGAATTCTATTCACAAACTAATAAAACTATATCAAAAATCCTTTCCTTATATTCCCTCCGTCGCTAATATGTAAGCAAGCCCTCTGATTGGCTGAGAAGGAAACACGTGATCTAACGGTTTCCTGGAAACTCATAACATTTGCCTCGAGCAACAACAACAGATACTATTTCTGGATCATAACATTCTCCCCTAGCGTTCCAAAAACAATAAACTCTTTCCTGGATCATAACATTTGCATCGAGCAACAACAACAAATACTATTTCTGGATCATAACATTCTTCCCAGGCACTTGGCCAAAAACAACAAATACTCTTTCCTAGATCATAACATTCGCCTCGAGCGTGCCAAAAACACACCTGGAGAAAGAGACCTTGGAGAAAGAGGTCATTGACACTGTCCCCATTAAACTATGTAAAAAAGTTGTAGGTGGCAGCAGGGGTGCGTGACACGATCAATAGGGGCATCTCTACTAATTTCATGAAACCATAAAGTTTTGTGAATACAATACTTTTGGTAATACTGTTTGGATTTTGATGGGTAGTCGAGCAGTTCGTAGTAATGAACTGTAACTTACTGACAATGACCTGGCTCAATAGTAACCAAAACTCTAAAAACGAATTTTGATGCCAATAGATATATCAAAAGAATTGGATTATTATGCTGATTCCAAATATATTAGTTTCATTAAGTTTAGTCTTTCCCATCAAAAGCTACAAGCCTGTAAAAAAAAAGTATGATTTTCGGAAAAATGGGAAAAGACCCCGTTGAAGTCATATAATTTTAGTGAAAATCACACCATCATATTCAGCGTATCTAAGAACCTTACTATAGATTTTTCAAGCTCATATCTGCAAAAATATGGAATTTTGTAATTTATCCCAGAAGAAAAATCAAGGATCTGTGTTTATTTGTTTTTTTTTAGGGCTGATCGTACCGACCCAGTGGGCCTACAACGTCGGAATAGGGCTTATTCTAACGGAAATTAAAAGTTCATTAGCCCCTTTTAAGTGACAAAAAAATTGGAGGGCCACTAGGCCCTCTCCCACGTCCTTTTTTCCCAAAATCGTCCGATCAAAATTTTAAGATAGCTTTTTCCTTCAGCATACTTGAAAGGCACAATAACTATGTTTTTGGAGATAAAATGACCCCCCTAGAGCCCCTGGGTAAAGGGTTTAAAGTTATAAAAATCGTCCTTTGTTTTATTTGTTATTGGGAAGTATGCATACATTTTTCGAGTAGAGAGGGGAGGGCGAATTTTCTGCTGGGAGAATTTTCAATGAAAAGTATGGTTTCCCGGGGGTGAAATTTTCAGAAGAAATTTTACACTGGGTGAATTTGCCAGAATTCATATACGAAATTTCTTTATACGTCTTTCTTTCTCTTTACCGATTCAATTTTACGCGTGGAGATGTTAAGGGTAATTGTTCGGGGTAAATTTTCGTCAGGATTGATTTTTCCAGAGGAAATTTCTATGCGGAGGGGGATTTTTCCGTGGAGGTGGAGCCAGGTATCCTGGCATTATTTAAGAAACGATCTTATATAAAGTTTTTTCAACTGAAAGTAAGGAGCAACATTGAACTTCAAACGAACAGAAATTATTACGCATATTAGGGGGGTTGTCCCCTCTTCAACATCTCGCTCTTTTAGCTAAAGTTTAAATTTTTTCCCAATTCTTTAAAAACCATTCCTAAAACACGAGGGCGTTTAATTAGTACAATTAGTAACTTTTTTGAAGTGCCGAAAAACTGTAGCTTGAAGAGCAAGGTGCTGAGTAGGGTGGAACCCCCTATATACGTAATAATTTATGTTCATTTTAAGTTTTAATGCTGCTCCTTTCTTTCAGTTGAAAAAACTGTTTTTATTTTCTTTAGTTAATGAAGCTTAGAGACAAACAATTTTCTAAAGGCAATGGAAGAAGTATGTCAATTATAGTACTAGTATTTAAAAATGAAAAAAAGTAAGTAGCTACACAAAATACGCAAAACAATAGCCTACTTACAAAAACTAATATATAAGCTCCCAGGATTAAGTTCTGTTGAGCAATGCCGAAGCGTTGGACGGATGTTTTTTCAACAATATCGACAGTTTTAAGCTTGGTTATCAAACACCAAAATATTTAATGCCTTTGGACTTTAAAAAGTAACGCATTATCAAAGTAGTTTGTTCAAAGTAAAACATTAAAACTAAGATTAAGAAAATCGAATTAAAATTTTTAATTCAATATTTTTAATTAAATTTTGAATGCCAAAAGCTAGTAGATTTGACACCTTTATACTTCATAACTGTAAAAAATTAAATCGTTTTCAAAGTGACAAATAAATAAATACAATCACTCCTAGAAACATAGTAAAACACAAAACCTATCCGTTCAGGGGGACCATCGTACAGGAAACCTATCCGTACAGAAATTCTTAGCATTCCGTTCTGGGAACATTCCTTATTATAGTGGCTTCATACATCAGCTCATGGGTACTCTTGTAATCCAAGAGAAAGTTGACGGTATATTCTTGTCGAAATTGCCCCTTATTAAGTTGTGTTCCTTGAGTCTTCTATAATTACACGAATTTTCTTGTGTTCTAATAAATGCACTAATTACTAATAAACAAATCCATATTTAAGATCACCATAAGAATCTGATTCTTTGACTGAATGTTATCAATAGTTTAGCTCTTACACTTTCGTTATTGACAAGGATCGCTATTTACTCCCACTTACCATTCTTTACTATGAAGAATTTTTTTTTTTTTTGCTCCAACCAAATTATATAGAAAAATTATTTGTGGAAAACTGGTTAGGGGTTACTCAGTCAAAAATTAGAACTTATATTTTCCTCATTATGGGTCAAAATCTTTTGACAGACAGCCAACAATGGGACAACAAACTATTTTGTCATGGTTTTTCGCCATTCTGGTCTCTTTTCTTTGGTTTCTTTATAATTACTTTATAGTCCCAAATTTCAAGGGGGCAGAGCCCCCCTGCCCACTTGCCGGTGCCCATGGTAGTTTCAGTGGTAGTGATAGTAGAAGTAGTAGTAGCGGTGATTGTAGTAGTAGCAGTAGCAGCGTGCAAATATTGCCTTTTTGGTCAATTGATCGTCTCCCTTATCATTCCCTGAAAGTTCAAAATTAATATGCATAGTCATTCCTGAGTTACACCCTTTTGACAACCCGTAAGCACTGGTAAAAATACGAAAGGTGGTTAGAATCCTGAAATTGTCTTCAAAATCCCATGGCCTTTTTGAAGCTATCTGTAAGACGCATAATCTTAGTCCATCCATCATAAAGGACATGAATTTCTTTTGGAAAAGCACCCTTACCATGATAGAAATGTATTGTACCCGGAAAATAAATTGAACGGCCCACTGTGGAACCTGTCATTCAGGTTATGTTTTGGCAATCAAAGTTGCGCTGACAGTTCAAAAACTTCTTTTGTTTGTCAGACGCCAGATAGTATTGCTATGACTGAGTCAGTCAATAGCTTTAGGGAATTATTAGCTGTTCAGCCCAGGAGATATTATTTTTTACCAGTTCTAGGTTTTATATATTACTCTTCACAAGAGCAGTCTTTTTTGAGCCTGCAATTTATGAAAAAATAATGAGCGATATAGACAAAGATTCAGCTCGTCAATCCACCTCACCACTTCTCTAGCGGTTTGTTTGCGATCAGATAAGTACAGAAGAACTCGCTCAAATCCAATTGAACTGTTTCCCAGTCTTTCCAGCTGATGTCGTTCCTATCAAGACAGAGACAAACCAAATGTATCACATATTCCAGATCAAGAAGACAGCAGTAGAAAGGGGTCATGAGCTCGTGAGAGGACCACGTGGTTTATGGTTTTCTCACTGAGAATGAAAAAACAGGAATTTTCTCACTTGAAAAAACATGAACTTTCTCACTTTTATGGATGTTTTCTTGGATGGTTATGTGTGTTGGTCAATTCATTTGATGTTTTTCATGGATGTCAACAGCAATTCATGTCTGTTTTATGGTTTTTGTCAGTGAGAATGAAAAAACAGGAACTTTCTCACTTTAATGGATGTCAACAGCAATTTATGTATGTTTTATGTTCGTTGTCAGTGAGAATGAAAAAACAGGAACTTTCTCACATTTATGGATGTCAACAGCAACTTATGTTCCTGTTTTATGATTCATTGTCAGTGAGAATGAAAAAACAGGAATTTTCTCACTTAAAAAAACATGAATTTTCTCACATTGATGGTTGTTTTTTGGATGGTTATGTGTGTTGGTCAATTTATTTGATGTTTTTCATGGATGTCAACAGCAATTCATGTCTGTTTTATGGTTTTTGTCAGTGAGAATGAAAAAACAGGAACTTTCTCACTTTGATGGATGTTTTATGGTTCATTGTCAGTGAGAATGGAAAAACAGGAATTTTCTCACTTTGATGGATGTTTCAAGGTCGATTTATTTGCTGTGGTTTGTCCAGGTGTAATGACATTGGGGTGATTTACATAATCGGTGGGGGAATTATTGGTTCACGAAGGGGGAATTAAGAAACAAAGATGGCTTCATTGTTGTTTGGCTAACCTAACCTGAGAAATTGATTTACATAATCGGTGGGGGAGAATGTATTGATTCACGAAGGGAGAATTAAGAAACAAACATGGCTTCTTTGATCTTTAGGCGAACCTAACCTGAGAAATTGATTTACATAATCGCTAGGGGAATGTATTGATTCACGAAAGGGGAATTAAGAAACATACATGGTTTCTTTGATCTTTAGGCTAACCTAACCTGAGAAATTGATTTACATAATCGGTGGGGGAGAATGTATTGGTTCACGAAAGGGGAATTAAGAAACAAACATGGCTTCTTTGATCTTTAGGCGAACCTAACCTGAGAAATTGATTTACATAATCGCTAGGGGAATGTATTGATTCACGAAAGGGGGAATTAAGAAACATTATGGCTTCTTTAATCTTAGGTCTGAGGGATAAACGTTCTTTAGGTCAGAGAGAAAAATTAATATTCTATTTTTAAATAGGGCTTCATTGATCTTTACTGTCAGGAATTAGAAATGACATCACTTGTTATCTTGGAATTATGCGGGAGTCTAAAGAGATAGAAATTCTATTTTTAAATACGGCTTCACTGAGCTTTAAGTCGGAGAAATAAATTGATATTCTAACGAAACCTTAATAGTGTAGCTAGGAACATTTATGAGATGAAGAGATTAACGTAGGAAAGGGTTTCCTAGAAAGTTGAAATGTGTCAGCGCAGAGATGCCAAAAACAAAAGGAACACGCTGAAATTACGTTTAGTGATTATTTGGGCGAAACCTTTTTAGACAGGTTATGGAATTATTTCGGCGAAACAGTTAGAGACATTTTAAAAGATGATTTTAGAAAAGGTTTTAGAAGAGGTTTTGAGTGTGGTCGTTATAGTAAACAAGTTCTATTTGAACAGTGTCGTGAGGTCCTCTACCCCAACCCCAAAGGGTTCCGACCCCCCTACCCCTACCCCGAAGGAAGCGCCCGGTCCTCAAAGGTCCCCCCAAGCTCCCAAAGGACCACCCGGCCCTCAAGGGTCCCACAGACCCTCAAAGGCTCTCCCCGAGCCCCGTCTTTCGTTGATGTGTGTTGTCTGAAACTTATGATTTGGGATATGTAAATTGCTATTTCGGACTTTTCTGAGCTAGATTTCTTAGTCTTTCGTTGGTGTGTGTTGTCTGAAACCTATGATTTGGGATGGATGGATTGCAATTTTTGACTTTTCTGAGCTGGATTTCTGAGCCGTTCATAGGTATGTGTTGTCTGAAACTTATGATTTGGGATATGTAAATTACTATTTCGGGCTTTTCTAAGCTAGATTTCTTGTCTTTCGTTGGTGTGTGTTGTCTGAAACCTATGATTTGGGATGTGTAGTTTGCTATTTGGACTTTTCAGAGCTAGGATTCTTAGTCCATCATAGGTGTTTGTTGTCTGAAACCAATAGTTTGGGATGAGTAGTTTGCTATTTCAGGCTTTTATTAGCTAGGTTTCTTAGTCTTTCATAGGTATGTGTTGTCTGAAACCTATGATTTGGGATATGTAAATTACTATTTCGGGCTTTTCTAAGCTAGATTTCTTAGTCTTTCGTTGGTGTGTGTTGTCTGAAACCTATGATTTGGGGTGTGTGGGTTGCTATTTTTGACTTTTCTGAGCTGGATTTCTTAGCCTTTCATAGGTGTTTGTTGTCTGAAACCTATAGTTTGGGATGAGTAGTTTGCTATTTTTGACTTTTCTGAGCTAGGTTTCTTAGCCGTTCATAGATTTGTGCTGTCAGAAAATTATGATTTGGGATGTGTAGTTTGCTTTTTGGACTTTTCAGAGCTATGATTCTTAGTCTCTCATAGGCGTTTGTTGTCTGAAACTTCTAGTTTGGGATGAATAGTTTGCTATTTCAGGCTTTTCTGAGCTAAGGTTTCATAGTATTTCGTAGGTGAATGATGTCTGAAACTTATGATTTGGGATATGTAAATTACTATTTCGGGCTTTTCTAAGCTAGATATCCTAGTCTTTCGTTGGTGTGTGTTGTCTGAAACCTATGATTTGGGATGGGTGGATTGCTATTTTTGACTTTTCTGAGCTGAATTTCTTAGCCTTTCATAGGTGTATGCTGTCTGAAACCTATGATTTGGGATAGTTAATTTGCTATTTTTGACTTTTCTGAGCTAGGTTTCTTAGCCTTTCATATGTGTGTGCTGTCAGAAAATTATGATTAGGGATTTGTAGTTTGCTTTTTGGACTTTTCAGAGCTAGGATTCTTAGTCCCTCATAGGTGTTTGTTGTCTGAAACCTATAGTTTGGGATGAATAGTTTGCTATTTCAGGCTTTTCATAGCCAGATTTCTTAGTATTTCGTAGGTGTGTGTTGTCTGAAACCTATGATTTGGATTGTGTGGGTTGCTATTTTTTGACTTTTCATAGCCAAATTTCTTAGTCTTTCGTAGGTTTGTGTTGTCTGAAACCTATGATTTGGACTGTGTGGATTGCTATTTTTTGACTTTTCTGAGCTGGATTTCTTAGCCTTTCGTAGGTGTGTGTTGACTGAAACCTATGATTTGGGATGAGTGGTTTGCTTTTTGGACTTTTCAGAGCCGGATTTCTTAGCCGTTCATAGGTGAGTGTTGTCTGAAACCTATGATTTGGGATGGTTAATTTGCTATTTTTGACTTTTCTGAGCTAGGTTTCTTAGCCTTTCATAGGTGTCCGTTGTCAGAAAATTATGATTTGGGATGTGTAGTTTGCTATTTCAGGCTTTTCTGAGCTAAGGTTTCCTAGTATTTCGTAGGTGAATGTTGTCTGAAACCAATAGTTTGGCATGAGTAGTTTGCTGTTTCTGGCTTTTATGAGCTAGGTTTCTTAGCCTTTCGTTGGTGCGTGTTGACTGAAACTTATGATTTGGGATATGTAATTTGGTATTTCCGACTTTTCATAACCAGATTTCTTAGTCTTTCGTAGGTGTGTGGTGTCTGAAACCTATGATTTGGGATGTGTGGGTTGCTATTTTTTGACTTTTCTGAGCTGGATTTCTGAGCCTTTCGTAGGTGTGTGTTGACTGAAAACTATGATTTGGGATGTGTAGTTTGCTGTTTGGACCTTTCAGAGCTAGATTTCTTAGCCTTTCATAGGTGTGTGCTTTCAGAAAATTATGATTTGGGAGATGTAGTTTGCTATTTCAGGCTTTTATGAGCTAGGTTTCTTAGCCTTGCGTAGGTGTGTGTTGACTGAAACTTATGATTTGGGATATGTAAATTACTATTTCGGGCTTTTCTAAGCTAGATTTCTTAGTCTTTCGTTGGTGTGTGTTGACTGAAACCTATGATTTGGGATGTGTGGGTTGCTATTTTTGACTTTTCTGAGCTGGATTTATTAGCCTTTCATAGGTGTGTGTTGACTGAAACCTATGATTGGGATGAGTGGTTTGCTATTTTTGTCTTTTCTGAGCTAGATTTCTTAGCCTTTCATAGGTATGTGTTGTCAGAAAATTAAGATTTGGGATGTGTAGTTTGCTTTTTGGACTTTTCAGAGCTATGATTCTTAGTCTCTCATAGGCGTTTGTTGTCTGAAACTTCTAGTTTGGGATGAATAGTTTGCTATTTCAGGCTTTTCTGAGCTAAGGTTTCATAGTGTTTCGTAGGTGTGTGTTGTCTGAAACTTATGATTTGGGATATGTAAATTACTATTTCGGGCTTTTCTAAGCTAGATTTCTTAGTCTTTCGTTGGTCTGTGTTGTCTGAAACCTATGATTTGGGATGGATGGATTGCTACTTTTGACTTTTCTGAGCTGGATTTCCTAGCCTTTCATAGGTGTTTGTTGTCTGAAACCTAGTTTGGGATGACTAGTTTGCTATTTTTGACATTTCTGAGCTAGGTTTCTTAGCCTTTCATAGGTGTGTGCTGTCAGAAAATTATGATTTGGGATATGTAAATTACTATTTCGGGCTTTTCTGAGTTGGATTTCTTATTCTTTCATAGGTATGTGTTGTCTGAAACCTATGATTTGGGGTGTGTGGGTTGCTATTTTTTGACTTTTCCGAGCTTGATTTCTTAGCCGTTCATAGATGAGTGCTGTCTGAAAGTTATGATTTGGGATGGTTAATTTGCTATTTCCGGCTTTTATTAGCTAGGTTTCTTAGCCTTTCATAGGTGTGTGTTGTCAGAAAATTATGATTTGGGATGTGTAGTTTGCTATTTGGACTTTTCAGAGCTAGGATTCTTAGTCCATCATAGGTGTTTGTTGTCTGAAACCAATAGTTTGGGATGAGTAGTTTGCTATTTCAGGCTTTTCTTAGCTAGATTTCTTAGCCTTTCATTGGTGTGTGCTTTCAGAAAATTATGATTTGGGATATGTAAATTACTATTTCGGGCTTTTCTGAGTTGGATTTCTAAATTTTTCTGTAGAAGATAGGAAAAGTTATACTATGATTGTGATTATTTTCCATGAAGATAAAAAGTTTCACTTTAATTCTAAATTTTCTTAAATTCAATTCCGACCTTTCTCAAAGAGATGAAAAAAATTAAAGTTCTGTTCCAAATATTTTCCCGAAAGAAGAAAAGTTCAACTTTGATTCTGAATTTTCTCAATGAAAATGAAATGAGTTATTGATCAAATCTATTTTCCCAAAATAATATAAAAATTTCCACTTCAGTTCAGATTTTTTTCTCAAAGAGATGAAGAAATTTAAAGTTCTGTTCCAAATTTTTCATAGAAGATATGAAAAGTTATACTTTGATCGTGAATATTCGAGTTCTATTCTGAATTTTACCAAAGAACACAATTCAATTCTAATTTCCCCAATAAAAAATTTAAAGTTCAATTCTAAATTTTTTGGTGGAAGATAGAAAAAGTAATACCATACTTGTGAATATTTTCCCGGAAGATAAAAAGTTCTAGTTCAATTTAAAATTTTCTCAACAAAGTGAAGAAGAATTCAAGTTCTCTTCTGAATTTTACCAAAAGAACACAATTCAATTCTAATTTCACCAGAGAAAATAAAAATCTTCCACTTAAGTTCCTTATTTCACAAAGACATAAAGAAATTTAAAGTTCAATTCTAAATTTTTCGGTGGAAGATAGAAAAAGTAATACCATACTTGTGAATATTTTCATGGATGATAAAAAGTTCTAGTTCAATTTAAAATTTTCTCAACGAAGTGGAGGAAAGTTCAAGTTCTCTTCTGAATTTTCTCAATGAAAAAGAAATTAGTCATTGATCATTTCTATTTTTCCAAATAATATAAAAAATTTCCACTTTAGTTCAGATCTGGCTCGAAGAGATGAAAAATTTAAATACTGTTCCAAATTTTTCACTGAAGATAAAAAAGTTCAAGTTCTCTTCGGAATTTTACCAAAGAACACAATTCAATTCTAATTTCTCCAGAGAAAATAAAAATCTTCCACTTCAGTTCTTTATTTCACAAAGACATAAAGAAATTTAAAGTTCAATTCTAAATTTTTCGGTGGAAGATAGAAAAAGTAATACCATACTTGTGAATATTTTCCCGGAAGATAAAAAGTTCTAGTTAAATATAAAATTTTCTCAACGAATTGAAGAAAAGTTCAAGTTCTCTTCTGAACTTTACCAAAGAACACACTTCAATTCTAATTTCTCCAGAGGAAACAAAAATCTTCCACTTCAGTTCTTTATTTCACAAAGACATAAAGAAATTTAAAGTTCAATTCTAAGATAAAAAGTTCTAGTTCAATTTAAAATTTTCTCAATGAAGTGAAGAAAAGTTCATGTTCTCTACTGAATTTTACCAAAGAACAGAATTCAATTCTAATTTCTACAGAGAAAACAAAAATCTTCCACTTCAGTTCTTTATTTCACAAAAGACTTAAAGAAATTTAAAGTTCAGTTCTAAATTTTTCGGTGGAAGATAGAAAAAGTAATACCTTACTTGTGAATATTTTCCCGGAAGATAAAAAGTTCTAGTTCAATTTAAAATTTTCTCAACGAAGTGAAGAAAAGTTCAAGTTCTCTTCTGAACTTTACCAAAGAACACACTTCAATTCTAATTTCTCCAGAGAAAATAAAAATCTTCCACTTCAGTTTTAAGTTCCCCAAAGAAATACAGAAATTTAAAGTTCTAATCTAAATTTTTAGATGGAAGACAGAAAAAGTAATACTATGACTGCGATTGTTTTCCATGAAGATCAAAAGTTTCACTTTATTTATAATTTTTCTTAAATTCAGTTCTGATTTTTCTCAAAGAGATGAAAAATTTAAAGTTCTGTTCCAAATTTTTCATAGAAGATAGAAAAAGTTATACATTGATTTGAATATTCAACATGAAGATAAGGAACTCCACTTTAATTCTGAGTTTTCTCGAAGAAGTGCAAATTGTTCAAGTTCTCTTCTGAATTTTCTTAAAGAAGAGAAAAAAGTTAACTCAATTCTGAATTTTACCAATGAAAATGAAAAAACCTTCCACTTCAGTTCTTAATTTCTCAAAGACATAAAAAATTTAAAGTTCAGTTCTAAATTTTTCTGTAGAAGATAGGAAAAGTTATACTATGATTGTGATTATTTTCCAGTGAAGATAAAAGTTTCACTTTAATTCTAATTTTCTTAAGTTCACTACCGATTTTTTGCAAAGAGATGAAAAATTTAAAGTTCTGTTCCAAATTTTTCATAGAAGATAGAAAAAGTTATACATTGATTTGAATATTCGACATGAAGATAAGGAGCATCACTTTAATTCTGAGTTTTCTCGAAGAAGTGCAAAATGTTCAAGTTCTCTTCTGAATTTTCTTAAAGAAGAGAAAAAAGTTAGCTCAATTCTGAATTTTACCAATGAAAATGAAAAAACCTTCCACTTCAGTTCTTAATTCCTCAAAGACATAAAAAATTCAAAGTTCTCTTCTAATTTTTCCAAGAAAATAAAAGGCTCC
The DNA here is from genome assembly GCA_027921565.1 of Artemia sinica. Taxonomy (NCBI): domain Eukaryota; kingdom Metazoa; phylum Arthropoda; class Branchiopoda; order Anostraca; family Artemiidae; genus Artemia; species Artemia sinica. The sequence continues at coordinate 57,989,739 of CM051265.1, forward strand.
ACTTCAGTTCTGGTTTTTTTCTCAAAGAGATGAAAAATTTAAAGTTCTTTTCTAATTTTAAATTAAATTTTAGCTCCTTTGTCTTATGGATTTACCCATCAAATTTTTAAATTAGAAAATGAGTGACTCGTTCTATTATTAAAGACAATCGTTCAAACTCGTTCATCTAACCTTCAAAACAATAGGTTAGGTTAGGTATAAATAAATATTAATAAATAAATAGAAACATTTCTACATGTTTAAGTTAGGTTAGGTTAACTTATCATGAGTGCTCATGATAAGTTAACCTAACCTTTTCCGGCGAGTATGGTTAGGTTAGGTTAGACTAGATTAAGTTAGGTTAGATTAGGTTAGGTTAGGTTAGCCTACGTACGCTTCACTTAGGTTAGCTTAGGTTAGGTGAGAGACATGCAAAAAGTTAGGTGTATGATTAGGTTAGGTTAGATTAAGTTAGGTTAGGTTAGGTTAGGCTAGGTTAGCCTACGTACGCGCGCGTACGTAGGCTAACCTAGCCTAACCTAACTTAACCTAACCTAACTTAATCTAACCTAACCTAATCATACACCTAACTTTTTGCATGTCTCTCACCTAACCTAAGCTAACCTAAGTGAAGCGTACGTAGGCTAACCTAACCTAACCTAATCTAACCTAACTTAATCTAGTCTAACCTAACCTAACCATACTCGCCGGAAAAGGTTAGGTTAACTTATCATGAGCACTCATGATAAGTTAACCTAACCTAACTTAAACATGTAGAAATGTTTCTATTTATTTATTAATATTTATTTATACCTAACCTAACCTATTGTTTTGAAGGTTAGATGAACGAGTTTGAACGATTGTCTTTAATAATAGAACGAGTCACTCATTTTCTAATTTAAAAATTTGATGGGTAAATCCATAAGACAAAGGAGCTAAAATTTAATTTAAAATTAGAAAAGAACTTTAAATTTTTCATCTCTTTGAGAAAAAAACCAGAACTGAAGTGGAGCCTTTTATTTTCTTGGAAAAATTAGAAGAGAACTTTGAATTTTTTATGTCTTTGAGGAATTAAGAACTGAAGTGGAAGCTTTTTTCATTTTCATTGGTAAAATTCAGAATTGAGCTAACTTTTTTCACTTCTTTAAGAAAATTCAGAAGAGAACTTGAACATTTTGCACTTCTTCGAGAAAACTCAGAATTAAAGTGATGCTCCTTATCTTCATGTCGAACATTCAAATCAATGTATAACTTTTTCTATCTTCTATGAAAAATTTGGAACAGAACTTTAAATTTTTCATCTCTTTGCAAAAAATCGGTAGTGAACTTAAGAAAATTAGAATTAAAGTGAAACTTTTTATCTTCACTGGAAAATAATCACAATCATAGTATAACTTTTCCTATCTTCTACAGAAAAATTTAGAACTGAACTTTAAATTTTTTATGTCTTTGAGAAATTAAGAACTGAAGTGGAAGGTTTTTTCATTTTCATTGGTAAAATTCAGAATTGAGTTAACTTTTTTCTCTTCTTTAAGAAAATTCAGAAGAGAACTTGAACAATTTGCACTTCTTCGAGAAAACTCAGAATTAAAGTGGAGTTCCTTATCTTCATGTTGAATATTCACAATCAATGTATAACTTTTTCTATCTTCTATGAAAAATTTGGAACAGAACTTTAAATTTTTCATCTCTTTGAGAAAAATCAGAACTGAATTTAAGAAAAATTATAAATAAAGTGAAACTTTTGATCTTCATGGAAAACAATCGCAGTCATAGTATTACTTTTTCTATCTTCCATCTAAAAATTTAGAATAGAACTTTAAATTTCTGTATTTCTTTGGGGAACTTAAAACTGAAGTGGAAGATTTTTATTTTCTCTGGAGAAATTAGAATTGAAGTGTGTTCTTTGGTAAAGTTCAGAAGAGAACTTGAACTTTTCGTCACTTCGTTGAGAAAATTTTAAATTGAACTAGAACTTTTTATCTTCCGGGAAAATATTCACAAGTATGGTATTACTTTTTCTATCTTCCACCGAAAAATTTAGAATTGAACTTTAAATTTCTTTATGTCTTTTGTGAAATAAAGAACTGAAGTGGAAGATTTTTATTTTCTCTGTAGAAATTAGAATTGAATTGTGTTCTTTGGTAAAATTCAGTAGAGAACATGAACTTTTCTTCACTTCATTGAGAAAATTTTAAATTGAACTAGAACTTTTTATCTTCCGTGAAAATAATCACAAGTATGGTATTAATTTTTCTATCTCCCACCGAAAAATTTAGAATTGAACTTTAAATTTCTTTATGTCTTTTTGAAATAAAGAACTGAAGTGGAAGATTTTTGTTTTCTCTGGAGAAATTAGAATTGAAGTGTGTTCTTTGGTAAAGTTCAGAAGAGAACTTGAACTTTTCTTCACTTCGTTGAGAAAATTTTAAATTGAACTAGAACTTTTTATCTTCCGGGAAAATATTCACAAGTATGGTATTACTTTTTCTATCTTCCACCGAAAAATTTAGAATTGAACTTTAAATTTCTTTATGTCTTTGTGAAATAAAGAACTGAAGTGGAAGATTTTTTTTTTCTCTGGAGAAATTAGAATTGAATTGTGTTCTTTGGTAAAATTCCGAAGAGAACTTGAACTTTTTTATCTTCAGTGAAAAATTTTGAACAGTATTTAAATTTTTCATCTCTTCGAGCCAGATCTGAACTAAAGTGGAAAATTTTTATATTATTTGGAAAAATAGAAATGATCAATGACTAATTTCTTTTTCATTGAGAAAATTCAGAAGAGAACTTGAACTTTCCTTCACTTCGTTGAGAAAATTTTAAATTGAACTAGAACTTTTTATCATCCATGAAAATATTCACAAGTATGGTATTACTTTTTCTATCTTCCACCAAAAAATGTAGAATTGAACTTTAAATTTCTTTATGTCTTTGTGAAATAAGGAACTTAAGTGGAAGATTGTTATTTTCTCTGGTGAAATTAGAATTGAATTGTGTTCTTTGGTAAAATTCAGAAGAGAACTTGAATTCTTCTTCACTTCGTTGAGAAAATTTTAAATTGAACTAGAACTTTTTATCTTCCGGGAAAATATTCACAAGTATGGTATTACTTTTTCTATCTTCCACCGAAAAATTTAGAATTGAACTTTAAATTTTTTATTGGGGAAATTAGAATTGAATTGTGTTCTTTGGTAAAATTCAGAATAGAACTCGAATATTCACGATCAAAGTATAACTTTTCCTATCTTCTATGAAAAATTTGGAAAAGAACTTTAAATTTCTTCATATCTTTGAGAAAAAATCTGAACTGAAGTGGAAATTTTTATATTGTTTTGGGAAAATAGATATGATCAATAAGTTATTTCACTTTCATTGAGAAAATTCAGAATCAAAGTTGAACTTTTCTTCTTTCGGGAAAATATTTGGAACAGAACTTTAATTTTTTTTTCATCTCTTTGAGAAAGGTCGGAATTGAATTTAAGAAAACTTAGAATTAAAGTGAAACTTTTTATCTTCATGGAAAATAATCACAATCATAGCATAACTTTTCCTATCTTCTACAGAAAAATTTAAAAGTGTCCAACTCAGAAAAGCCCGAAATAGTAATTTACATATCTCAAATCATAATTTTCTGAAAGCACACACCAATGAAAGGCTAATAAATCTAGCTCAGAAAAGCCTGAAATAGCCAACTACTCATCCCAAACTAGAATTTTCAGACAACAAACACCTATGAGGGACTAAGAATCCTAGCTCTGAAAAGTCCAAATAGCAAACTACACATCCCAAACCATAATTTTCTGACAACACACACCTATGAAAGGCTAAGAAACCTAGCTAATAAAAGCCGGAAATAGCAAATTAACCATCCCAAATCATAAGTTTCAGACAGCACTCACCTATGAACGGCTAAGAAATCCAGCTCGGAAAAGTCAAAAAATAGCAACCCACACACCCCAAATCATAGGTTTCAGACAACACATACCTATGAAAGACTAAGAAATCCAACTCAGAAAAGCCCGAAATAGTAATTTACATATCCCAAATCATAATTTTCTGACAGCACACACCTATGAAAGGCTAAGAAACCTAGCTCAGAAATGTCAAAAATAGCAAACTAGTCATCCCAAACTATAGGTTTCAGACAACAAACACCTATGAAAGGCTAGGAAATCCAGCTCAGAAAAGTCAAAAGTAGCAATCCATCCATCCCAAATCATAGGTTTCAGACAACACAGACCAACGAAAGATTAAGAAATCTAGCTTAGAAAAGCCCGAAATAGTAATTTACATATCCCAAATCATAAGTTTCAGACAACACACACCTACGAAATACTATGAAACCTTAGCTCAGAAAAGCCTGAAATAGCAAACTATTCATCCCAAACTAGAAGTTTCAGACAACAAACGCCTATGAGAGACTAAGAATCATAGCTCTTAAAAGTCCAAAAAGCAAACTACACATCCCAAATCTTAATTTTCTGACAACACATACCTATGAAAGGCTAAGAAATCTAGCTCAGAAAAGACAAAAATAGCAAACCATTCATCCCAATCATAGGTTTCAGTCAACACACACCTATGAAAGGCTAATAAATCCAGCTCAGAAAAATCAAAAATAGCAACCCACACATCCCAAATCATAGGTTTCAGTCAACACACACCAACGAAAGACTAAGAAATCTAGCTTAGAAAAGCCCGAAATAGTAATTTACCTATCCCAAATCATAAGTTTCAGTCAACACACACCTACGCAAGGCTAAGAAACCTAGCTCATAAAAGCCTGAAATAGCAAACTACACCTCCCAAATCATAATTTTCTGAAAGCACACACCTATGAAAGGCTAAGAAATCTATCTCTGAAAGGTCCAAACAGCAAACTACACACCCCAAATCATAGGTTTCAGTCAACACACACCTATGAAAGGCTCAGAAATCCAGCTCAGAAAAGTCAAAAAATAGCAACCCACACATCCCAAATCATAGGTTTCAGACACCACACACCTACGAAAGACTAAGAAATCTGGTTATGAAAAGTCGGAAATAGCAAATTACATATCCCAAATCATAAGTTTCAGTCAACACACACCTACGAAAGGCTAAGAAACCTAGCTCATAAAAGCCTGAAATAGCAAACTACTCATCCCAAACTATTGGTTTCAGACAACATTCACCTACGAAATACTAGGAAACCTTAGCTCAGAAAAGCCTGAAATAGCAAACTGCACATCCCAAATCATAATTTTCTGACAACAGACACCTATGAAATGCTAAGAAACCTAGCTCAGAAAAGTCAAAAATAGCAAATTAACCATCCCAAATCATAGGTTTCAGACAACACTCACCTATCAACGGCTAAGAAATCCAGCTCTGAAAAGTCCAAAAAGCAAACCACTCATCCCAAATCATAGGTTTCAGTCAACACACACCTACGAAAGGCTAAGAAATCCAGCTCAGAAAAGTCAAAAAATAGCAATCCACACAATCCAAATCATAGGTTTCAGACAACACACACCTACGAAAGACTAAGAAATTTGGCTATGAAAAGTCAAAAAATAGCAACCCACACAATCCAAATCATAGGTTTCAGACAACACACACCTACGAAATACTAAGAAATCTGGCTATGAAAAGCCTGAAATAGCAAACTATTCATCCCAAACTAGAAGTTTCAGACAACAAACGCCTATGAGAGACTAAGAATCATAGCTCTGAAAAGTCCAAAAAGCAAACTACAAATCCCTAATCATAATTTTCTGACAGCACACACATATGAAAGGCTAAGAAACCTAGCTCAGAAAAGTCAAAAATAGCAAATTAACTATCCCAAATCATAGGTTTCAGACAGCATACACCTATGAAAGGCTAAGAAATTCAGCTCAGAAAAGTCAAAAATAGCAATCCAACCATCCCAAATCATAGGTTTCAGACAACACACACCAACGAAAGACTAGGAAATCTAGCTTAGAAAAGCCCGAAATAGTAATTTACATATCCCAAATCATAAGATTCAGACATCATTCACCTACGAAATACTATGAAACCTTAGCTCAGAAAAGCCTGAAATAGCAAACTATTCATCCCAAACTAGAAGTTTCAGACAACAAACGCCTATGAGAGACTAAGAATCATAGCTCTAAAAAGTCCAAAAAGCAAACTACACATCCCAAATCATAATTTTCTGACAGCACATATCTATGAACGGCTAAGAAACCTAGCTCAGAAAAGTCAAAAATAGCAAACTACTCATCCCAAACTATAGGTTTCAGACAACAAACACCTATGAAAGGCTAAGAAATCCAGCTCAGAAAAGTCAGAAATAGCAACCCACACACCCCAAATCATAGGTTTCAGACAACACACACCAACGAAAGACTAAGAAATCTAGCTTAGAAAAGCCCGAAATAGTAATTTACATACCCAAATCATAGGTTTCAGACAACACATACCTATGAAAGACTAAGAAACCTAGCTAATAAAAGCCTGAAATAGCAAACTACTCATCCCAAACTATTGGTTTCAGACAACAAACACCTATGATGGACTAAGAATCCTAGCTCTGAAAAGTCCAAATAGCAAACTACACATCCCAAATCATAGGTTTCAGACAACACACACCAACGAAAGACAAGAAATCTAGCTTAGAAAAGCCCGAAATAGTAATTTACATATCCCAAATCATAAGTTTCAGACAACACATACCTATGAACGGCTCAGAAATCCAGCTCAGAAAAGTCAAAAATTGCAATCCATCCATCCCAAATCATAGGTTTCAGACAACACACACCAACGAAAGACTAAGAAATCTAGCTCAGAAAAGTCCGAAATAGTAATTTACATATCCCAAATCATAAGTTTCAGACAACACACATCAACGAAAGACGGGGCTCGGGGAGAGCCTTTGAGGGTCTGTGGGACCCTTGAGGGCCGGGTGGTCCTTTGGGAGCTTGGGGGGACCTTTGAGGACCGGGCGCTTCCTTCGGGGTTGGGGTAGAGGGGTCGGAACCCTTTGGGGTTGGGGTAGAGGACCTCACGACACTGTTCAAATAGAACTTGTTTACTATAACGACCACACTCAAAACCTCTTCTAAAACCTTTTCTAAAATCATCTTTTAAAATGTCTCTAACTGTTTCGCCGAAATAATTCCATAACCTGTCTAAAACGGTTTCGCCCAAATAATCCCTAAACGTAATTTCAGCGTGTTCCTTTTGTTTTTGGCATCTCTGCGCTGACATATTTCAACTTTCTAGAAAACCCTTTCCTACGTTAATCTCTTCATCTCATAAATGTTCCTAGCTACACTATTAAGGTTTCGTTAGAATATCAATTTATCTCTCCGACTTAAAGCTCAGTGAAGCCGTATTTAAAAATAGAATTTCTATCTCTTTAGACTCCCGCATAATTCCAAGATAACAAGTGATGTCATTTCTAATTCCTGACAGTAAAGATCAATGAAGCCCTATTTAAAAATATAATATTAATTTTTCTCTCTGACCTAAAGAACGTTTATCCCTCAGACCTAAGATTAAAGAAGCCATAATGTTTCTTAATTCCCCCTTTCGTGAATCAATACATTCTCCCCCACCGATTATGTAAATCAATTTCTCAGGTTAGGTTAGCCTAAAGATCAAAGAAACCATGTTTGTTTCTTAATTCCCCTTTCGTGAACCAATACATTCTCCCCCACCGATTATGTAAATCAATTTCTCAGGTTAGGTTAGCCTAAAGATCAAAGAAACCATGTATTTTTCTTAATTCCCCTTTCGTGAATCAATACATTCCCCTAGCGATTATGTAAATCAATTTCTCAGGTTAGGTTCGCCTAAAGATCAAAGAAGCCATGTTTGTTTCTTAATTCCCCCTTCGTGAATCAATACATTCTCCCCCACCGATTATGTAAATCAATTTCTCAGGTTAGGTTAGCCAAACAACAATGAAGCCATGTTTGTTTCTTAATTCCCCCTTCGTGAACCAATAATTCCCCCACCGATTATGTAAATCACCCCAATGTCATTACACCTGGACAAACCACAGCAAATAAATCGACCTTGAAACATCCGTCAAAGTGAGAAAATTCCTGTTTTTCCATTCTCACTGACAATGAACCATAAAACATCCATCAAAGTGAGAAAGTTCCTGTTTTTTTCATTCTCACTGACAAAAACCATAAAACAGACATGAATTGCTGTTGACATCCATGAAAAACATCAAATAAATTGACCAACACACATAACCATCCAAAAAACAACCATCAATGTGAGAAAATTCATGTTTTTTTAAGTGAGAAAATTCCTGTTTTTTCATTCTCACTGACAATGAATCATAAAACAGGAACATAAATTGCTGTTAACATCCATAAATGTGAGAAAGTTCCTGTTTTTTCATTCTCACTGACAACGAACATAAAACATACATAAATTGCTGTTGACATCCATTAAGTGAGAAAGTTCCTGTTTTTTCATTCTCACTGACAAAAACCATAAAACAGACATGAATTGCTGTTGACATCCATGAAAAACATCAAATAAATTGACCAACACCCATAACCATCCAAGAAAACATCCATAAAAGTGAGAAAGTTCATGTTTTTTCAAGTGAGAAAATTCCTGTTTTTTCATTCTCAGTGAGAAAACCATAAACCACGTGGTCCTGTCACGAGCTCATGACCCCTTTCTACTGACAGCTTGTTTGCAAAGTTTCTCGACATGATTGGGATACGGATGAGCTCTTCAAGTCAAAATGCTAACAATATAAAATTGCCCGTATAGTAGCAAATATTATCAGGGCACATAAGGAGCGATTTCCAGTCTTCTTGAGCGAGAGACGAAAATCAGGAAAAAATATTCCGGATCCGATAGAACTTTGGACGGACTACTTCTACACTTATCCAGAGTTAATTGAAAATGCCTGCATCTCGCAGTGCCTGAAAAAAACGGAAATATCTGTTTAAACGGCCGTTTTTTTAATACAAACAGAACGTTTCTGCTTTTCGATAGAAAAATCCGAAAAAAAGAAACAGAGTTCAATTTTTTTTCTGCTTCTGTTTCTGCTCCGTTTTTTAATTGCTATTTTTTACCATTTCTATTTTAGCCAAAATAAAAAACGGTATCGACCCCCCAGTTTGTATTCATTAGTGAGTGATTTTATTATAAAAGTAAGAAGACTTAAGCGACATAAAACATATCAATAACATGTTATTATTTAGTTATTTAACAAAGGGAAAAGAGCTGTTGTGATTTTATGCCCATAAATCACAACAGCTGTTGTGATTTAGCTGTTTCACGTAATAAGGCTGCAATTCAAAGCATTCTGGTTTGATGACTGTATTACATTATTTTACTGAATTAAATGCTGTAGCTTGATTAAAAAAAATTGGTTCTCAGTGTAATATTCACTAAAGTTGTATATTTTGTAATTTAGGGCCAATAAAGCAATGCAGCAATAAATTTATCAATTATATCAACCAACCTAAGTTTTTGTTTTTGTTGTTGTTGACTTGTACCAACCGGATCCTTAAATTTCATCTAATAACCACATGACTTGGATACTGACCAAATCAAATATTTTTATGTTAATATGGAATTTATACTTGAGAAATCTATTCTCAGAAATGGCTTGGTAATTTCAGGGTTATTTTCTAAGACAGACATTTTCATTATTGGAGTTTCAAGTGAAGGGATCAATCGATTCTTCGTAGAAAATGATGCTGTCGTGTATCATTGCAAATTTATTTTCAATTGTTTGAATCTTGGAACTGCATCTAATTCATTTCGAGTTGAATTTACATCAAACGATTTAATGCTAATAATGTATACTGTTTATAGCGGTTTTTCGTAGTGGGTTTCTGTAATACTGAATCGTAGGAACAAGAGACACAAAAAGACACTAGGTACATCCTCGTGGTCAAAACGGCGTATTAGCAATTTCACAGGAGCGGCTAAGGGTATTAAGATAAAACTTTCGGGAGATGTTGAACTACATCAAATACACTAAGCGCATTCAGATTGTCAAATAAGCGTACCTCTGACATCTCAGAAATGGTTAAGGGCTATAAAGCTTTCAGGGAATGTTGAGAGGGATCCTGATATAAATCAAAAGACACTTTATGCATCCTGGCTGTTAAAATGGGATATCTGTAATACGTCAGGAACGGATAAGAGTATCAAATTTAAACTTTCCAAGAATTTTGAACCAAACCCCAAGACGTTAAGTGTATCCAGGTAGTCAAAATTGAGTGCCTGCAATATTTCAGGATAAGCTAAAGGTTTGAAGTTGAAACTTTCAGCGAATGTTGGGAGAGGTGTTAAATAAAATGAAGAAAACATTGCGTTCATCCGGGCTGTTAAAAGAAAGTATCTTAAATTTCTCAAGAAATATCAAGGGTATTAAGCTGAACCTTTAAGAGAATGTCGATGAGGATGTGGAGCTAATTCAAAAAACACTATATGCACACTTGTTTTTGAAACGGGTTGCCTGTAAAATCTTAGGAACAACTTAGGGTATTAAGTTGAAACTTTCGAAACCCACTGAGCTAAATCAAAGGATACCATTTGCATCCTGGTTATTATTAAATAAAAAAAAACAAGTTTTTTTTAACTGAAAGTAAGGAGCGACATTAAAACTTAAAAGGAACAGAAATTATTCCGTATATGAAAGGGCCTTGCTCTTTACGCTAAAGTTTTTTATTGTTTAAAAAAATAGAGTTGTGACAAAGTCAAACTTTAGCGTAAAGAGCAAGGCGTTGAGGAGGGGACAGCCCCTTTCATATACGGAATAATTTCTGCTCGTTTTAAGTTTTAATGTCGCTCCTAACTTTCAGTTAAAAAAACTTGTTCTTTTTATTTAATTTTTGAACGTTTTTGAATAAATGCAGGTTTTGATCTTGGCTCACAGTACATGAATAATTAAAACAAAATTTTCATGTTAATTTACTTTTTTTTTGGTTAAATGGCTTTCTCGAAACTTGTTTCATTTTATTTAGGAACGTTTTATTAGTAATAAATATACGTAACTTACGAATTAACTTACGTAACGAACTTCTATATTCATATATTTTTAATACGTATATTAGGGGGTTCGCCCCCTAGTCAATACCTTGCTCTTTAAGCGAAAGTTTGAATTTTGTTCCAATTCTTTAAAAATGACCGCTTAATCACAAAGGCCGTTAATTAGAATAAATAGCTCTTATGAAAGTACTAAAAAATCTCTGGCTTAAAGAGTGAGATATTGACTAGGGGGTGAAGCCTTTCATATATATAATATTTTTTGTTCGTTTAAAGTTTTGATGTTGCTGCTGTTGCAGTTGAAAAACGTGATTTTTTATATTTAATTTCTTATCTTTTTTTAAATAATGCTGGGAAGTCCGGCGTCCCCTTCATAGCAATGTCCCTTCCCCCATAAAAACTTCCTTCATGGAAAGATCCTACTACATAACCCCCGACCCCCCCCCCACTACCAGGAAAAATCTCCCCTGAAAACGTCTGTAGGCCTACTGTATACTTCCCAATAACCAATACTATATGTTAACATTGGGTAAAGTTCATAACTTTCAGCCCTCCTCCCGGGAACTTCGGGGGATTAAGTCATTCTAAAAGACATACTTATAATATTTTCGAACATGCTGAAAAAAATGGCTATCTCAAAATTTTGATCAGGTGACTTTGGGAAAAAATGAGCGTGGGAGGAGGCCTTGTTGCCCTCCATTTTTTTGGTCACTTAAAAAGGGCAGTAGAACTTTAAATTTCCATTCCAATGTGCCCTCCCACGATATTCTAGGACCACTGGGTCGATACGATCACCCCTGGGGGAAAAAAACAAATAAACACGCACCCGTGATCTTTCTTCTGGCAAAAAATGCAAAATTCCACATTTTTGTAGATAGGAGCTTGAAACCTCTACAGTAGGGTTCTTTGATACGCGGAATATGATGGTGTGATTTTCATTAAGGTTCTATAACTTTTAGGGGGTCTTTCTCCCTTTTTTCGAAAATCAGCCAAATTTTCTCAGGCACGTAACTTTTGATGGGTAGGATTAAACTTGATGAAACTTATATATTTGAAATCAGTATTAAAATCCAATTCTTTTGATTTATCTAATTGTATCAAAATACCGTTTTCTAGAGTTTTGGTTACCATTGAGCCGGGTCCCAATAACCAATACTATATGTTAACATTGGGTAAAGTTCATAACTTTCAGCCCTCCTCCTGGGGACTTCGAGGGATTAAGTCATCCTAAAAGACACAGTTATAATATTTTCGACCATGCTGAACAAAATGGCTATCTCAAAATTTTGATTGGGTGACTTTGGGAAAAAAATGAGCGTGGGAGGGGGCCTAGTTGCCCTCCATTTTTTTTGGTCACTTAAAAAGGGCACTAGAACTTTTAATTTCCGTTCCAATGAGCCCTCCCGCGATATTCTAGGAACACTGGGTCGATACGATCACCCCTGGGAAAAAAAAGAAAAAAAAAACAAATAAACACGCATCCGTGATCTTTCTTCTGGCAAAAAATGGAAAATTCCACATTTTTGTAGATAGAAGCTTGAAACCTCTACAATAGGGTTCTCTGATACGCTGAATATGATGGTGTGATTTTCATTAAGGTTCTATAACTTTTAGGGGGTCTTTCACCCTTTTTTCGAAAATCAGCCAAATTTTCTCAGGCGCGTAACTTTTGATAGGTAAGATTAAACTCGATGAAACTTATATATTTGAAATCAAAATTAAAATCTGTTTCTCTTGATGTATTTATTGGTATCAAAATTCCGTTTTTTAGAGTTTCGGTTACCATTGAGCCGCGTCGCTCCTTCCTTACAGTTCGTTACCACGAACTGTTTGAAAGGCGTATCTGCAATAACGGCTAAAGGCGATTATTAAAGGCATAGCTGCAGAACGGCTAAGGGAGTTAATTTGGAACTCTCAGGGAATTTTTGAATGGGATGTTTGACTAAATAAAAAGAAAGTACGTGGAACCTGGTTGTAAAAAAGGTGTATCTGCAATATCTGAAATACGAATAAGGGTATTAACCTGACATTCTCAGGGAATTTTGAGGTGTATATTGAAGTAAATCAGAAGACTTTTAGTGCATCCAGGTCTTCAAAATGTTATACCTTCAAAATCTAAGGAACGGCTTGCGGTATTAAGTTGAACTTCTAGGTAAAATTTAGGTGAATCTTAAAACAAACTTAAAGAAACTTTGTACACTCTCGTTGTCAAAAGCGCATTTTTTAAAATCACAGGATCGGCTAAAGGTATTAATTAGAAATTTTTAGCGGATACTGAATAAAATCAAAAGACACTCTATGCATTCAGGTTTTCAAAAGAGTGTATCTGCAGTATCTCAAGAACAATTAAGGGTATTACGACAAAACTTTCTGGAATATTGAAATGGATTCTGATATAAATTAAAAGACACTTTTTGTATCCATGTTGTTAGAATGTCCTATCCGTAATATTTCAGGAACAGACAAGGGTATTAAGTTGATACTTTTAGGGAACATTGGACTAAATACAAAGACACAATGTGCATTCAGGTTGTCTAAATGGCTTATCTGCAATATCTCAGAAATAGCTAAAGGTATTAAGTTGAAACTTTTAGGGAATATTGAAGGGATATTTAGCTAAAAAAAGACACACTAAGGACAACGGTATTTGAAAAAAGGCGTACGTGCAACATCTTAGGCACGGTTAAGGTAAAGACTTAATAATCTAAGGGATCTATCTAAAATTTTAAGGGATTAATTGTCCGGGGATCCAACAGATTTTAAATTTTTACTTGGAGGGAGGGAAGGAGTTTATTAATGGCAATAACATTTTAAATTAAAATGTGGTTGTATAGGTTCTCAGTGTGAAATCTTCTTTTTCAGAGGCAACACTTTAGCGTTGCCTATAGTAAAGGCCATACGGCTCCAATGTTTCATTATTATTTTTTCCCAGAGGCACTTCATATGGAAGGAGTCGTCGTATAAACTTCAAAAGGGAACCTTTGGATTGGAAACCGAGAGCTCTAGTGCCCTTTTTAAGAGTCAAAAGTGATCGAAGGGCAAATAGCCCCCCCACACCCTATTTTTCCCAAATGCATAGGATAAAATTTTTTAGATAGCTATTTTGTTAAAAATAGTTCAATGATCACGTAACAAAAACTCCGGTGTTGACACAACCCCAAGGGCCTGAGGGCAGGTGTTATAAGTTATATCCTGGGGGCATATATGGTTCTTATGGAAGGAATGCTCGTATAAACTTCAGAGAGGGCTCATTTGATTAAAAATTGAAACTTCTAGTTTACTTTTAAAGAGTCAACAGATATTAGAGGGTAACCAGCCCCCCCCCTCCCAACACCTTTTTTCCCAAATGCATCCGATAAAAATTTTGAGATAACTAGTTTGTTAAAAATAGTTCAAAGATCATATAACAAAAACTCCGGTGTCGACACAACCCCCAGGACCCTGGGGCAGGCGTTGTAAGTTATGCCCTGGGGGCATATATGGTTCTTATGGAAAGGATGCTCGTACAAACTTCAAAGAGGGCTCATTTGATTGGAAATTGTAAGTTCTAGTTCACGCTTTAAGAGTCAAAAGAGATAGGAGGGCACCTAGTCCCCCCCCCCCTCCACGCCTTTTTTCCTCAAAACCATCCGATAAGAACTTTGGGGTAGCCATTTTTTTTTTAATAGTTCAAAGACCATCAAACAAAAACTCCGGGGTCGACGCAACCCCCCTGGGCCCGAGGGCAGGTGTTGTAAGTTATGCCCTGGGGGAATATATGGTTCTTATGGAAGGTATGCTCGTAAAAACTTCAGAGAGGGCTCATTTGATTGGAAATTGAAAGTTCCATTTCAGTTTTTGAGACTCAAAAGAGATTGGAGGGCAACTTGCCCCCTGCTGCGCGCCATTTACCGCAAACCCAGCCGCTACAAATTTTGTATCAAGATTTTTATCTGAGGGCAACTAGCCCTCCCCCCCAAACCTTCTTTTTCGAAACCCATCTGATGAAAATTTTGAGATACACATTTTGTTGAAAATGGTTCAAAGGTCGGATAAGAAGAACTCCGGTGTCACTACACCCCCCCCCCCATGGCCCAGTGGAAGGCGTTCTAAGTTATGCCCTGAAGGCTTGAGTGGTTTTTATGAAAGGAATGCTCGCATAAACTTCATAGAAGGCTCATTTGAATGGAAATTGAAAGTTCTAGCTCATTTTTTAAGAGTCAAGAGATTTGAGGGCAACTAGCTGCCCACCACGCCCCTTTCACCCCAAACCCATCCGCTACAAATTTTGAGATAGCCATTTTTAAACATTGTTCAAATCCGTCTGATGAAAATTTTGAGACATACATTTTGTTAGAAATAGTTCAAAGTTCGGATAAGAAAAACTCCGTTGTCAATACAACCCCACAGGGCCCGGGGGCAGGCGTTCTAAGTTATTCCCTGGAGGCATGTATGGTTCTTATGAAAAGTAAGCTCGTATAAACTTCATAGAGGGCTCATTTGATTAGAAATAGAAAGTTCTAGTTCACTTTTAAAACTCAAGAGATTTAAGGGCAACTAGTACCCCCACGCCCTTGTTTCCCCAAACCCATCCGCTACAAATTTTGAGATAGCCATTTCTTAAAAATTGTTCAAAATTCGGTAACAAAAACTCCGGTGTCAAGACGACCCCAGGGCTGGAGGGGTAGGTGTTGTAAGTGTTATCCTGAGGGCGTAACTGGTTCTTGTGAAAGAGATACTCGTATAAACTTCAGAGATTGCTTATTTGATTGGAAATTAAAAGTTCTAGTTCCCTTTTTAAGAGTCGACTAGGTCGACGAGGGCAACTAGGCTCCCCCCCCACACACCCTTTTTTCCCCAAGCCCTACCGATAAAAGTTTAGAAATAGCCATTTCATTCAAAATAGTTCAAAAGTCAGATAAGAAAAACTCCTGTGTCAACGTAACCCACCAGGGCCCGGGAGCAGGCGTTGTAAGTAATGCGGTGGGGGTATATTTAGTTGCTGTGGAAGGGATGCTCGTATAAACTTCAAAGGGAGTACATGCGAATGGAAATCGAGATTTCTAGTGCCCTTTTTAAGAGTCAAAATTGATCGGAGGGCAGGAAGCCCCCCCCCACGCCTTTTTCCCAAGGGCATCCGATAAAATTTTTGAAATAGCTACTTTGTTAAAAATAGTTCAATGATCACCTAACAAAATATCAGGTGTTGACACATACCCCAAGGGCCCGGGGGCAGGCGTTGTAAGTTATGCCCTGGGGTTATATATGGTTCTTATGGAAGGAATGCTTTGTTAAACTTCACAGAGGGCTCATTTGATTGGAAATTCAAAGTTATAGTTCACTTTTTAAGAGTCAAAAGATATCGGAGGGTAACCAGCCCCCCCCCCCACGCCCTTTTTCCCAAATGCATCCGATAAAAATTTTGAGATAGCTACTTTGTTAAAAATAGTTCAAAGATCATATAACAAAAACTCCTGTGTCGACACAACCCCCCCCCCCAGGGCCCTGGGGCAGGTGTCGTAAGTTATGCCCTGGGGCATATATGGTTCTTATGGAAGGGATGTGTGCATAGACTTCAAAGAGGGATCATTTGATTGCAAATTGAAAGTTCTAGTTCACTTTTTAAGATTCAAAAGAGTTTTTAGGATACCTAGCCCCCTCCCCTCCGTGCCCTTTTTTCCTCAAACCCATCTGATAAGAACTTGGATATAGCCGTTTTTTAAAAAATAGTTCAAAGACCATATAACGAAAACTCTGGGGTCGACCCAGCCACCCAGGGCCCGAGGGAAGCCGTTGTAAGTTATGCCCTTGGGAAATGTATGGTTCTGATGGAAGGAATGCTCGTAAAAACTCCAGAGAGGGCTCATTTGATCGTAAATTGAAAGTTGTAGTTCGGTTTTTGCGAGACAAAAGAGATTGGAGCAACTAGCCCCCCACAACCCTTTTTCCCCAAATGTATCCAATAAAAATTTTAGACAGCCATCTTGTTAAAAATTGTTCAAACGTCAGAACAAAAACTCAGGTGTTAACACAACCCCCCAGGGCCTGGGGGGCAGGCGTTGTAAGTTTCGCCGAGGAACATATGGTTCTTATGAAAGGGATGTTCGTATAAACTTCAGAGAGGGCTCATTTGATTGTAAACTGAAAGTTCTTGTTCACTTTTTAAGAGTCAAAAGAGGTTGGAGGGTAACCAGCCCCCTACCCACGCCTTTTTCCCAAATGCATCCGATAAAAACTTTTAGATAGCTATTTTGTTAAGAATAGTTCAAAGATCATATAATAAAAACTCCGGTGTTGACACAA
The DNA here is from genome assembly GCA_027921565.1 of Artemia sinica. Classification (NCBI taxonomy): domain Eukaryota; kingdom Metazoa; phylum Arthropoda; class Branchiopoda; order Anostraca; family Artemiidae; genus Artemia; species Artemia sinica. The sequence goes on from CM051265.1 coordinate 58,007,007, forward strand.
CCCCCCAGGGCCCAGGGACAGACATTTTCAGTTATGCCTTAAGGGCACGTAAGGTTCTTATTAAAGGGATGCCTGTATAGACTTCATAGAGGAATCATTTGATTGGAAATTGAAAGTTCTAGTTCACTTTTTAAGATTCATGAGATTGGAGGGCAACTAGCCCTCCCCCACGTCTTTCTTCCCCAAACCCATCCACTACAAATTTAAACATAGCCATTTTTTTTTAAATAGTTCAAAAATAAGAGAACAAAAACTCTGGTGTCAACACAACCCCCTCGGGCCTGGAGGGTAGGCGTTGTAACTGTTGTCTTGGGGGCGTATATGGCTTTTATGAAAGAGATGCTAGTGTAAACTTCAGAGAGGTCTCATTTGATTGGGAATTGAAAGTTCTAGTTCACTTTTTCAGAGTCAAAAGATATTCAAGCGTAACTAGCCCCCCCCCCCCGCAAACACACACCGTTTTTCCCCAAACCCATCCGATAAAAATTTCGAGATAGCCATTTCGTTAAATATAGTTCAAAGGTCAGATAAGAAAAACTCCTGTGTTGACGGACCCCCCCTGAGCCCGGGGGCAGGCTTTGTAAGTAATGCTCTGGTGGCATATATTGTTCTTGTGGAAGGGATGCTCAAATAAACTTCGGAGATGGCTCATGTGATTGTAAATTGAAAGATCTCGTTCACTTCTTAAGAATCAAAAAAAAAATCAGAGGGCACCTAGCCCCCCCACCCCCCTACACATTCTATTTTCCTCAAACCCATCCGATAAAAACTTTGAGAGAAGCCTTTTTTATCAAAATGGCTCGAAGATCATATAACGAAAACTCCGGGGTCGACACAATCTTCAGGAACCGGGGTAGTCCTTGTAAGTTATTAACATTGGACGTGATCGTCTCTTACTAGGTTGCTAGCTACCGCTGCAACCCGGATGGCTGGGGGGCATATATAGCTGTTATGGATTGGATGATCCTATAAACTTCAGAGATGGCTCATTTGATTGGAAATTGAAAGTTCTAGTTCAGTTTTTAATGCCCGTGCCACATCTTAGTCACATCTATCGATAAAGAAAGCCAAATATCATAAATGACAAGACTATTTCTTGATTTTAGCGTCGGATTCGTATTTAAAAAGCAAAAATTTTAAATTGCAAGAAATTAGTTTAAAGAGTTTGCACCAACAGTAATTTGTGTCCAACTGTTCTCTACTAATACTAAGTCTTCTTAATTTTTGCCATATTCCTCTCCCAGATAGAAAAAATGCTGTTGTAAGTTTTCATCTTTTCCAGTTTTAAAAATTATGCCTTAAACCTTGACTCTTATTGGTCAGTCAATAAATTTATGTTTGAAAGTTGAGCTATGTTCAACCTCAAGAAATTACAAACGGCGAACGTAATTGGCGCTGTAGTCGTGCGTAATTTTGATTTTATCGACAAGTGTGACTATAATATGGCACGGGCATAAGAGTCAAAAGAGATCACAGGGAAACTATCCCTCAATGCATCTTTTTCCCCTAAAGCAACCAATAAAATTTTGAGAAATCCATTTTGTTAAAAAGAGTTCAAAGGTCAGATCGGAGGGCAACTAGAACCCCTTCCACGCCCTTAAAACCGCAAGCAACGAATCCACCTCAATTATATATCCTGAGTCTGATGATAGTAGAAATGACCCTATTGACCCCACGAGTCACCCCTGCTGCCACCTACAATTTTTTACATAATTTTATCGATCCACGAACGGGTCAATGACCCCTTTTTCCAAGGTCGATTAATTGTTTCCAAGGAGAATTGTTTCCGGAAGTTTATTAATATCTTTGGAGTTCGACCAGAATTGTTTCCGGGGCAAAGTTTAGATCACACGTGACAGATGATGTCATGGTTAATTGATTTGACACGAAAGGGGAATTAATTTGTTGTTTCTAAGGGGAATTATTGATTCAAGAAAGGGGAATTAATTTGTTGTTTCTAAGGGGAAGGTGGGGAAGAGATATATTGATTGCGTAATCGAAGGGAGAGAATTCCCGAGAAATTGATTACATAATCGGTAGAACCCTATCCGGAGCTCGTGACGGGAATCCATTTATGGGCATATAATGACGTAATCAACTAGGACAGTTGGATTTCTGAGAAATTGATTACATAATCGGTAGAACCCTATCAGAAGGTCATGACGGAGGTCCATATATGGGCATAGAATGACGTAATCAACTAGGACAGTTGGATTTCTGAGAAATTGACTACATAATCGGTAGAACCCTATCAGAAGGTCATGACGGTGGTCCATATATGGGCATAGAATGACGTAATCGACTAAGACAATTGGATTTCTGAGAAATTGATTACATAATCGGTAGAACCCTATCAGGAGGTCCAGACGGGAACAAGTTCCTTTCTTAATGTCCATCCTAAACCCATTTTTCAACTTGAAGTACTTATCTTTTTCACCCACAACTATACTTTACAGCTTTTTGGATACCTCAACACCAAGAAATACTTTACAAAGACCATTTCAGAGCAAGTTACTTTCTTAATGTCCCTCCTAAACCCATTTTCCAACTTGAAGTACTTATCTTTTTCACCCACAACTATACTTTACAGCTTTTTGGTTACCTCAACACCAAGAAATACTTTTCAAAGACCATTTCAGAGCAAGTTACTTTCTTAATGTCCCTCCTAAATCCTTTTTTCAACTTGAAGTACTTATCTTTTTCATCCACAACTATACTTTACAGCTTTTTGGATACCTCAACACCAAGAAATACATTTCAAATACCATTTCAGAGCAAGTTACTTTCTTAATGTCCCTCCTAAACCCATTTTCCAACTTGAAGTACTTATCTTTTTCACCCACAACTATACTTTACAGCTTTTTGGTTACCTCAACACCAAGAAATACTTTTCAAACACCATTGCAGAGCAAGTTACTTTCTTAATGTCCCTCCTAAACCCATTTTCCAACTTGAAGTACTTATCTTTTTCATCCACAACTATACTTTACAGCTTTTTGGATACCTCAACACCAAGAAATACTTTTCAAAGACCGTTTCAGAGCAAGTTAATTTCTTAATGTCCCTCCTAAACCCATTTTCCAACTTGAAGTACTTATCTTTTTCACCCACAACTATACTTTACAGCTTTTTGGTTACCTAAACACCAAGAAATACTTTTCAAGGACCATTTCAGAGCAAGTTACTTTCTTAATGTCCCTCCTAAACCCATTTTCCAATTTGAAGTACTTATCTTTTTCACCCACAACTATACTTTACAGCTTTTTGGATACCTCAACACCAAGAAATACTTTTCAAAGACCATTTCAGAGCAAGTTACTTTCTTAATGTCCCTCCTAAACCTATTTTCAAGTTGAAGTACTTATCTTTTTCACCCACAACTATACTTTACAGCTTTTTGGTTACCTCAACACCAAGAAATACTTTTCAAAGACCATTTCAGAGTAAGTTACTTTCTTAATGTCCCTCCTAAACCCATTTTCCAACTTCAAGTACTTATCTTTTTCACTCACAACAATACTTTACAGCTTTTTGGATACCTCAACACCAAGAAATACTTTTCAAAGACCATTTCAGAGCGAGTTACTTTCTTAATGTCCATCCTAAACCCATTTTTCAACTTGAAGTACTTATCTTTTTCACCCACAACTATACTTTACAGTTTTTTGGTTACCTCAACACCAAGAAATACTTTTCAAAGACCATTTCAGAGCAAGTTACTTTCTTAATGTCCCTCCTAAACCCATTTTACAAGTTGAAGTACTTATCTTTTTCACCCACAACTATACTTTACAGCTTTTTGGATACCTCAACACCAAGAAATACTTTTCAAAGACCATTTCAGAGCAAGTTACTTTCTTAATGTCCCTCCTAAACCCATTTTTCAACTTGAAGTACTTACCTTTTTCACCCACAACTATACTTTACAGCTTTTTGGTTACCTAAACACCAAGAAATACTTTTCAAAGACCATTTCAGAGCAAGTTACTTTCTTAATGTCCCTCCTAAACCCATTTTCCAACTTTAAGTACTTATCTTTTTCACCCACAACTATACTTTACAGCTTTTTGGATACCTCAACACCAAGAAATACTTTTCAAAGACCATTTCAGAGCGAGTTACTTTCTTAATGTCCCTCCTAAACCCATTTTTCAACTTGAAGTACTTATCTTTTTCACCCACAACTATACTTTACAGCTTTTTGGTTACCTCAAGACCAAGAAATACTTTTCAAAGACCATTTCAGAGCAAGTTACTTTCTTAATGTCCCTCCTAAACCCATTTTCTAACTTGAAGTACTTATCTTTTTCATCCACAACTATACTTTACAGCTTTTTGGATACCTCAACACCAAGAAATACTTTTCAAAGACCATTTCAGAGCGAGTTACTTTCTTAATGTCCCTCCTAAACCCATTTTTCAACTTGAAGTACTTATCTTTTTCACCCACAACTATACTTTACAGCTTTTTGGTTACCTCAACACCAAGAAATACTTTTCAAAGACCATTTCAGAGCAAGTTACTTACTTACTGTCCCTCCTAAACCCATTTTCCAACATGAAGTACTTATCTTTTTCACCCACAACTATACTTTACAGCTTTTTGGATACCTCAACACCAAGAAATACTTTTCAAAGACCATTTCAGAGCAAGTTACTTTCTGAATGTCCCTCCTAAATCCATTTTCCAACTTGAAGTACTTATCTTTTTCACCCACAACTATACTTTACAGCTTTTTGGATACCTCAACACCAAGAAATACTTTTCAAAGACCATTTCAGAGCAAGTTACTTTCTTAATGTCCCTCCTAAACCCATTTTCCAACATGAAGTACTTATCTTTTTCACCCACAACTATACTTTACAGCTTTTTGGATACCTCAACACCAAGAAATACTTTTCACAGACCATTTCAGGGCAAGTTACTTTCTTAATGTCCCTCCTAAACCCATTTTCCAATTTGAAGAACTTATCTTCTTCACCCACAACTATACTTTACAGCTTTTTGGATACCTCAACACCAAGAAATACTTTTCAAAGACCGTTTCAGAGCAAGTTACTTTCTTAATGTCCCTCCTAAACCCATTTTCCAACTTGAAATACTTATGTTTTTCACCCACAACTATACTTTACAGCTTTTTGGATACCTCAACACCAAAAAATACTTTTCAAAGACCATTTCAGAGCAAGTTACTTTCTTAGTGTCCCTTCTAAACCTAGTTTACAAGTTGAAGTACTTATCTTTTTCACCCACAACTATACTTTACGGCTTTTTGGATACCTCAACACCAAGAAATACTTTTCAAAGACCATTTCAGAGCAAGTTACTTTCATAATGTCCCTCCTAAACCTATTTTACAAGTTGAAGTACTTATCTTTTCACCCACAACTATACTTTACAGCTTTTTGGATACCTCAACACCAAGAAATACTTTTCAAAGACCATTTCAGAGCAAGTTACTTTCTTAATGTCCCTCCTAAACCCATTTTCCAACTTGAAGTACTTATCTTTTTCACCCACAACTATACTTTACAGCTTTTTGGTTACCTCAACACCAAGAAATACTTTTCAAAGACCATTTCAGAGCAAGTTACTTTCTTAATGTCCCTCCTAAACCCATTTTCCAACTTGAAGTACTTATCTTTTTCACCCACAACTATACTTTACAGCTTTTTGGATACCTCAATACCAAGAAATACTTTTCAAAGACCATTTCAGAGCAAGTTACTTTCTTAATGTCCCTCCTAAACCAATTTTCCAACTTGAGAAAAAATTTAAAGTTCTGTTCCAAATATTTCCCCGGAAGAAGAAAAGTTCAACTTCGATTCTGAATTTTCTCAGTGAAAATGAAATAAGTTATTGATCAATTCTATTTTCTCAAAATATTATAAAATTTTCCACTTCAATTCAGATTTTTCTCAAAGAGATGAAAAAATTTAAAATATTGTTCCAAATTTTTCTTAGAAGATAGAAAAGTTCAAGTTCTAATCTGAATTTTACCAAAGAACATAATTCAATTCTAATTTCTCAAGAGAAAATAAAAAGCTTCCACTTCAGTTTTAAGTTCACCAAGACATAAAAAATTTAAAGTTCAGTTCTAAATTTTTACATAGAAGATAGGAAAAGTTATACTATGACTATGATTATTTTCCATGAAGATAAAAAGTTTTACTTTAATTCTAAATTTTCTTAAATTCAGTTCCGACTTTTCACATAGAGATCCAAAAATTTAAAGTTCTGTTCCAAATTTTTCTTAGAAGATATAAAAGTTCAAGTTCTCTTCTGAATTTTACCAAAGAACGCAATTCAATTCGAATTTCACCAGAGAAAATAAAACACCAAGAAATACTTTTCAAAGACCATTTCAGAGCAAGTTACTTTCTTAATGTCCCTCCTAAACCCATTTTCCAACTTGAAGTACTTATCTTTTTCACCCACAACTATACTTTACAGCTTTTTGGTTACCTCAACACCAGGAAATACTTTTCAAAGACCATTTCAGAGCAAGTTACTTTCTCAATGTCCCTCCTAAACCCATTTTCCAACTTGAAGTACTTATCTTTTTCACCCACAACTATACTTAACAGCTTTTTGGATACCTCAACACCAAGAAATACTTTTCAAAGACCATTTCAGAGCGAGTTACTTTCTTAATGTCCCTCCTAAACCCATTTTTCAACTTGAAGTACTTATCTTTTTCACCCACAACTATACTTTACAGCTTTTTGGTTATCTCAACACCAAGAAATACTTTTCAAAGACCATTTCAGAGCGAGTTACTTTCTTAATGTCCCTCCTAAACCCATTTTTCAACTTGAAGTACTTATCTTTTTCACCCACAACTATACTTTACAGCTTTTTGGATACCTCAACACCAAGAAATACTTTTCAAAGACCATTTCAGAGCAAGTTACTTTCTTAATATCCCTCCTATACCCATTTTCCAACTTGAAATACTTATCTTTTTCACCCACAACTATACTTTACAGCTTTTTGGTTACCTCAACACCAAGAAAAACTTTTCAAAGACCATTTCAGAGCAAGTTACTTTCTTAATGTCCCTCCTAAACCCATTTTTCAACTTGAAGTACTTATCTTTTTTACCCACAACTATACTTTACAGCTTTTGGGTTACCTCAACACCAAAAAATACTTTTCAAAGACCATTTCAGAGCAAGTTACTTTCTTAATGTCCCTCCTAAACCCATTTTCCAACTTGAAGTACTTATCTTTTTCATCCACAACTATACTTTACAGCTTTTTGGATACCTCAACACCAAGAAATACTTTTCAAATACCATTTCAGAGCAAGTTACTTTCTTAATGTCCCTCCTAAACCCATTTTCCAACATGAAGTACTTATTTTTTTACCCACAACTATACTTTACAGCTTTTTGGATACCTCAACACCAAGAAATACTTTTCAAAGACCATTTCAGAGCAAGTTACTTTCTTAATGTCCCTTCTAAACCTATTTTATAAGTTGAAGTACTTATCTTTTTCACCCACAACTATACTTTACAGCTTTTTGGATACCTCAACACCAAGAAATACTTTTCAAAGACCATTTCAGAGCAAGTTACTTTCTTAATGTCCCTCCTAAACCCATTTTCCAACTTGAAGTACTTATCTTTTTCACCCACAACTATACTTTACAGCTTTTTGGTTACCTCAACACCAAGAAATACTTTTCAAAGACCATTTCAGAGCAAGTTACTTTCTTAATGTCCCTCCTAGACCCATTTTCCAACTTGAAGTACTTATCTTTTTCACCCACAACTATACTTAACAGCTTTTTGGATACCTCAACACCAAGAAATACTTTTCAAAGACCATTTCAGAGGGAGTTACTTTCTTAATGTTCCTCCTAAACCCATTTTTCAACTTGAAGTACTTATCTTTTTCACCCACAACTATACTTTACAGCTTTTTGGTTATCTCAACACCAAGAAATACTTTTCAAAGACCATTTCGGAGCAAGTTACTTTCTTAATGTCCCTCCTAAACCCATTTTCCAACTTGAAGTACTTATCTTTTTCATCCACAACTATACTTTACAGCTTTTTGGATACCTCAACACCAAGAAATACTTTTCAAAGACCATTTCAGAGCAAGCTACTTTCTTAATGTCCCTCCTAAACCCATTTTCCAACATGAAGTACTTATCTTTTTCACCCACAACTATACTTTACAACTTTTTGGATACCTCAACACCAAGAAATACTTTTCAAAGACCATTTCAGAGCAAGTTACTTTCTTAATGTCCCTCCTAAACACATTTTCCAACTTGAAGTACTTATCTTTTTCATCCACAACTATACTTTACAGCTTTTTGGTTACCTCAACACCAAGAAATACTTTTCAAGGACCATTTCAGAGCAAGTTACTTTCTTAATGTGCCTCCTGAACCCATTTTCCAACTTGAAGTACTTATCTTTTTCACCCACAGCTATACTTTACAGCTTTTTGGATACCTCAATACAAAGAAATACTTTTCAAAGACCATTTCAGAGCAAGTTACTTTCTTAATGTCCCTCCTAAACCCATTTTCCAACTTGAAGTACTTATCTTTTTCATCCACAACTATACTTTACAGCTTTTTGGATACCTCAACACCAAGAAATACTTTTCAAAGACCATTTCAGAGCAAGTTACTTTCTTAATGTCCCTCCTAAACCCATTTTCCAACATGAAGTACTTATTTTTTTACCTACAACTATACTTTACAGCTTTTTGGATACCTCAACACCAAGAAATACTTTTCAAAGACCATTTCAGAGCAAGTTACTTTCTTAATGTCCCTTCTAAACCTATTTTACAAGTTGAAGTACTTATCTTTTTCACCCACAACTATACTTTACAGCTTTTTGGATACCTCAACACCAAGAAATACTTTTCAAAGACCATTTCAGAGCAAGTTACTTTCTTAATGTCCCTCCTAAACCCATTTTCCAACTTGAAGTACTTATCTTTTTCACCAACAACTATACTTTACAGCTTTTTGGTTACCTCAACACCAAGAAATACTTTTCAAAGACCATTTCAGAGCAAGTTACTTTCTTAATGTCCCTCCTAAACCCAGTTTCCAACTTGAAGTACTTATCTTTTTCACCCACAACTATACTTAACAGCTTTTTGGATACCTCAACACCAAGAAATACTTTTCAAAGACCATTTCAGAGGGAGTTACTTTCTTAATGTTCCTCCTAAACCCATTTTTCAATTTGAAGTACTTATCTTTTTCACCCACAACTATACTTTACAGCTTTTTGGTTATCTCAACACCAAGAAATACTTTTCAAAGACAGTTTCAGAGCAAGTTACTTTCTTAATGTCCCTCCTAAACCCATTTTCCAACTTGAAGTACTTATCTTTTTCACCCACAACTATACTTTACAGCTTTTTGGATACCTCAACACCAAGAAATACTTTTCAAAGACCATTTCAGAGCAAGCTACTTTCTTAATGTCCCTCCTAAACCCATTTTCCAACATGAAGTACTTATCTTTTTCACCCGAAACTATACTTTACAGCTTTTTGGATACCTCAAGACCAAGAAATACTTTTCAAAGACCATTTCAGAGCAAGTTACTTTCTTAATGTCCCTTCTAAACCCATTTTCCAACTTGAAGTACTTGTATTTTTCACCCACAACTATACTTTACAGCTTTTTGGATACCTCAACACCAAGAAATACTTTTCAAAGACCATTTCAGAGCAAGTTACTTTCTTAATGTCCCTCCTAAACCCATTTTCCAACTTGAAGTACTTATCTTTTTCACCCACAACTATACTTTACAGCTTTTTGGATACCTCAACACCAAAAAATACTTTTCAAAGACCATTTCAGAGCAAGTTACTTTCTTAATGTCCCTCCTAAACCCATTTTCCAACATGAAGTACTTATCTTTTTCACCCGAAACTATACTTTACAGCTTTTTGGATACCTCAACACCAAGAAATACTTTTAAAAGACCGTTTCAGAGCAAGTTACTTTCTTAATGTCCCTCCTAAACCCATTTTCCAACTTGAAGTACTTATCTTTTTCACCCACAACTATCTTTACAGCTTTTTGGATACCTCAAAACCAAGAAATACTTTTCAAAGACCATTTCAGAGCAAGTTACTTTCTTAATATCCCTTCTAAACCTATTTTACAAGTTGAAGTACTTATCTTTTTCACCCACAACTATACTTTACAGCTTTTAGGATACCTCAACACCAAGAAATACTTTTCAAAGACCATTTCAGAGCAAGTTACTTTCTTAATGTCCCTCCTAAACCCATTTTCCAACTTGAAGTACTTATCTTTTTCATCCACAACTATACTTTACAGCTTTTTGGATACCTCAACACCAAGAAATACTTTTAAAAGACCATTTCAGAGCAAGTTACGTTCTTAATGTCCCTCCTAAACCCATTTTCCAACTTGAAGTACTTATCTTTTTCATCCACAACTATACTTTACAGCTTTTTGGATACCTCAACACCAAGAAACACTTTTCAAAGACCATTTCAGAGCAAGTTACTTTCTTAATGTCCCTCCTAAACCCATTTTCCAACTTGAAGTACTTATCTTTTTAACCCACAACTATACTTGACAGCTTTTTGGATACCTCAACACCAAGAAATACTTTTCAAAGATCATTTCAGAGCAAGTTACTTTGATAATGTCCCTCCTAAACCTATTTTACAAGTTGAAGTACTTATCTTTTTCATCCACAACTATACTTTACAGCTTTTTGGATACCTCAACACCAAGAAATACTTTTCAAAGACCATTTCAGAGCAAGTTACTTTCTTAATGTCCCTCCTAAACACATTTTCCAACTTGAAGTACTTATCTTTTTCATCCACAACTATACTTTACAGCTTTTTGGATACCTCAACACCAAGAAATACTTTTCAAAGACCATTTCAGAGCAAGTTACTTTCTTAATGTGCCTCCTAAACCCATTTTCCAACTTGAAGTACTTATCTTTTTCACCCACAGCTATACTTTACAGCTTTTTGGATACCTCAATACAAAGAAATACTTTTCAAAGACCATTTCAGAGCGAGTTACTTTCTTAATGTCCCTCCTAAACCCATTTTCCAACTTGAGAAAAAATTTAAAGTTCTGTTCCAAATATTTCCCCGGAAGAAGAAAAGTTCAACTTCGATTCTGAATTTTCTCAGTGAAAATGAAATAAGTTATTGATCAATTCTATTTTCTCAAAATATTATAAAATTTTCCACTTCAATTCAGATTTTTCTCAAAGAGATGAAAAAATTTAAAATATTGTTCCAAATTTTTCTTAGAAGATAGAAAAGTTCAAGTTCTAATCTGAATTTTACCAAAGAACATAATTCAATTCTAATTTCTCCAGAGAAAATAAAAAGCATCCACTTCAGTTTTAAGTTCACCAAGACATAAAAAATTTAAAGTTCAGTTCTAAATTTTTACATAGAAGATAGGAAAAGTTATAATATGACTATGATTATTTTCCATGAAGATAAAAAGTTTTACTTTAATTCTAAATTTTCTTAAATTCAGTTCCGACTTTTCACATAGAGATCAAAAAATTTAAAGTTCTGTTCCAAATTTTTCTTAGAAGATAGAAAAGTTCAAATTCTATTCTGAATTTTACCAGAGAACACAATTCAATTCTAATTTTACCAGAGAAAATAAAAAGCTTCCACTTCAGTTTTAAGTTCACCAAGACATAAAAAATTTAAAGTTCAGTTCTAAATTTTTCCGTAGAAGATAGGAAAAGTTATACCATGATTGTGATTATTTTCCATGAAGATAAAAAGTTTCACTTTAATTCTAAATTTTCTTAAATTCAGTTCCGACCTTTCTCAAAGAGATGAAAAAATTTAAAGTTCTGTTCCAAATATTTTCCCGGAAGAAGAAAAGTTCAACTTCGATTCTGAATTTTCTTAATGAAAATGAAATAAGTTATTGATCAATTCTATTTTTCCAAATAATATAATAAGTTTCCACTTCAGTTCAGATTTTTGTCAAACAGATTAAAAAATTTAAAATACAGTTCCAAATTTTTCATAGAAGATAGAAAAGTTCAAGTTCTCCTCTGAATTTTACCAAAGAACATAATTCAATTCTAATTTCTCCAGAGAAAATAAAGAGCTTCCACATCAGTTTTAAGTTCACCAAGACATAAAAAATTTAAGTTCAGTTCTAAATTTTTCCATAGAAGATATGAAAAGCTATACTATGATTGTGACTATTTTTAATGAAGGTAAAAAGTTTCACTTTAATTCTAAATTTTCTTAAATTCAGTTCCGGCTTTTCTCAAAGAGATGAAAAAATTTAAAGTTCTGTTCCAAATATTTTCCCGGAAGAAGAAAAGTTCAACTTCAATTCTGAATTTTCTTAATGAAAATGAAACAAGTTATTGATCAATTCTATTTTCCCAAAATAACATAAAAATTTTCCACTTAAGTTCAGATTTTTCTCAAAGAGATGAAAAATTTAAAATACTTCCAAATTGTTCATAGAAGATAGAAAAGTTCAAGTTCTCTTCTGAATTTTACCAACGAACACAATTCAATTCTAATTTCTCCAGAGAAAATAAAAAGCTTCCACTTCAGTTTTAAGTTCACCAAGACATAAAAAATTTAAAGTTCTGTTCTAAATTTTTCCGTAGAAGATAGTAAAAGTTTATACTATGATTGTGATTATTTTCCATGAAGATAAAAAGTTTCACTTTAATTCTAAATTTTCTTAAATTCAGTTCCGACTTTTCACATAGAGATGAAAAAAATTTAAAATTCTGTTCCAAATTTTTCATAGAAGATTGGAAAAGTTATACTATGATCGTGAATATTCAAGTTCTTTTCTGAATTTTACCAAAGAACACAATTCAATTCTTATTTCTCCAGAGAAAATAAAAAGCTTCCACTTCATTTTTAAGTTCAGCATGACATAAAAAATTTAAAGTTCAGTTCTAGATTTTAACATAGAAGATAGAAAAAGTTATACTATGATTGTGATTATTTCCTAAGAAGATTAAAAGTTTCACTTCAATTTTAAATTTTCTCAAAGAAGTGAAGAAAAGTTCAACTTTGATTCTGAATTTTCTCAATGAAAATGAAATAAGTTATTGATCATTTCTATTGTCCCAAAATAATATAAAAATGTTCCACTTCAGTTAAGATTTTTCTCAAACAGATGAAAAAATTTAAAATACTTTCCAAATTTTCCATAGAAGATAGAAAAGTTCAAGTTCTCTTCTGAATTTTACCAAAGAACATAATTCAATTCTAATTTCTCCAGAGAAAATAAAAAGCTTCCACATCAGTTTTAAGTTCACAAAGACATAAAAAATTTAAAGTTCAGTTCTAAATTTTTCCATAGAAGATAGGAAAAGTTATACTATGATTGTGATTATTTTCCATTAAGATAAAAAGTTTCATTTTAATTCTAAATTTTCTTAAATTCAATTCCGACCTTTCTCAAAGAGATGAAAAAATTTAAAATTCTGTTCCAAATATTTTCCCGGAATAGAAAAGTTCAACTTCGGTTCTGAATTTTTTCAATGAAAATGAAATAAGTTATTGATCATTTCTATTTTCCCAAAATAATATAAAAATTTTCCACTTCAGTTCAGATTTTTCTCAAAGAGATGACAAAATTTAAAATATTGTTCCAAATTTTTCATAGAAGATAGAAAAAGTTATACTTTGATTGTGAATATTCTTCATGAAGATATGGAGCTCCACTGTAATTCTAAGTTTTCTCGAAGAAGTGCAAAAAATGTACAAGTTCTCTTCTGAATTTTCTTAGAGAGGAGAAAAAAAGTTAGCTCAATTCTGAAATTTACCAATGAAAATGAAAAAGCTTCCATTTCACTTCATAATTTCTCAAAGACATAAAAATTTAAAGTTCAATTCTAATTTTTTCCATAGAAGATAGGAATGGCTATAACATGATTGTGATTATTTACCATGAAGATAAAAAGTTTCACTCTATTTCTAATTTTTCTTAAATTCAGTTCATTCATCTAACCACCAAAAACAATAGGTTAGGTTTGGTTAGGTATAAATAAATATTAATAAATAATTAGAAACATTTCTCCATGTTTAAGTTAGGCTAGATTAGGTTAACTTATCATGAGCCTAGATTAAGTTAGGTCAGGTTAAGTTAAGTTAGGTTAGGTTAGGTTAGCCTACGTACGCGCGCTTACGTAGGCTAACCTAACCTACCCCCCCCCCCCCACCCATCCCCACCCCCTATCTTTTTCACCCACAACTATACTTTACAGCTTTTTGGTTACCTCAACACCAAGAAATACTTTTCAAAGACCATTTCAGAGCAAGTTACTTTCTTAATGTCCCTCCTAAACCCTTTTCCAACTTGAAATACTTATCTTTTTTACCCACAACTATACTTTACAGCTTTTGGGTTACCTCAACACCAAGAAATACTTTTCAAAGACCATTTCAGAGCAAGTTACTTTCTTAATGTCCCTCCTAAACCCATTTTCCAACATGAAGTACTTATTTTTTTTACCCACAACTATACTTTACAGCTTTTTGGATACCTCAACACCAAGAAATACTTTTCAAAGACCATTTCAGAGCAAGTTACTTTCTTAATGTCCCTTCTAAACCTATTTTACAAGTTGAAGTACTTATCTTTTTCACCCACAACTATACTTTACAGCTTTTTGGATACCTCAACACCAAGAAATACTTTTCAAAGACCATTTCAGAGCAAGTTACTTTCTTAATGTCCCTCCTAAACCCATTTTCCAACTTGAAGTACTTATCTTTTTCACCCAGAACTATACTTTACAGCTTTTTGGTTACCTCAACACCAAGAAATACTTTTCAAAGACCATTTCAGAGCAAGTTACTTTCTTAATGTCCCTCCTAAACCCATTTTCCAACTTGAAGTACTTATCTTTTTCACCCACAACTATACTTAACAGCTTTTTGGATACCTCAACACCAAGAAATACTTTTCAAAGACCATTTCAGAGGGAGTTACTTTCTTAATGTCCCTCCTAAACCCATTTTTCAACTTGAAGTACTTATCTTTTTCATCCACAACTATACTTTACAGCTTTTTGGATACCTCAACACCAAGAAATACTTTTCAAAGACCATTTCAGAGCAAGTTACTTTCTTAATGTCCCTCCTAAACCCATTTTCCAACATGAAGTACTTATTTTTTTTACCCACAACTATACTTTACAGCTTTTTGGATACCTCAACACCAAGAAATACTTTTCAAAGACCATTTCAGAGCAAGTTACTTTCTTAATGTCCGTTCTAAACCTATTTTACAAGTCGAAGTACTTATCTTTTTCACCCACAACTATACTTTACAGCTTTTTGGATACCTCAACACCAAGAAATACTTTTCAAAGACCATTTCAGAGCAAGCTACTTTCTTAATGTCCCTCCTAAACCCATTTTCCAACTTGAAGTACTTATCTTTTTCACCCAGAACTATACTTTACAGCTTTTTGGTTACCTCAACACCAAGAAATACTTTTCAAAGACCATTTCAGAGCAAGTTACTTTCTTAATGTCCTCCTAAACCCATTTTCTAACTTGAAGTACTTATCTTTTTCACCCACAACTATACTTAACAGCTTTTTGGATACCTCAACACCAAGAAATACTTTTCAAAGACCATTTCAGAGGAGTTACTTTCTTAATGTCCCTCCTAAACCCATTTTTCAACTTGAAGTACTTATCTTTTTCACCCACAATTGTACTTTACAGCTTTTTGGTTATCTCAACACCAAGAAATACTTTTCAAAGACCATTTCAGAGCAAGTTACTTTCTTAATGTCCCTCCTAAACCCATTTTCCAACTTGAAGTACTTATCTTTTTCATCCACAACTATACTTTACAGCTTTTTGGATACCTCAACACCAAGAAATACTTTTCAAAGACCATTTCAGAGCAAGCTACTTTCTTAATGTCCCTCCTAAACCCATTTTCCAACATGAAGTACTTATCTTTTTCACCCACAACTATACTTTACAGCTTTTTGGATACCTCAACACCAAGAAATACTTTTCAAAGACCATTTCAGAGCAAGTTACTTTCTTAATGTCCCTTCTAAACCCATTTTCCAACTTGAAGTACTTGTCTTTTTCACCCACAACTATACTTTACAGCTTTTTGGATACCTCAACACCAAGAAATACTTTTCAAAGACCATTTCAGAGCAAGTTACTTTCTTAATGTCCCTCCTAAACCCATTTTCCAACTTGAAGTACTTATCTTTTTCACCCACAACTATACTTTACAGCTTTTTGGATACCTCAACACCAAGAAATACTTTTCAAAGACCATTTCAGAGCAAGTTACTTTCTTAATGTCCCTCCTAAACCCATTTTCCAACATGAAGTACTTATCTTTTTCACCCGAAACTATACTTTACAGCTTTTTGGATACCTCAACACCAAGAAATAATTTTCAAAGACCATTTCATAGCAAGTACATTAAGAAAGTAACTTGCTCTGAAATGGTCTTTGAAAAGTATTTCTTGGTGTTGAGGTATCCAAAAAGCTGTAAAGTATAGTTGTGGGTGAAAAAGATAAGTACTTCAACTTGTAAAATAGGTTTAGAAGGGACATTAAGAAAGTAACTTGCTCTGAAATGGTCTTTGAAAAGTATTTCTTGGTGTTGAGGTATCCAAAAAGCTGTAAAGTATAGTTGTGGGTAAAAAAAATAAGTACTTCATGTTGGAAAATGGGTTTAGGAGGGACATTAAGAAAGTAACTTGCTCTGAAATGGTCTTTGAAAAGTATTTCTTGGTGTTGAGGTATCCAAAAAGCTGTAAAGTATAGTTGTGGATGAAAAAGATAAGTACTTCAAGTTGGAAAATGGGTTTAGGAGGGACATTAAGAAAGTAACTTGCTCTGAAATGGTCTTTGAAAAGTATTTCTTGGTGTTGAGGTAACCCAAAAGCTCTAAAGTATAGTTGTGGGTGAAAAAGATAAGTACTTCAAGTTGGAAAATGGGTTTAGGAGGGACATTAAGAAAGTAACTTGTTTGAAATGGTCTTTGAAAAGTATTTCTTGGTGTTGAGGTATCCAAAAAGCTGTAAAGTATAGTTGTGGGTGAAAAAGATAAGTACTTCAACTTGTAAAATAGGGTTTAGGAGGGACATTAAGAAAGTAACTTGCTCTGAAATGGTCTTTGAAAAGTATTTCTTGGTGTTGAGGTATCCAAAAAGCTTATAGTTGTGGGTGAAAAAGATAAGTACTTCAAGTTGGAAAATGGGTTTAGAGGGACATTAAGAAAGTAACTTGCTCTGAAATGGTCTTTGAAAAGTATTTCTTGGTGTTGAGGTATCCAAAAAGCTGTAAAGTATAGTTGTGGATGAAAAAGATAAGTACTTCAAGTTGGAAAATGGGTTTAGGAGGGACATTAAGAAAGTAACTTGCTCTGAAATGGTCTTTGAAAAGTATTTCTTGGTGTTGAGGTAACCAAAAAGCTGTAAAGTATAGTTGTGGGTGAAAAAGATAAGTACTTCAAGTTGGAAAAGGGGTTTAGGAGGGACATTAAGAAAGTAACTTGCTCTGAAATGGTCATTGAAAAGTATTTCTTGGTGTTGAGGTATCCAAAAAGCTGTAAAGTATAGTTGTGGATGAAAAAGATAAGTACTACAAGTTGAAACATGGGTTTAGGAGGGACATTTAGAAAGTAACTTGCTCTGAAATGGTCTTTGAAAAGTATTTCTTGGTGTTGAGGTAACCAAAAAGCTGTAAAGTATAGTTGTAGGTGAAAAAGATAAGTACTTCAAGTTGGAAAATGGGTTTAGGAGGGACATTAAGAAACTAACTTGCTCTGAAATGGTCTTTGAAAAGTATTTCTTGGTGTTGAGGTATCCAAAAAGCTGTAAAGTATAGTTTTGGGTGAAAAAGACAAGTACTTTAAGTTGAAAAATGGGTTAAGGATGGACATTAAGAAAGGAACTTGTTCCCGTCAGGACCTCCTGATAGGGTTCTACCGATTATGTAATCAATTTCTCAGAAATCCAATTGTCTTAGTCGATTACGTCATTCTATGCCCATATATGGACCACCGTCATGACCTTCTGATAGGGTTCTACCGATTATGTAATCAATTTCTCAGAAATCCAATTGTCTTAGTCTATTACGTCATTCTATGCCCATATCTGGACCCCCGTCATGACCTTCTGATAGGGTTTTACCGATTATGTAGTCAATTTCTCAGAAATCCAACTGTCCTAGTCGATTACGTCATTCTATGCCCATATATGGACCTCCGTCATGACTTTCTGATAGGGTTCTACCGATTATGTAATTAATTTCTCAGAAATCCAACTGTCCTTGTCGATTACGTCATTCTATGCCCATATATGGACTCCCGTCATGACCTTCTGATAGGGTTCTACCGATTATGTAATCAATTTCTCAGAAATCCATTTGTCCTAGTCGATTACGTCATTCTATGCACATAAATGGATTACCGTCACGAGCTCCTGATAGGGTTCTACCGATTATGTAATCAGTTTCTCGGGAATTCTCTCCCTTCGATTACGCAATCAATATATCTCTTCCCCACCTTCCCCTTAGAAACAACAAATTAATTCCCCTTTCTTGAATCAATAATTCCCCTTAGAAACAAACAAATTAATTCCCCTTTCGTGTCAAATCAATCAACCATGACATCATCTGTCACGCGTGATCTAAACTTTGCCCCGGAAACAATTCTGGTCGAACTCCAAAGATATTAATAAACTTCCGGAAACAATTCTCCTTGGAAACAATTAATCGACCTTGGAAAAAGGGGTCATTGACCCGTTCGTGGATCGATAAAATTATGTAAAAAAGTTGTAGGTGGCAGCAGGGGTGACTCTTGGGGTCAATAGGGTCATTTCTACTGATGATGCAACCTTTTTTTTTTACTTGCCTTTACGGACTGGTTTTCCCCCTTTTTGAAAATCGGTAAATTTTCTCAAGCTCCTTACTTTTGATGGGCAAGTTTAACCTTAACGATTTTTATATATTTGAAATCAATTTGATTCTTTTAGCGTATTAATTGTTATCAAAACTCCGTTTTTGATGTTTTTGGTATTATTTGCCTGGGTCACTCCTCACTTGAAGTTTGTATCAGCTGTTTGATTAAGTTTGCTAAGTTGAGGAAAGTAGGATATGAAAATTTATTTTAGTTTTAGCCCATTATTTTTTATTGAACTGGCTTTACAAAACTACTGACGATAAACTCACAAAAGATTCCCATAATGCTGGAACCCTTGACATATGATATAAATCACTTGCTGTTAATTTTCTTAATGGCTATTCCTTTTGCAAATTTCAATGATATAAAGGAAAATCATTCACTGTTTGTGAAAGTTACCACTGTCTATTAAAAGGATTTTATCCCTAGCTGAAGTTCTGTTCCAAATATTTTCCCGGAAGAAGAAAAGTTCAACTTCGATTCTGAATTTTCTTAATGAAAATGAAATAAGTTATTGATCAATTCTATTTTTCCAAATAATATAAAAAGTTTCCACTTCAGTTCAGATTTTTCTCAAACAGATGAAAAAATTTAAAATACTGTTCCAAATTTTTCATAGAAGATAGAAAAGTTCAAGTTCTCTTCTGAATTTTACCAAAGAACATAATTCAATTCTAATTTCTCCAGAGAAAATAAAAAGCTTCCACTTCAGTTTTAAGTTCACCAAGACATAAAAAAATTTAAGTTCAGTTCTAAATTTTTCCATAGAAGATATGAAAAGCTATACTATGATTGTGACTATTTTCAATGAAGGTAAAAAGTTTCACTTTAATTCTAAATTTTCTTAAATTCAGTTCCGACCTTTCTCAAAGAGATGAAAAAATTTAAAGTTCTGTTCCAAATATTTTCCCGGAAGAAGAAAAGTTCAACTTCGATTCTGAATTTTCTTAATGAAAATGAAATAAGTTATTGATCAATTCTATTTTCCCAAAATAATATAAAAATTTTCCACTTAAGTTCAGATTTTTCTCAAAGAGATGAAAAATTTAAAATACTTCCAAATTTTTCATAGAAGATAGAAAAGTTCAAGTTCTCTTCTGAATTTTACCAACGAACACACTTCAATTCTAATTTCTCCAGAGAAAATAAAAAGCTTCCACTTCAGTTTTAAGTTCACCAAGACATAAAAAATTTAAAGTTCTGTTCTAAATTTTTCCGTAGAAGATAGGAAAAGTTTATACTATGATTGTGATTATTTTCCATGAAGATAAAAAGTTTCACTTTAATTCTAAATTTTCTTAAATTCAGTTCCGACTTTTCACATAGAGATGAAAAAAATTTAAAATTCTGTTACTGAATTCTAAAATTCAGTAACTTGCTCTGAAATGGTCTTTGAAAAGTGTTTCTTGGTGTTGAGGTATCCAAAAAGCTGTAAAGTATAGTTGTGGGTGAAAAGGATAAGTATTTCAACTTGTAAAATAGGTTTAGAAGGGACATTAAGAAAGTTACTTGCTCTGAAATGGTCTTTGAAAAGTATTTCTTGGTGTTGAGGTATCCAAAAAGCTGTAAAGTATAGTTGTGGGTAAAAAAAATAAGTACTTCATGGTGGAAAATGGGTTTAGGAGGGACATTAAGAAAGTAACTTGCTCTGAAATGGTCTTTGAAAAGTATTTCTTGGTGTTGAGGTAACCAAAAAGCTGTAAAGTATAGTTGTGGATGAAAAAGACAAGTACTTCAAGTTGGAAAATGGGTTTAGGAGGGACATTAAGAAAGTAACTTGCTCTGAACTGGTCTTTTAAAAGTATTTCTTGGTGTTGAGGTAACCCAAAAGCTGTAAAGTATAGTTGTGGGTGAAATAGATAAGTACTTCAAGTTGGAAAATGGGTTTAGGAGGGACATTAAGAAAGTAACTTGCTCTGAAATGGTCTTTGAAAAGTATTTCTTGGTGTTGAGGTAACCAAAAAGCTGTAAAGTATAGTTGTGGGTGAAAAAGATAAGTAACTCAAGTTGAAAATGGGTTTAGGAGGGACATTAAGAAAGTAACTTGCTCTGAAATGGTCTTTGAAAAGTATTTCTTGGTGTTGAGGTATCCAAAAAGCTGTAAAGTATAGTTGTGGGTGAAAAAGATAAGTACTTCAACTTGTAAAATAGGTTTAGGAGGGACATTAAGAAAGTAACTTGCTCTGAAATGGTCTTTGAAAAGTATTTCTTGGTGTTGAGGTAACCAAAAAGCTGTAAAGTATAGTTGTGGGTGAAAAAGATAAGTACTTCAAGTTGGAAAATGGGTTTAGGAGGGACATTAAGAAAGTAACTTGCTCTGAAACGGTCTTTGAAAAGTATTTCTTGGTGTTGAGGTATCCAAAAAGCTGTAAAGTATAGTTGTGGGTGAAAAAGATAAGTACTTCAACTTGTAAAATAGGTTTAGGAGGGACATTATGAAAGTAACTTGCTCTGAAATGTTCTTTGAAAAGTATTTCTTGGTGTTGAGGTATCCGAAAAGCTGTAAAGTATAGTTGTGGGTGAAAAAGATAAGTACTTCAAGTTGGAAAATGGGTTTAGGAGGGACATTAAGAAAGTAACTTGCTCTGAAACGGTCTTTGAAAAGTATTTCTTGGTGTTGAGGTATCCAAAAAGCTGTAAAGTATAGTTGTGGGTGAAAAAGATAAGAACTTCAAATTGGAAAATGGGTTTAGGAGGGACATTAAGAAAGTAACTTGCTCTGAAATGGTCTTTGAAAAGTATTTCTTGGTGTTGAGGTATCCAAAAAGCTGTAAAGTATAGTTGTGGGTGAAAAAGGTAAGTACTTCAAGTTGGAAAATGGGTTTAGGAGGGACATTAAGAAAGTAACTTGCTCTGAAATGGTCTTTGAAAAGTATTTCTTGGTGTTGAGGTATCCAAAAAGCTGTAAAGTATAGTTGAGGGTGAAAAAGATAAGTGCTTCAAGTTGGAAAATGGGTTTAGAAGGGACATTAAGAAAGTAACTTGCTCTGAAATGGTCTTTGAAAAGTATTTCTTGGTGTTGAGGTATCCAAAAAGCTGTAAAGTATAGTTGTGGGTGAAAAAGATAAGTACTTCAAGTTGAAAAATGGGTTTAGGAGGGACATTAAGAAAGTAACTCGCTCTGAAATGGTCTTTGAAAAGTATTTCTTGGTGTTGAGGTATCCAAAAAGCTGTAAAGTATAGTTGTAGGTGAAAAAGATAAGTACTTCAAGTTGGAAAATGGGTTTAGGAGGGACATTAAGAAAGTAACTTGCTCTGAAATGGTCTTTGAAAAGTATTTCTTGGTGTTGAGGTAACCAAAAAGCTGTAAAGTATAGTTGTGGGTGAAAAAGATAAGTACTTCAAGTTGGAAAATGGGTTTAGAAGGGACATTAAGAAAGTAACTTGCTCTGAAATGGTCTTTGAAAAGTATTTCTTGGTGTTGAGGTATCCAAAAAGCTGTAAAGTATAGTTGTGGGTGAAAAAGATAAGTACTTCAACTTGTAAAATAGGTTTAGAAGGACATTAAGAAAGTAACTTGCTCTGAAATGGTCTTTGAAAAGTATTTCTTGGTGTTGAGGTATCCAAAAAGCTGTAAAGTATAGTTGTGGGTGAAAAAGAGAAGTACTTCATGTTGGAAAATGGGTTTAGGAGGGACGTTAAGAAAGTAACTTGCTCTGAAATGGTCTTTGGAAAGTATTTCTTGGTGTTGATGTATCCAAAAAGCTGTAAAGTATAGTTGTGCATGAAAAAGATAAGTACTTCAAGTTGGAAAATGGGTTTAGGAGGGACATTAAGAAAGTAACTTGCTCTGAAATGGTCTTTGAAAAGTATTTCTTGGTGTTGAGGTAACCAAAAAGCTGTAAAGTATAGTTGTGGGTGAAAAAGATAAGTACTTCAAGTTGAAAAATGGGTTTAGGAGGGACATTAAGAAAGTAACTTGCTCTGAAATGGTCTTTGAAAAGTATTTCTTGGTGTTGAGGTATCCAAAAAGCTGTAAAGTATAGTTGTGGGTGAAAAAGATAAGTACTTCAAGTTGGAAAATGGGTTTAGGAGGGACATTAAGAAAGTAACTTGCTCTGAAATGGTCTTTGAAAAGTATTTCTTGGTGTTGAGGTAACCAAAAAGCTGTAAAGTATAGTTGTGGGTGAAAAAGATAAGTACTTCAAGTTGGAAAATGGGTTTAGGAGGGACATTAAGAAAGTCACTTGCTCTGAAATGGTCTTTGAAAAGTATTTCTTGGTGTTGAGGTATCCAAAAAGCTGTAAAGTATAGTTGTGGGTGAAAAAGATAAGTACTTCAACTTGTAAAATAGGTTTAGGAGGGACATTAAGAAAGTAACTTGCTCTGAAATGATCTTTGAAAAGTATTTCTTGGTGTTGAGGTATCCAAAAAGCTGTAAAGTATAGTAGTGGGTGAAAAAGATAAGTGCTTCAAGTTGGAAAATGGGTTTAGGAGGGACATTAAGAAAGTAACTTGCTCTGAAATGGTCTTTGAAAAGTATTTCTTGGTCTTGAGGTATCCAAAAAGCTGTAAAGTATAGTTGTGGATGAAAAAGATAAGTACTTCAAGATGGAAAATGGGCTTAGGAGGGACATTAAGAAGATAACTTGCTCTGAAATGGTCTTTGAAAAGTATTTCTTGGTGTTGAGGTAACCAAAAAGCTGTAAAGTATAGTTGTGGGTGAAAAAGATAAGTACTTCAAGTTGGAAAATGGGTTTAGGAGGGACATTAAGAAAGTAACTTGCTCTGAAATGGTCATTGAAAAGTATTTCTTGGTGTTGAGGTATCCAAAAAGGTGTAAAGTATAGTTGTGGATGAAAAAGATAAGTACTTCAAGTTGAAAAAAGGGTTTAGGAGGGATATTAAGAAAGTAACTTGCTCTGAAATGGTCTTTGAAAAGTATTTCTTGGTGTTGAGGTAACCAAAAAGCTGTAAAGTATAGTTATAGGTGAAAAAGATAAGTACTTCAAGTTGGCAAATGGGTTTAGGAGGGACATTAAGAAAGTAACTTGCTCTGAAATGGTCTTTGAAAAGTATTTCTTGGTGTTGAGGTATCCAAAAAGCTGTAAAGTATAGTTGTGGGTGAAAAAGATAAGTACTTCAAGTTGAAAAATGGGTTTAGGATGGACATTAAGAAAGGAACTTGTTCCCGTCAGGACCTCCTGATAGGGTTCTACCGATTATGTAATCAATTTCTCAGAAATCCAATTGTCTTAGTCGATTACGTCATTCTATGCCCATATATGGACCACCGTCATGACCTTCTGATAGGGTTCTACCGATTATGTAATCAATTTCTCAGAAATCCAATTGTCTTAGTCGATTACGTCATTCTATGCCCATATATGGACCCCCGTCATGACCTTCTGATAGGGTTCTACCGATTATGTAATCAATTTCTCAGAAATCCAACTGTCTTAGTCGATTACGTCATTCTATGCCCATATATGGACCTCCGTCATGACCTTCTGATAGGGTTCTACCGATTATGTAATCAATTTCTCAGAAATCCAACTGTCCTAGTCGATTACGTCATTCTATGCCCATATATGGACTCCCGTCATGACCTTCTGATAGGGTTCTACCGATTATGTAATCAATTTCTCAGAAATCCATTTGTCCTAGTTGATTACGTCATTCTATGCACATAAATGGATTCCCGTCACAAGCTCCTAATAGAGTTCTACCGATTATGTAATCAATTTCTCGGGAATTCTCTCCCTTCAATTACGCAATCAATATATCTCTTCCCCACCTTCCCCTTAGAAACAACAAATTAATCCCCCTTTCTTGAATCAATAATTCCCCTTAGAAGCAACAAATTAATTCCCCTTTCGTGTCAAATCAATCAACCATGACATCATCTGTCACGTGTGATCTAAACTTTGCCCCGGAAACAATTCTGGTCGAACTCCAAAGATATTAATAAACTTTTGGAAACAATTCTCCTTGGAAACAATTAATCTACCTTGGAAAAAGGGGTCATTGACCCGTTCGTGGATCGATAAAATTATGTAAAAAAGTTGTACGTGGCAGCAGGGGTGACTCGTGGGGTCAATAGGGTCATTTCTACCGATGATACAATCTTCTTTTTTTTTACTTGCCTTTACGGACTGGTTTTCCCCCTTTTTGAAAATCGGTAAATTTTCTCAAGCTCCTTACTTTTGATGGGCAAGTTTAACCTTAACGATTTTTATATATGTGAAATCAATTTGATTCTTTTAGCGTATTAATTGTTATCAAAACTCCGTTTTTGATGTTTTTGGTATTATTTGCCTGGGTCACTCCTCACTTGAAGTTTGTATCTGCTGTTTGATTAAGTTTGCTAAGTTGAGGAAAGTAGGATATGAAAATTTATTTTAGTTTTAGCCCATTATTTTTTATTGAACTGGCTTTACAAAACTACTGACGATAAACTCACAAAAGATTCCCATAATGCTGGAACCCTTGACATATGATATAAATCACTTGCTGTTAATTTTCTTAATGGCTATTCCTTTTGCAAATTTCAATGATATAAAGGAAAATCATTCACTGTTTTTGAAAGTTACCACTGTCTATTAAAAGGATTTTATCCCTAGCTGAACTTTTATTTATCGAGAAAACATATGTAAACATAGTTTAAATTGGGTAATTTACACCCCTTTCTCCATGGGCTGGGGGGAATGGCATACTTGGAAGCATAGCGGCTCGATCTTTTTACAATTTTGAACAAAGTGAGTGTTTAAAAATTTTGGTCAGCATTTAGGGGGCATCAATTTGAACGAGGGTGGGGCCCTTTCCCCAACAAGTACTTTTTAACGTCCGCCTTAACATACCCTGAAAGTTTCAACTTTGCGGCCTTTTGACAACCAGAATGCATATAGTATGTTTTGATTGTGCTCAACATCCCCCTGAAAATTTCTTGGAAGTAGCCGCAAGTACAATTAAACTGTGTATTTATTATTTTAATTTGGGATTCATGACACGTGTACTCATGGGGATTCATACACCATTTATTTTCATTTTCTTTTGGTAATTCAAACATTACAAAATGTAATTTACAAAAGTAATTTACTCTAATTAGCTTCTTTCTAAGAATACTAAGAATGTTCTATTATATTTTTGTTTTATTAGCAAACCTGGATGAGTAAGTAAGCAAGTAAGTAAGTAGTAGTAGCAGTACTAGCAGTAGTAGTCGTAGTCACAAGTTGTAGCAGTTGGTGTCGTAAGTTTTCACAGTCACAGTTCTAAGTAGTTGTAAGCGCAGTCGCAAGCTTTCGCAGTTGCAAGTAGTGACAATCGCAAGTGGCCACAGTAGTATTCACAAGTAGTCGAATTCGCAGTCTCAGTCGTAGCGCGGGTAACCATAGTTACAGGCACAAGTTGCTGAAGTTGCAAGTAGCCACAGTCGCAAGCATTCACATTCATAAGTAGTCACAGTCACAATCAGGTGTAGCCACAAGTAGCCACGGTCAGGAGTTGTTGAAAGCAGTCGCAGTCGCAAGTAGTCGCAGTTTCAAGTTAATACCCTTAGCCGTTCTTAAGATATTGCAGATACATCCTTTTGATAACCAGGATGTCTACATTGCATTTTGATTCAGTTCAATAACCCTTAATATTCCCTGAAGTTTCTTTTTGATACTCTTAGCCTTTTCGGACATACTCAGGGCCAAATATTCTTCTCTTTCCCAATGAGAAACCATACAACGTAGATAATTTACTACTGCATGACGGTCACTGCATATGTGACCGAAATATCTAGTATTTTTTGGTAACATTTATCACTGTTTTTGAAAGTTATCACTGTCTATTAAAAGGATTTTATCCCTATTTGAACTTTAATTTATCGATATCTTACAGGGCAGGGGACACACAAGGAGGGCTCCAATCTCTTTCATTTAGGATTAATTAATCTACGAGAGCGGCACTTTTTTTTTCTTTCTTCCTTATCCGTTGATTTTATTTTATTGAAAGAAAGTGGCAAGGGTCTAACCTCTCTGGTTTTTAAAAAAGTGTGGGCACCTTGCTCGGTGAATTAAACTGATATTTTATTTTGAGAACCTTTTTATAATTCTTGACTTGGGTTAAACATGTTGACTTTCGCTTGTCCTTGAGCAAAAGCCAACAATTCTTGAGCTTAATTGTTTCTTTGAAATGTTTCTTGAGCATCTTTTTTCTTGTTCTTCTTTTAGCGTCTATTTCAAAGAAGACTATCTAAAGCTGTTTTGCCAAGTAGTGGTTTCCTTCCAAGCTGTTCGGCTTCTTGTTTCTTTGAGCCATCTGTCTG
The DNA here is from genome assembly GCA_027921565.1 of Artemia sinica. Lineage (NCBI taxonomy): Eukaryota > Metazoa > Arthropoda > Branchiopoda > Anostraca > Artemiidae > Artemia > Artemia sinica. The sequence continues at coordinate 58,034,214 of CM051265.1, forward strand.
CTTTCAGGTGGAAAGGTCCGTTCAAACAAGTAAGGAAGTAGTAACTAGTTTAGAAATTAAGCTAGATTAAAGGCTAACAGTTCCTAAGGTCCGTGCTAATCCCCTGGCCCTATTTCCAAAATATTTTCTTAGAATAATAAATAGTAAACTTTCAAGAATTAAAAAAGAATTATTTTCCTACGGGTTCAAAAATGGTGCCATCTATTTTATAAGATACTTCTGCTTATAATTATATAGAATTTGTGATTTAATTTTTTTTTTGTGTGTTTGGGATTGAGATAGAGGAATATATCAGATGCGTCTTCAAAACTTTCATAGTTTTATCATTGCTAAGGAGATTGGAATTTCCCTTTGCTCGCTTCTTAATGGTAATATTAAAAAATCGTTCTATGGCAAGAAAATTAATTTTTGAACTAAAAGAGATACAATTTCCTTTTAGAATGTATTGATATTTCTTGACTAAATGATAGATGAGTATTGTGTTAGTTATTAAGACACAAACTGGCTCATGAATGCATCATTTTGAAAATCTTGTGGGATTAACAACATTTTTGCTGTGGTGACATAGAAAAAAAAAATCGAGTAATGACCCTACTAAAAAATCAGCTAAAAAAGGATTGTTGAAAAACAAGCTAGAAAAAAAAATTGGGATCGTGATCATTCCGTCCGCACCTCCCTCCGTCTTCAGCCCCTCATATCCTAACTTTAGGGGGAAATGTGTATCAGCAGCTTTTTGGCCCATAACTACGTAATGATTTTTAGTTTATAAAACTGAAGAGCCTAAGTGGGCCAGGAAAATATAAATCCTGCAAGTGTTTTCAAATACCTTTTTTGGAAGCAACAAGTGGGCCAATGACCCTTCCGATACCACCCCCCTCTCCTTACATATCCCAACTACTTTATTTTCTTTGAAGAAAGCCAGGCTAGTTGCAAGTTGTTTGAAGCGGAATCATATAAAGATTCACAATATAACTATTTGGGGCATACGGGGGGATTTCTGTTCCGTTAACACCCTCCCACCTCAAATCGCCAACTTCTTAGCTAAAAAAATGGCATACTGGGCCTTGTTTGAATATAATCGCGGAGAGATTTGCATTCAGGATGATTAGAGGATCAAAGGGGGACATGTCCCTACGAAAACGCTCCCCGGTCTCTCTACCTGCTTTTTAGCATATATGTTGAAATTTTTCACTTTTTTAAGTCAAAACATATCAAGATTTTTACGCTACACTTACTGAAGGGTATAGTGGCTCCACGGTTCTTCCGACCTAAATTCTTTAGCGGACTGATTGATGCGTCACGCCTTGCTTAAATATAACGTATATTTTGCTTGGACTATTTGAGGCACAAAACATGCCCAAGGCCTATCCTGCTTCTTTGCGCTAGGTTTTAGCAAAAAGGTGGATATGTCACACCTTGATTTAAGTCGAACCATGGAAGGCTTTTCAATCCATGTTGTAGAGGTGCCAACTGGCCCTTAGACCCTTCAACAGCCCCCCTTGCCCCTTAAAATGCCAACTTATTAGCAAAATGGTAGGTATCTTGCTCCTTTTTGAAAACGAAACACGCGACGACCTATAAGGTTGACGACCAAAAGTGGGACAGTTGCCCCTACCACGTCCAGTGTCTCTTTCACCTCCAATCGTCCTTTAGAAATTGGACGAATAGTCTAACTTCAGAGTAAAGAGCAAGGTATTGAGGAGGGTGCCAACCCCTTGATATGCGGAAAATTGCTGTTCTTTTTTTATTTTTAATGATGTTCCATACTTTCAGTTGAAAAAACTTGTTGTTTTTTTATTTAATTTCTGATCGTTTTTCAAATAATGCCGGTCAGAAATGATTTTTACACGATGTTGCAGAGAAAAAAAAAAATCTGAAAAATATATCCAACGTTGCACATTCTAGGTTGACGCAAAACTAGTTTTTTTTGCTTTTCGTGTCAATTTTTCAAGTTTTTCTTAAAAAAATGAACTGTTGGTAAATTTTCGTTTTTCTGTATATGAAGTACCGTCTCGATGTAAAATGAAGAGCGGAGCCCTTTAAATGAAAGCAAATTTGATGTACAATGGACCAGAAAAAAGTTTCATAATCATCAATATGCGATTTTACCCTTCTCTTCATTGTGACCTCTTTTTCACCATACTATCAGAAGGCAACTATTCTGACAAAAAATGATGAGCCGAGCCCAAAAATGTAATGTCTACTAGAAAACCCGTTTCATATTCATCAATATGCATTTTTTCATTTTCATTTGATATGTTTCTTTTTGCACTTATTGCCAATATATTCGTCAATGGTTGGTAAAAAAAAATTGCAACAGAAATGATTTTTACACCATGTTGCAGAGAAAAAAAAAAGCTGAATAACATATCCAAAAATGCATATTCTAGGTCGACGCAAAACTAGTCTTTTTTTGCGTATCGCGTCAGTTTTCTCACTTTCCTAACAAAAAAAAAATTAGGTTCCGGTAATTCTTCGTTTTTCTTGAACTGAATTATTATTCCGATATAAAAAGACGAGGTGAGTCTGAAAATCGAGTCAAATTTGGTGTACGGTATATAAAAAAAAATTTCTTAATAATCAATATGAGATTTTTACGCTTCTCGTCGTCCTAACCCCCATTCTTCTGCATCAGACCATCTTTCACTGGCTAAATTGTCGGTTTTGAAATTTAAAAATTAGCTAGCCTGAATCTGACCGTCGCTGGCTCCATCATCTGATGGGTCGGCCTAAAAAAAAAATAATCGCAAGATGTTTATTAAAACACGAAAAATATTTGAAAAGTGAAATCAAATATGAAACTAGTTTTCAGCGGCCGAAATTTAAAATCTCTCTTAGAATAAACTATTATGAACGCACTGACTAGTCTTCACAACTGATAAAATTATCGAATCAACTTCATGAGCATTTGAAAGACAGAATCAAACTCCGACTACTATTTACAACTTATTCTTTTGATTCAGATATCTAAGCTTCGACGTTCTCCTCATCATTATAGCTTTCAATTCTTGGAGAGTTAGAACAAACTATCCCTTTGCATGTATTACACGCTACATTGCTAGCTCAGCCGTTTTTAAAGCAGATATATCTTGTTGAGCTACATTCCAGTTGACAGGAGCACTTCACGACTTTCAGAAGCAGACAAAGGGCTGGTGGGACGTCAGTAGCCAATTGATACAAGAGGTCATTTTTATTTTTCCAATCCAATTTCTCGACTTTAAGTTCAGAATCAGGATCTCCACTCCATACCTGAACTTGGTAGAAAAACCTGTTACTGTGGAATTTAGCCACATCAGAAGTTGGTGGTAATTGTTCTGGTTGGACGATCGTGCTAGCAGTAGTCACTTTCTTTTTAAAAACTTCCCAGAGGAGTTCATTCAGATTCTCCTCTTTTGATGAGACATATATCATGAGCGGAGCGTCTTCTCCAGCAACCCTTACTTCCTCCTTCGAAGCTGACTTCAACATGAAAACTGCAACTGATGTACGAAAATAGGCATCTGCCATTAGCTTCTTCAGAACAAGGCTTTTTTCCACACTGGGGATCCGTGGAGTAAAGTCAAAACTTAAGATGACCTGAGCAAAAATAATCAGATGGCATGTCTCTCGGCCCAGCTTCTCTTTGAATTTGTGAATATCCCAGATTCGGGGATCTTTGTTCAACTTTGGTTCAGGTGCAGAGAGTAGTTTCTTGCTTTTTTGGTCACCATGATAACACAATAGAACAAAAAGATCAGTATCATCTCCAATGACGGCAGTGTCATAATACCGGGAAGAATCAACAGCAGCTTGCACAATTGGGACATCCGCATATCCTGTTGCCTGGACTACGACGAAGCCCTCTGATCGGAGATAAACAGCCAACGCGCAGATAAACCTGGCGTTGTTCTTCTTGCAGGACAACAACTCATCCTTTTTTTACCTTCAGCTGCATATCTGCTGTGAAGAAGATCTTACTGCCAATTATATCTCTTCGACTGGACCATATCCTTTATGGTAGCTCCGCCATCGTAGCCATCAAACACAATAGTGGCAGATGGATACTTTTGGGTCATGTAAGTAGCATAATAGTCAAGGACTTTGGAGTATTGTTTATTTTTGGACCATGGAATTCTGTGCAGAAGAGCTCCACCGTCGATGATGTATCGAATGCCCTGGGAAGGGCGGTAGAGCGCTCTTCAAGATTGCAAGCCTCTGCTATAGCCTTAGAAAACTCTGGCTTATTCGGAGACCGCAGCATACAAAAACTTTCAAAAAGTGATGCCGAGTAGGAACACAGTTTGTGTTGAAAGTACTAAGATTCTATGAGATTGATCCTCTTTGCTAGCGTGATGAACCTCTGCAAATGGAGAGTGGGTTCCAGTCTTTTGCAATTTCCACCTGGATTCTGCTTTGTAGTAATTTCAACTGCTTGTTGTTTTCATCGAAATATAAAATCAGCAACCAGCTTTGCAGAGATACAGTCAATGATTTTTAGGCCTAAATCTCTAGTAGAATCAACGTTGGCAGATTCGTAGGTTGTGAGACTGTTGGTGATGTTTCTTAGTTGAAGATCCCCATTAAGTGGCGATTCTTTTTCTAAGAAATTGATAACGATCTGGGTGTCTTTACAGTCTCTTAGCTGCCTCGGCTCGGAAGTTTCCTTATGTTGTTTACTAGTTCCATAGAAAACCTGTGACATACCCTCCATCGGAAGATTTAATGAGAGTAGACTGGTCGAGACAAAACCCATAAAGACCTTTGAACCTCTGTCACACCACTTCCACCGGTAAGACCACCAGCCGTTTTGAGACAACGCATGAGCTCTTGCTCAATGACAAGATCCGTGAAGAGCCCAGCCCAGAATCAATTAGAAGTTCTGACCACATGCATTCCATTCTGGAAGGCTTGATAAACGGTAAAGTGAAATTTGATAAACATTCGCAGTGAAGTTTTTTTTAGATTGTTAGGCGGCAAATATATCGAATGACCTTTTTTATCTATAGATGGCAAGATATCAAACACTTTTCTGTTATTTTTTTTTCTGTAATGTTTGTCTGTAATTTGTCTGTAAAGTTTCATATTATGACACTTTTTTCTGGTACATTGTACACCAAATTCGCTTTCATTTTGGGCTCAGGTCTTCATTTTACATCAGGACAGTACTTCATATACAGAAAAACAAATATTTGACAAATGTTCATTTTCTTAGAAAAAAAATTGAAAAAATTGACACGAAAAGAATAAAAAAAGCTTGTTTTGCGTCGACCTAGAATGTGCAACTTGGGATATGTTGTTGAGCTTTTTTTCTCTACAACATGGTATTAAAATCATTTCGGTTACAATTTGTTCGGGGTCGACCCATATTTTGGCTAGTTTGCCTGAACCAGTAAATCTGGCCTACCCTTTATGAAAAAGTCCCTCCCGTCACGGAAAATTGGAAAATATGGACTTGTAAAATAGAAAATGAGACAAACAAAATAATTTCGTATAGGAATTCTGTCAAATCCCCCAGCGTAAAATTTCCCCTGGAAAGCTGACTCCTAAAAATTCCCTCCTCACGGAAAACTTTCCCCAGGAAATCTAACCCAAGCACAAAATATCCCCCCCCCGAGAAATTTCTGTATACCTCCCAATAACAAATACTATACGTAAGGAATGGGCAAATTTTACAACTTCAAGCCCTATCCCCAGGGTTTCGGGGGGGGGGGGAGGTATATTATCTCCAAAAGTATAGTTTAGGACCTTTAAGTATGTTGAAAAACTGGCTATCTCAAAATTTTCATCGAAGGATTTTGGGGGGAAAAGGTGCGTGGTATGGGGGGGGGGGCTAGTTGTCTTCCAATATTTTTGGTCACTTAAAAAGGGTACTAGAACTTTTTATTTCCTTTTCAATAAGGCCTCTCCTGATCCTGATGTTCTAAGACCATTGGTTCGATACACTCACCCCTGAGGAAAAGAAAAAAAAAACAAATAAAAAACAAATAAACACGCTTCAGTAATATGATCTCTTTCCTAGCAAAAAACACAAAATCCCTCATTTTGTAGATAGGAGCTTGAAACTTCTCAAAAGGGTTTCATGATACGCCGAACAAAATGGTGTGACTTTCATAAAAATTCTTTGACTTTTAGGTGGTGTTTCCCGCCTTTTTCGAACATCAGGCAAATTTTACCAATAAGATAAGATAAAACGATTTTATTATCAAATACCTTACACAGTTATGCCAATCAGTGGCAGTTCTTGTCATAACAAGGCACTAAACATATAAAAATCACAGCCAAAGCCATTGTCATACAAAACTATACCTCGATTCGAAATATCACAGAGTCAAACTAAAACCTAAGGCGTTGAAGGCTCGTACCTTCTTATGGGTGACACTAAACTTCATGAACCTTATATATTTAGATTCAGTACAATAAGCTGATCTTTTTATGTATCTACTAATAATTTGTTAATATTGAGCCGTCTCACTCTTTAGTTACAATTTGTTACCACGTACTGTTTGAAACGGAAAGGTAGGTATGTTGCATGTCTCTTAAATCGAAAACCTGTAATAATTTTCGACTTGCATGATTTCAGGTATAAAATGGATCATTGGCCTTTCAACAACACCTTCCAATTTTTGTCAAACTTTGCACCTTTCATAACCATCTGCTGTCCCAAACTTTTGAGCAGAGAAACATAGGTGTTTTTGTTATTTTATTGATCAGGTCGATATCTATTGACCAAGTAATCTTGGTGAATGAAAAATATGTATGATGGTTTTCAGACACACACTTGGCTCTTTCTGCCTCCAATCTTTTCAAAACTCATGAGCAAATCATCTTTTTGCCAAGGGGACAGAGCAGATGGATTTTATGTAGTGTTCACCACTTTTGAGCAGTATCTACCTTTCATACTAAAGTTTTCACGCTCACTTGCATTTTGAAAGTAGGCTAACTGCAGTCTAGAACACACTAACAAGGAACTAAAGACCTTAGAACTTGCTCTAGCAGGCTCTAGCAGGTTAAGCTCTAGCAGGGTTTAAATTTTCAGTTTTTGGGGACTTCTCCTCATTCACAAAGAGAGACTTGTAAGCAAGAGCTGAGACCTTCCTTTTAGAGGACCCAGTATTATACATTTGTGGGAATTGGTCTATATTTTATCCGTTTCCAATACATTTTAGGGCATGAAATTTTTTCTTCATATAAATAGTTACACAATGATTATAAGCCATAACGAAGCCTGGAGATTGTTAGTAATATGTTTAGGTGGCAGTCAGTCAGTGATATGCATATAATTCCATTGTTTTCATACTCAAAAAATACGAAACTATTATTAGATAACGTAGCCATCCACCCATCCTAAGGCAGAACCAAGGTAGATAGTGATGGAATAAGGGTAATTCAAATACTTTATGAGTTTCTATGAGTCATTTGAAGGTGAATCAATAACGAAATAGCTGTTATACATCATGCATTTTTAAACTAACAACATTGACTGGATGTCAGGAAATTGAGAATAAAGTTAGTTTTAAGGATTTATATTTTTTTTTTTTTTTTTTTTTTTTTTTGAAAGTCCTTAAGACACAAGTGATCATTTCTTATTTTTAAGACAGAATTTTCTTGAAAAATGCCATTTTTAAAGCTTTTAGGGACTGAAAACTCCCGGATGGCATTCAACCGACAGCAAATAAATAAAATCAAAGCTTTGCCCGCACATTACTTTAATCGACAGAACTAACAAATATTTGCTACAACACTTTACGTTGCCACAACTGCGTAAATCCAGTTTATGTTCATTTTAACTAGTGGATATCACTCTCTAATTCAATTTTTATAACTTACTTTTTACTTTATTTTATGCAAAGGACAAGCTTATTATTCAAATTCACTGCAATATCACGGATCCAACTTTATTAAAAGACATAAAAATAAGGTTTAATAAAACTAACTTCCAAACAAAGTCAAGAAAACAGGGTCGTTAAAATCATCATAAGCTGTTTAGAATTTAAATGAGGGTAAAAAAAGACCTGATTGTTTTTCTTCATAGTAACACTGCTCAGAGGAGAGCTAGAGGACTAGAATGGTCTCTAAGGTCTATACCTTAGAGTCTAAGGTTGGGATGATCTTATCAGTGTTTGTCCTGGTGACAACTTAAACTTGTAACCATCTGGAATTATTCCCCCAGAGGTTTTTTACCAACACAGTCATTTCTTAATTCCATCAAGTATATGCTGATTTAAAAAAGCTAATAATGAAGAAAAGCAAATAAATATAGGTATTATGAATTTTTTTGATATTCCTTACTAATTCTAAAAAATCCTAAAAAGAAGTTTTTTAAAGAAAAGTACAGAGTCAAATTAAGCTTAAGACGGGCATGAACAGAGTTTTATGGTAATTCAACCTTAAAACAACCAGTAACTATAATCAAAGAACAAACAAAACCCGAAATAAACGTCAATTAAAATAAATATAATCAATTCAAACATAAGGATAACATATACTGATAAGAATGAATAACTAAGCCTATAACGAGTAAAAATTAAATTGAATACTCCAGTAAAACTTAAAACGAACAGAAATTACTCGAATAGTAGTTTGACTACTGCATCTCCCCAACTGCATTTGGAGGGGGGGATGATTAGCTGTAGGATGCGGTGAAAGCATAAAAGAAAAAGAAAATCACAGGCAGCGCAATAGCACTGCCTAAGTAAAGAACGATGTTAGCACAATGTGTTATTTATTTTTAACTAATTGCTTTTTTTCCTTTTAGACCAGGGCACTTCGTATCAAATGAGTTGTCGTAAAAACTCTGAAAAGGGGTTCATTCAATTGGAAATTGAAAGGACTAGTGCCCTTTTTAATAGTCAAAGTTGATTAGAGGGCAACCAATACCCCTCCCATGCCCACCATTTCCCCAAACACATTCAATAAAAATTTTGGGACAGCCATTTTGTTGGTGCGAAGCCACAATTGTTCCGCTACACAAGAAGGGGTCAAAGGCGGCATGTAATAATTACCGTCCTGTTAGCCTAACAAGTAAAACTGCCAAGATCTTCACCCGAATTATACTTCAATGGATCAGAGCCGTGTCGTTCTTAGTCATCCAAAAATACCGAGCCTGTTATCGCCCTAGGAGATCGACCTTTGAATAAATTTTTAATGTTCACCAGATTTTAGAGAAATATCTGGAATTTGATCGCGACCTGTATCAGCTCTTTTACGACTTTAGGCAAGCATTTGACCATATTTGGAGAAATGGCCTATGGCATATTCTCCTCCATTACGGAATTCCTGGAACCCTAGTCGACCTTATCAAAGATATGTACTCCAAATTTGGGAATCGCGACTAGTGAAGGTCTCACTGATAGTTTCCAGACTTCTGCAGGTGTTCATCAAGGATGCTTCTTGTCTCCAGAGCTGTTCATGCTCTTCCTCACAGCAATCTTATCCCTGGTGGAAACAACTTGCGGCACGCGTATAGTGGGTGTTCAGACGGATAAGCTAGCCTACGCCAACGATATCGGCGAAATGGCTGAAACACCCAAGGATCTACAAGCCGTTGCTAAAGACGTCCTCGAAGCCACTAGTTCGTTTGTAATGATTACAAATGTATCAAAAACGAAGGCTATGTGCTGCTCACGAAAGCCGCAAGATACAGTTAAGCCAGACCTGAAAATTAATGGAGAGAGTATCCAGTGGGTGTACTAGTTCCCTTACCGTGGTAGTTTAATCACCAGCGACAACAGTCACTCAAAAGACACTAAAAGACGTCTTGCCCTCGCGAGTTCCAGTTTCAAAGCCCTTATGCCCATATGGCGAAGTAAGGATTTGTCTCTGCGGCTTAACACACGACATTTCGATACCCTTATCATCCTCATCGCAATCTACTCATGTGAAACAAGGACACTGAAGGTGTATGACAATCGTCGACCAGCAGCATTTGAAACTAAGCGCCTGCACAGCATCGCCGAGATCGCTTACCTTGATAGAATCTCAAATATTGAACTTCTCGAGCACCTTAATATACAAGAAATAATTCTAAAGAAGATCCAGCTAAAGCAACATCGATAGCTCGGTCACGTACAACGGACGAGTCAGTCCCGTCTCTTGAAAATGACCTTCAAAGGCCAAATTCATGGACCTCGTCCTCGTGGCCATCCCCCAAAAAGCTAGAAGATAAACTTTGCACCTCATCGCCTCTTGGACCTTCTTCGCCTTGCAGAAGACCGTGAAGCATACAAAAGGCACATCCACGCCATTACGAAGAAAGACGCCTGAAGATGACCTTCAAGGACGGACGGGACTTAAGTCAAGTATGTCAAGTAATTTTGTTCAACCTAGTTGAAAAGTACAGAAATTATGCATTTGAGGATGACAACTCTCCCCAGAGCCCTCAGGGCAAGGGTTGTAAGTTATGCCCTGGGGGCATTTAAGGGTTATATAGAAAGGGTGATCGTAGGAACTTCAAAAAGGTCTGATTCGATTGGATATTGAAAAGGCTAGTGCCCTTTTTAATAGCCAAAAGTAATTGGAGGGCGACTAACCCCCTTCTCACGCCTACTATTTCCCCCAACACATCCAATCCAAATTCCGAGATACCCATTCTGTTCAACATAGTTAAAATTCTGTAAATTAGGTCTTTCAGGATGCCAACCCCCCTCCCCCATAGCCCTCAGGGCAAGGGTTATAAGTTATACCCTCGTGGCATATAAGGTACTTAGAAGGTGCTGTCATAGATATTCTGAAAAGGGTTCATTCGATTAGAAATTAAAAGGGCTAGTGTCCTTTTTAATAGTCGAAAGTGATTGGAGGGCAACTAACCACTCTCTCACGCCAACCATTTCAGCAAACACATTCAATTAAAATTTTGATATAGCCATTTGGTTCAACGTAGTTGAAAAGTCCGGAAATTATGTCTTTGAGGATGACAAACCCCCACAGCCCCCAGGGCAAATGTTGTAAGTTATGCCCTTGGGGTATATAAGGTTTTTATAAAGTGTTGTCGTAAAAACTTCAAAACGGGTTCATTGGATTGGAAATTGAGAGGGCTATTGCCCTTTTTGATAGTCAAAAGTAATCGCAGGGTACCCCCCCCCCCCCCGCTCATCATTTCCCCAAACACTTTCGATCAACACTTTGATATAACCATTTTGTTCAACATAACTGAAAGATCTGGAAATTACGCCTTTGAGGATGACACCCCCCCCCCACAAAGCGCTTAGGAAAAGGGTTGTAAGTTATGCCCTTGGGCCATAGAAGGTTTTTACAGAAAGTTTTGGCGTAGAAGCTTCAACAATAGCTCATTTGATTGGACATTGAGAGGACTAGTGCCTTTTTTATTAGTCAAAATTGATCAGCGGGCACATGACCCCCACCCCACGCCCATCATTTCCCCAAATACTTCCAATTAAAATTTTGAGATAGCCATTTTGTTTAAGGTATTTGAAAGGTCCGGATATTATGTCTTTGAGGATAACAAATCCCCCCAGCCCTCTGGGCAAGGGTTGTAAGTTACGCCCTGGGGGAATATCAGGTTTTTACTGAAAGCGTGGTCATATAAACTTCGGAGGGGCCTCTTTGGATTGGTAATCAGACGCTCTAGTGCTCGTTTTAAGAGTCAAAGTGATCGGAGGGCAGATACCCTACCCCACACGCACACACACGTTAAATTGTCCCGAAATGCATCTAATAGAAACTTTGAGATAGCCATTCTATTCAAAATAGTCTAAATATGATATAACAAGGCTTTTGGGGTTGAAACCCCCAAAGATTAGGGGCGAGAGTTGCAAGTTATGCCCAGGGGGTCTTTAAGATTTTTATGGAAGAGATGGTTGTTTTACTTTAGAAGAGGCTCATTTGGTTAAAAATTTGAAGTTCTATTTCCTTTTTAAGCGTCAAAAGTGATGGAGGGTATTTATCCCCTCCTCTTCCCCTTCAACCCCTCCTTTCATCAAGCGCATCTGACTGAAATTATGAGATAATGCTTTTTTTCAAAATAGTCTAAAGAACATATAATAATGTCCCTAGGGATGACACAACTCCCCAGCGCACTGAGGATAGGTTTGTAAGTTATTTTATGGGGGCATATTATGGGGGCAGATTTCCTGTGGAATGGGCGGTTGTATAAACATCAGATGAGGCTTATCTGATTTGAAATTGGAAGTTATAATGCCCTTTTTAAGAGTCAAAGTGACTTGAGACCAAACAGCCCCCTCCCCCTCCACGCTCATCATTTGCCTTAACGCCTCCAATCAAAATTATGAAATAACAATTTTATTCATCGCAGTTGAGGGTTTTGGAAGTTATACCTGTGAGGAAGACACCCCCCCCCCCCTTACAGCTCTCAGGCAAAGGGTTTTAAGTTATGCCCTTTGGGTATATAAGGTTATTATAAAAAGGGTAGTCGTAGATGCTTTGGAGGGGACTCATTGGATTGGTAATCGTAAGTTCTAGTGCCCGTTTTAAGATTCAAAGTTATCAGAGGGTCACTATTCCCCCCCCCAAAAAAAAAATAAAACACATACACAAACGCGTCGCGTTTTCCTGAGATGTATCCAATATATATTTTTAGACAGTCCTTTTATTCAAAATAGTTCAAATATCATATAACAAGGCATTTGAGGTTGATACAAACCGCCAGAGCCTGAGGGCGAGGGTTGTAAGTTATGCCCCTGGGGCATTTAAGGTTCTTATAAAAAAGGGATGGTTGTATAAGCTTCAGAGGTCACTGATTTGTTTGAAATTGTTCCCTTTTAAGAGTCAATAGTGATTGAGGTCATGTAGCAGCCCTCCCCCCAACTACCCCTCTTTTCATCAAATAAATCTGCTTGAAAATGTGCGATGGCAATTTTGTTTAATATAGTCCAAAGAACATATAATAATGCTTCCAGGGTTGGCACAAACCCCCAGAGACCTGAGCCAAGGGCTTTAAGATATGCCCAGGTGGCATATAAGGTTGTTATGGAATGGGTGGTCGTATTAAATTCAGATGGTTTTCATTTGATTTCAAATTAGAAGTTATTATAGTGCCCTTTTTAAGATTCAAAGTGATTTGAGAGAAACCTCCTGCCCCCACACCCATCATATCCATAACAAATATAAAAAAAAACTTTTGAGACCTCAATTTTTTCAGCATTGTTCAAAGGTTCAGTAATTATGCGCAGCAATATTTGTAGCTGCATTAGTTGCAGTATGCAAATAACACCATTTTTTAAACATCCCCTTCACCACACAATGAAATTTTTAACTTACTACCATCAACCAGTCCTGAAGCATTGCTGATACGGCCGCTTGACAACCTGTATGGGCAAAGTGAGTAGTATCCCCATAGAATCTTCTACTGGGACCCTTCCCGGATTTCTACCGGGGCCCTCTGACATCAAGGCAGCCATAGGGAAAATAGCATTGGATTTCTACCGGAGCTCTTTGACGTTACGGTACACACCCTATGTATTTCTATGAGAGTCCTTTTTCCAGGTGGCAGACTTCCATGTTGCTTTTCCCATACAGACGTCTAGACGGCTTTCCTGGAATCCAGGTGTTTTTATTTCCCCCCATTGTTTTTCTATTAAAAACCATAGACGGCCATTTTGTAGGAACATCTTGTCTAAACATGCTTCCTGGTGGCAGCCATTTTTATTGATCGAGAGGTAGTTTCTTTTTGGAAGTGAGACAGTCAACATCAAAATGGATGCTTATAAATTATTGAATATTGAAAGTGTTGATGAAACCGGGCCTAGGGAGCCCAAAGTGGAGGTGGAAATTACAAGGGGTTGCCGACTAACCCTAGAATGGGAAAAGATGTATGCTGGATATGTTATGACACTAAGCAAATTCAAGTTGGAAGAGCAATTATGCTTCGTGGCTAAAATGAATATAGTGCACATACAGAGACTACAAGACGGATTAAATGCACTGGCAAAATATATTGAAGAGAACAATTTGTAGAAAACGGTTAGTCTGTATTTGGTCGCGACAGTGTTAAAATGGATATATTTGAGAATCAGAAAATCTTACATAATCTAGTAAAATAGGAAAAACGGTTAATTTTAGATGAGGACTTTCTGGATTTATCTCTTCAAAGAAAATTATTTTCTCGAGAAATGCCTAACGATATAATGGGAACCGATTCCCCATCCTTAGACTATTGTATGAAACTTGGTCGTCGTGGTCCCAAAGCTTTTATTCAATTTATAGATATGTTAATTGTGACAAAACAAAATTATATTCTGGTTTAGCTCTTATCCACTACTTAGACATTCATTTTGTACAAAATCATGTCTAAACATTGTGATGCCCCTAGAAGACATTTTTATTGATCCCGAGTCAGTTTCTTTTTGGAACTGAGACAGTCAAAATCGAAAAATGTTTTACACATGACGATTATGCTTGCATACTTTGGGGAGCTGGTCATCCTGGGAGAATTGTACTTTTGCTTATGACTATAATGAAGGGTGTAAATTATACAACCCAAGTAAATTACATAGAGGATATGCAGTGCAAATTAAAAAGTGTAATTCCTGTTTTGAAGAGATTTGTTATTCTCATAATAGAAGATTCTTATGGTCCAATTGTCACTATGATAAATACGAGAAATGGGAAAATACTTACCCAGGCGTGATTGCGAAAAACCCTAAACGTGAGTTCAGTTCATTTTTAAGGGGCTGGTATCATCGTGGCTTTAAATTATTTTGGGAAAAAGAACCTTGTCTACGCTTCAATGGCTGGAATAGTAAAAGAGTCTGGTTTGTACGACATCGCTGTTAAGATACTGGCTACTATGATTATAAACTTACAGACCTTTATTTGGCTCTTAAAGAGAAAAATTATTCATATGAGAATTTTGTGTGTGACATTGCTTCAAGTAAGCAAATTGAAACACGTGAATTTTATAGTTTGAATCTGAGAAGTACTATTGACTTTACAAAGAGATTTAATAAAAATTAGGTTACACTATAATGTAGAAAATGTGACCCTGACTTTGCATTTCAAGATGAATAAAAGTTGAATCCTGATGATTTGTTACCACTTATCGTTTCTGATTATTACCTATACGTAGAAGAAGATCTAAAAAAGGACACTGTGTTTTGTGTATATGCAAATTTTATTAAAAACAAATTTACATATATTTTTAAAGCATTACACTTTTAGGGCACCGAAATTTATATTATAGAGGTAGGAAAGAGTATTTTCGACTATGAAGTCGTTCAATTGAGGGTTGTAAACATAAATCTTGAGGAATTCCATGTGAGTATGTCCACGACTTCGAAAAATAAAATATAATAGGGCATGAAAACCACAGCTTTTCGTTGATAGATCTCGTACCCGCTTTCGATTTTGAATAATAGATTATCCACTCTGATCAAGAAAGTTCTTAATGTGAGGTGTGTAGAATGTATACGGTAAGCCAAGAGGATCAAAAAATTCTATATTGCTACTTGTTTGAAAGATGCATAACCAATTCCCTGTCTTTACAGTTGATGGACTGCTAATAAAAATAATAATAGTATTCTCACGGAAAAAATTGTAGAGCAGAATTCCATTTACTTTACATCTAAGCGATGAAAATCCAAACAGTTCAAATTTATGCGGAGAATCTGTCCATGATCCAACAGCCAATGCTAATTTTGAAGGAATTTCCATTCATAAATGATGAATCGGTATAGGTACGCGTACCTGTAGCAATATGGTGTTGACTCGTGATTTTATGAGGCACGAGCAATTTGATATTATTTCCGGCACCTCTAAATTTCTCAATTGCCAAAGCAACAGAACTCATAACTTGTTGTTTTCGTACGTGGTGTTCCCGACGTGAGAGAGACTGTTACATCGGGTGCAGTGCCCAGTAATTTTTGCATAAGATAATTGGACTTTGCAAGTTATAGTTTTATATCAATATTTACATTGTGAGGCGGCCATTGAGGTATGTTAAATATCTCATAATTTAGATTCCCAACTAAATGTAAATCTTTAGTTGTCGCCTCTCTAAGTAAATTAGTGACGTCAGTATCTGTTTTACATTCAAAACCCAGTACTTGTCCCCTCAACAGCTTATAAGACATTGGAGTGATCAACATGAATTGTAGGTTGCATAATTTGAAAGATTATTGCTCGTGCTCACCAATCTTCCATTTATGTAGACACTTACGTGTCTAAATAAATTGTGTACTACACAATATTTGTAGTATAACCCCTCGGCTGCAATTGGTTTTTCATTGTTAGATTTTTTAACAATGACATTTAAATCTATAAATGTCGAAGTCAAATCTATGAAGTAGAATTCATTGAAATAAATTGTAAAATGGACATTTTCAGAGAGTGGTTGTTGCGGATAAAATTGTTCATAGTGTAGATGACTTCGGAGACCACACTGCCTTTCCATGACGATAAAATAAAAGTCCAAAATAGGGATAAAATCCTTTTTAATAGACAGTGTATAATAAATTTCACAAAAAATACCAGATATTTCGGTCACATATACAGTAACCGTCAGCAGTAGTAAAACTAAACTAAAACAATTTAAAACAAAATTTTATATACTAAATCAAATAAAACTACATATCTTCTTACATCGTAGAAGAAAATCCTGCTGGTTGATAATATTTGCATGCTTTTTCTGAGTGTTTATATATTTATACACAATTTTGGTCAAATCATCCCCATAAATATGACGTAGATAATTTCGGAGACCACACTGCCTTTCCATGACGATAAAATAAAATTAATAGACAGTGTATAATAAATTTCACAAAAAATAACAGATATTTCGGTCACATGTACTAGTAAAACTAAACTAAAACAATTTGAAACAAAAGTTTATATACTAAATCATATAAAACTACATATCTTCTTACATTGTAGAAGAAAATCCTGTTGGTTGATAAAATTTGCATGTTTTTCTGAGTTTTTATATATTTCTACACAATTTTGGTCAAATCATCCCCATAAATATGACGTAGATAATTTCGGAGACCACACTGCCTTTCCATGACGATAAAATAAAAAAAAATCGTCATTTTTTTTATTTTATTGTCATGGAAAGGCAGTGTGGTCTCCGAAATTATCTACGTCATATTTATGGGGATAATTTGACAGAAATTGTGTATAAATATATAAACACTAAGAAAAAACATGCAAATGTTAACAACCAACAGGATTTTCTTCTACGATGTAAGAAGATATGTAGTTTTATTTGATTTAGTACATAAAATTTCGTTTTAAATTATTTTAGTTTAGTTTTACTACTGATGACGGTCACTGTATATGTGACCGAAATATCTGATATTTTTTGTGAAATTTATTATACACTGTCTATTAAAAAGGATTTTATCCCTATTTTGGACTTTTATTTTATGTTCAAGGTGTCCGTGGTTTACACTTACATCTATATTATCCGTATTAAAAAGATTTAGAGATGAGGTGACTGAAGGGTGAGAAACTTTTTTTGGTAGATATGCAATTTTGTAGGAAAAGAGGCCAGTTATTGTGGCCAGTTATTAAGTTTGGGACGCGGGTCAGTTGTGTGACTCTGTAAGCTTAGCCAGAGTTGACCCAGCTCTAAATGGGTACCTAGAGAAACCTGGGGAAGGTAAGCAGGAAGGGTGTGCGAAAGCATAGGATGGCTGGCCCCCAGCTCCCCATTGCACTTCCTGGCTGAAGGCCCACGAAACGGAGATCAGCACCACCGGTTTGGACCTTAAGGGTCTAGTGCCGTCATACTAACTAGGAAAAGAAATACTTTTTGGGTCTTTGTATTTCATTCTTCTTTGACGCTTTACGCTTCCGGGCTGAGTTGAGACTGATGAGTGATGAGGTCTTTCGCACCCTTTTTATACCTTTTCATTGCTGTTTCAATCACTCACCAAGGGATCAGGCGCTCGACCTGATATTTTGCGAAACACTTTCTTGAATATCCTTCCGAGTGCCCCAATAATGTAATGTAGAGGATGAAAAATCCGCTGCAAACCGGCGCGATAAATTTTTTAGCAGAGGGTAGTGCACTGACGAAACGGTTTAGCAAACCTATTGCCGAGACCGTACCCGGATATTGAGGAACGACCCCTTTGATAGTCTATTCCATGACTCAACTGTCGTGGTCCAAGAGTAGCAACATAGCAATCAATATCAGGACATGCAAACTGAGTTCTATTATCCATTTCACTGAATGGGTTGAAAATGACATGTGATTACAGCCAAACCTCTTGTTATTGCTAGAGGATCATCAAATTCGCTTCTTAATTTTAACTGACAGAGCTTCAAATACACAGTGTTGATTGGAATCGATTGAAGTTGCTTTATATTTTAGGGGTTAATGTGCTCATTAGAGGTTTTTTGTTCAAGGACACGTAGGAGGAGGACATTGGTATTACCAACTTTTGATCTCTCGACAGAGCAAGCGTAAAGAAATATACAACTGTCCGAGGAGAAGGCGGTTGGATATTTTGCATAAATGACACGATTCATAACACTAGCGCTTCTTCAACTTTTACTAATGACTATATTATTTTTAAAACCAAGAACTTCTCTTATATTGTTGTTGAGAATAACCTTTTCGTTGTCAATGGGTGAGCTAATGTAGATTTTACCCTCTTCTTTAGAATAGATGAATTGAAAGGCACAGTTTTTTGATAGCATAACACAATTCATTCATAGTCCAAAACTCTTTATATAATAATATGACAAAGGGGTATTCATAGGAATTGGTCTTTTCAATTACATGTTGATCGTTAACGATTGGTCAATCAAAAGGTCTAATTTTTATATCACATGTATGATCCTTCCTTAGGATATCATATTTATTTATAAGAATACAATTTACAAGAGCAACTTCATACCTTCCCTCAAATTCAATGGCAGGGGAGAGTTTTGTCCAAAAATCGCTCGTTCTATTCAAACCGTCATAAAGAGGATTGGAAACATTGGACATGAATGTGCACATAAAAACCTTCAGACATTATGAACGACTTCATAGGGTATCCACAAATGAAAATCAGAGTTGTATCCTAGCCATCGAACAAGCAACTGTCGTCTTACCCTTACGAATACGACTCTTTAATACTTTTTCAATTTGACAGATTTCACTATTTCCAACTTTTTTCAATTTGCAGTCATAGAAACAGCCAAGAATATCATAATTTTTCATATCACGAAGCTGACACATTATAGGTTTAGTCTCCAAGACTTTTGACACTTTAAAAAGTTCAGTGGACCACAAGTAATTTCCCTTTCCTAAAATATTTCTCGTAAGATTGATTCGAATAGTATCACCAACATTTCATTTTTTCTTCCCCGCATTTTCGTTAGAATATTGTTTAAGGAAAGGTGTATCTTCACTATGATAAACTTCAAATGGGCTAACATTGGACAAGGATCGATGAGAGTGTGGATTATAAATCAATATGATTTCATCTAAATCTTGAAAAAATGCAACTGTATCTCAATGTACAATACCTTAAAATTGAAAGTTGAATTGTTCGTATCAAACGTTCAGCCAATGTTGCCTTTATGAGACTATGGCTATGATAGAGTACTGTATTATTTTTCAATGAAATCATTTTTACATATGGATTGACAAATTCACTTCCACGGTCTGTTTGAATTTTTTATACAGATATTGTTCAAAGATGTATTCAAGGGCTTTAGCATCCTCATTGCCTCTCTTTGACTGCAATGAAACTACATACACATAGCGACTAAAAAAACTTATTGCAAGTAAAATATACTTGTTGGGTTTATTATGACGTCGATGAATCGCGTCTAGATTCAAAAGATCTGCTTTTAGTGTATGCAGAGGGTAAAATTCTTTTGTTTTTCGATATTTACGCCCTCTAGTCCTATTATTTCGATGACGAGTATAAATGGGTTTCTTCTGTAAATACTCTTGTGCACTTTTAGTGTCAACACCAGTGACTTTGGAAAGCGTGGTGGAAATAAAACTTCCTTGTTGACCAATATTTTCATAACTATGTTTCAAAACTTGATCGTTTTTCAACGTAAACGAGGTGTGAACCGTCCGCTACCTTTTTTCATACTACAGGGTGAGTCACTACGTCTTTGTTTTTTTCCTTCTAGCACTGGCGTTGTCATCAAATCAATTTTTCTACTTTATGTACTAGTAGTTTCCAAGATTGATTTAAAATCATTATCTTCTACCTAAAATGTTGTTGAAGGACTCTTTTCTTTCAATTTCATTAGAATTTTCTCATTGCTAATAAAACTCTTAAGAAAATTTAACGAGATTAAAAAATTATATAAATGGCTATCAATGGAACCAAGTCTTTTACGATTTGCAATCATATCCGAATACAGATCAATTAAATTGTAACTCTTTCCCTGGATTATAACTTCATTCTTTTTCTCATCAATTTGTTCATTTTCAGCGAGGTAGGTCAAAAGTCTTTTACTTTATTCACGATAGGATAGAGGCAACAAGTTTACAACACTTGATAATAAATCTTCTTTATTCGTTGTTTTCAAAGTGTCAAAACTTTCACTATTTTAAGACGATTGATCAATGACATTTTTTTGAGTGGTTTTTCACGATAAGGTTTATGTTTATTGACAAATCAAAGGGCATTTTGAAGGGAATTTTTTTCATCTTCGGCAATTGTTCATTGTTAATAAATTTATCAAGATTATCTTCATAGTAGTCTTTTGGTGAAAGAGCAAGTTCAATTGGTGCCTATTTATAAGGTTTAGCCAATTCTAGAGAATAGTATTTGCAAGTCCGAGGATTATCGGTAGTAACAATAAAAAGAAATTACCACCCGCATGAACATGGCGTTTTCTTTTACAATTTGTTTTTTATTCAAGCTAGAGCACGTAAAGGTGACCAATGTTGCTTTATTAATTGCTTAACACCATCTGACAGTTGAACTTTACCTTCCATTAAATTTAAACAAAGTTCCGATAAGAGATTAATAAATTCCTTGTCAATACCATGTTTGAGTATTGCTTTCCTAAGACGTGGTTTTGAATTGGCTAGCACGGAAAATAAATGCCGGTGTTCATTTAGCTTTTTCAATGTCATGATAGCGACTAATGACCTTTTTTACTATTCACGGGTAGATATACAGTAATTTCATTCTCCAAAATATCATTGACTAGACACAACTCTTCGGTTGTCTTTTGATTCAGGTCCGTTAAAATGTAGCCATAAGGTTTATTAGTAGCTTGATTGTACGCGGAAAGTAAAAATTCAGGTTTACCGGGGTAGACTTGTTTGTTTAGAGTTATAAGAGAACTTGAATCGCAAACAACTGTATAGATAATATTCAAACCAAGAACAATTGTAAGAACAATTCAAACCAAGCTTTCTCATACATTTACTCTGATGAAAAAGATTATGGAGCACAACAATTACAGAAAATTTTCGTGATGTGACCGGACCGTGAATGATTTTAACATTTCTTGTGACCATTCTTCAATAGACTCAGCTAAATCGTCAATAGTCAACCACAAGTTTGGCTCAATACTAGTATATACGTGAAGTCTTTGTATGAATTTTATGCTTGGATCAATCTTCTTTATTTTATCATAAGATTCTTGACATACACTATATCAATAATGGATATTTTACGGATTCTCTAAAAACATTTTACCGCGGTTTTGAATCACTCTCGTTAAAATTGTTGTATTGCTGGACATGGAAGGTCAGCAAAGAAAAGATCTGACAGGTGTTTTAAATTGATGAATACTCCTCCAATGCCAAAATGCAACTAACTTAACCTCAATCTGTTGAATAAATACTCAAAGGAATTAGAATAAATGGTTTCTTTAATTAACAAACGCACTACAAACTTTTAAAATAAACAATTGAATATATTTAAAATGGTAATTGAACATTTTAAACTCCATGAATGTTTTTACAAAGAACAAAAACAAGCACTTTATCATGGTGGGAGTGGTTTTTGGTAACCTCATTGTGTGTTTCCACATAATTAACCTTCGGATCGGGAAAGACTCCATGGGATACCAAGTCACTCCCCGTCTCTGAATTTAATTTCAACAACTGATTTTGGGCCTGGCGCAGCACTAGCTCTGGATAGAGGGACTCAACCCAGTTTGTGTAATCCATCTGGAAGCTAATGTACTCTCCGTTTTCCAAGCCATGTAACAGATTATCTGTTTTAGCTTTCAACAGGAGTGAATCGGTGTCTCCAAAATACACCTGAACTAGTCCCATCCCCGGTCATTTGCGCTTACACACATTGTAATAAAATTCCAAAATAAGTTTTTTCGAAATTTCTAAAATGGCACTGCCAGCGTCAATGTTTTTATTTAAAATTATATTTCTTTTTTTCTACGCAATAGGAACTATTGGAGTCTATCATCCTGAACGATGTGAAGTTTGGATCTGCAAGGATTCAGGCACATTCTTTTGGGTCAGTTACAACGTCACAACGACACCTGTTGCGCACACTATCACACATTTTACCAAAGGCCGAACTTAAAATGAGTTAAAAGATTTCTTTTTCGCCTTTTGTTTTTGCTGGAGACTGTTTGTTCACAAAGGTGTTAATAAACGTCTTTATGAAAGATTTCTGATCAAACTGGAGGGCTCTATGAATCTTTGTGACATTAAAACCATTGGCCAGCATCCAGCACAAAAGAATGTGGTGTACAACAATATTCCGTTTCGGATCGAGGTCGGCAAAAAGATTTGGTTTTGAAGGTGTCCAATGCATACCCATATTTTCTACTAATGATAACTTGTAGGGATTCAAAGAGTCCGTAGGCACCGGTCTATTTATGCAAAAGACAAAACTAAGTCCTTTATCGAGTAATGAAGTTCAAGAGGTATTTCACCGTCAGTTCCGAAAAACCATCCTTGTGGTGCATTCTCCTCAACAGTGTGAATGTTGGGGAAATATGGAGCAGAAGGATGGTCAAACCATTGGTAATTCCCACATGGCAAATAAAAGTGAGACATTGCCGACGGATAAAGGGAATTCATATCAAAGAAAACGGCGTTCGAACTTTCACCGTTGCGTTGTTCTGTCGGCTCAGTTTCAAGGATACGATCCCCGTGGAAAACATACCCTCCCCTCATGGATGTCTCTACAAACAGGTGCTGATCCACGTCGGCGTTCAGATCTATTTTAGCTTCACTAATTTCAAGAAATTAGCCGTCACCAGATGAGGAATGAAAGAATAATACGCTAAATCCAACCCAAATTCTTCGTGAATTTTGTCCGTGTTATCACAGACAATATCCAACAACGGCAAAACATCACTTATCAGGTGCATTTTACAATAACCCCACCCATTTTTACACCCTCCCTTTGCCCAAATTCTCTTGGAAAATTCATAGTCGGCATTTGAGCATTGACATTTTTGAAGTGAATCATAGAACTCTGCGATGGGCAGTAATTTTTCCTCACTTAGCTTCTAGTCGGAGCTGTAGAACTCATAGGGGTATATTCCCTTACGCGTTAATAGACCATACAGTTCTTCATCTGAAAAGTGCTGTTCAAGGACGAAAAAACTATAAAATTGTCGTTTTTCTGTAGTTGAATCAATTGAACTAAAGGAATCTAGGAAATAGATTTTATTCCAGTACGCTTTACCATTATCAATTGCTTGCCATTTAAGTTCTAAGACTAGCAACTTTTCATATGATTTCGGTATGTTGTTATAAGAAAAATAACCATCTACCCATGCGCCATCTACAACGTCACTTTTCTGCAATCGTGCCAACGCCGGTACTACAAATTTCGAATCATAGTTGGAATTGTGTGTTTAACCGGTAAAAATTATTGCTGTCTAACATTTAATTTACACGATTTATGCGCAGCCACCCGATAGTTATTTCCCCTTAATGAAATTTTCTGTCATAAATGATCATGGTCCCGGGCTTTCCAGTCCCAATAATTTGAAATCGTAATCTCAAAATAGCTAGCCCTCCTTTCCAATATAGTTAAACTAGAATTTTATGATAAAAGATAGTATAATTAAAAGCTAACAAAGCACTAAAATTCAGAGTTGAATGTAGGAGAGGGTACATTATTTTTTTGTCTTAAGGGATGCACGTTTGTATAATGAATCCATCCCCATACATTTCATGTGAAGCTACAGTATGTTTCAACTTACGTATTACCTGTTTGAAGCATCCTTTTTACTCATACATAGCCACCCATCGCTCCTGCCTCGAATAGGTAATGACCACTTAAAAGGGTAGCAATCACATTTTCCATATGAAATTTAACTAAAAGCATGTATACGATGAAAAAGGGAATATTTATGGTACGCACGCTCTCGAAATACCCACCCAGGACCGATATTTTTTCATTTTCATAACCATCCAGGTTTATATGTAGTTATCTCAAGTTTTTAAAGAAAAAAACAAGCAATATTCAAACGTCTGAGGCAAAAAAGTGCTTCAGTTCTAGCCCCAATAATTTGAAATAGCAATCTCAAAATTGACAGCCCTCCTTTCCAGTATAGCTAAACTAGAATTTTATGACAAAATATAGTATAATTAAAATCTAACAAAACACTAAGCTTCAGAGTTGCAGTTTGATTCACCTTGCATAGCACCTGTTAGAAGCAAACCTTTAACTCATGCACAGTCCCCACCCTCCTGCTTCGAATAGATAATGACCGCTTCAAAGGGGAGCAATTACACTTTCCATATGAAAATATTAATCATAACTAACGCCATCCCCCCTTGTAAATCAAAAGATTAAATTTATTTCTAATGTAAAACTACTCCTTAAATTTTACGTTAGTTTGACCAGAAAATGCATCTTTTTTGTGAAACCATTTTGCTTGGTTAATCAGACAATAAGGTAGATCTATGTAATCGAGTAACATATGATTTGAAGTTGATGGGATACTATAATTAAGGTTTTACCCCTACATACCTGTTTGTGGAAATGTTTAAGCTAGGTTGAATCAAGCTATTAGCGGTTATTAAGGGTTGACGTAAAAAAGGGGAGAAATATGGTGATGAATGCCTAAATCAAATAGTTGACGGATGTTAGTTTGCCCTTTAGGTAGAATACAGAAATGTGCATTGAAAATGTAAAAACGAGAAAATAGCACATATTTGGCGAAAGGAATTATTTCCTTTGAAAGAATTAATTGTTATTGGATGGAGGGATTGGCTTTTAAAACGGTAAATAGGGGAAATTATAAGCTTTAAAACGACTATGAACAATGTGTGTGGAGGTTTTTTTGGGGGGAATGGGGTATAGGAAACACTAGAGAAAGTGACTTACTTCTTGATATGATCGAGACACATTCGCCTTCTTATAAGACTTGTAGAACGTTTGAGAGTCAAATGAATACTGATGAGGAATTATCTCTCCCTTGAGTATTTACACAATTCCTAGAACACACAGAGATCTTTGAATGGAACACATGGATTCTAGGAAAGCCGTGTGATTCCAAAATGGGAAGACAGAACAGCAATAGAGGGAAACAGAAACCCCTGGATCCCAGAAAAAGACCGTATAGACGTCTCTACGGGAAAAACAACATGGAAGTCTACCACCTGGAAAACAGGACTCTCATAGAAATACACAGGGGTGTGTACCGTGACGTCAGAGGGCTTCTGTAGAAATCCAATGCTACTTTCCCTATGGCTACCGTGACGCCAGAAGGATCCGATAGAAATATGGGAAGGGCCCCGGTAGAAGTGCCTGTGGGGATACTGCTATAGTGTGTTTACAGTTAAAATATTACAATTCAATACAGTTACAATATTGCCCGAAATTTTCGCAGTAATACCCTTTGGTTTATTAGTTGTAGTAGTAGCACCAGTGAGTTTAGTAGTAGCAGTAGGAGTACAGTTAATAGCAGTAGTCTTAGGTTTCGTAGCAGTAGTAGTAGTAGCAGCAATAGTAATAGTAGCAGTAGTTGTAGGAGTAGAAGCATTAGTATTATGATGCGAATATTGTCTTTTTGTTAGTTCAACATCCCCCACAACAAGCCTTGCAAGTTCTAATTTCACACACAAAATTGTTCCTAAGATTTTGCTGGTATGCCCTTTTGACAACTTGCACAAGGATGACAGGTTGTCATCCATACAACAGAAATATTCTCTGAAAATGTCACCTTCATACCTTCACAGGTTTTGGATTTTGAGATAGGCAGAAGACACTGTGTGTATTCATTTAATACTGCTTCAATGGTTACTGTAATTAACGACACTAATGGCATTAAGTTGAAACTTTTAGAGAATATTTAGGAGGACTTTCATTGAAACGAAAAACCTTGTTTGCATGAAGGTATCAAAAGGGCATATAAGGACATAGTCAGTTATGCTCTATCATAGCTAGCAGTATCACTGATATTTTAAAGGGGCTTATTTGATTGAAAATTAAAAGTTCTGGTTCCCTCTTAAGAGTCAAAGGTGACTGGAGAGCAATCGGCCCTCCTTTTTAGGTCATAATTTTCCAGACGCTTCCATTCAAAACTTTAAGACAGTCATTTTCTTCAGCATAGTTGAACGGTCTAGTAATTATATGGTTTTTGGGTAGGTCAACCCCCCAGAGTTATGTGATTTGCTCAATATCCTTAAAAACTAAATATTCCTTTAAAATTAAATCGAACCACACTGTATTACTATTTATGGTTCTATTACTACTACTTCTATTACTATTTCTGCTCTTAAATTTTAATAAGTCAAAAGAGCGTAAGCGTATCCAGGCTGTAAAAGAGCATAATTATATTTTTTGGGAGTGGTATAAACTCTTATTTATCAGGTCAACTAGAGGAGGTATATGACTAAATTAAACACTACTATTTGTGTCATTATTTTCAAAATAGTTTATTTTGTTAGAAATTGCTGAAAAAGTTTCTCCAGCATTTAAATAACAGGCTAAACTATAAATTCTTAAAGGAAAACCTGAAAGATTTAAACTATTACTTTCTTTTCCCCTGACTATTTCAAAAAAACTTTTTTCAATATAAAACGAACAGAAATGAATAAAAAAAAATTTTTTCCACATTTAAGTTTTTCAAAAAAAGTAAAGAACTCCATTAAACCAAAAATGAACAAAAATAGAATCAAATAATCTACCAAACATACGACTACCACAAATCATTATAAAAAAATAAATGAAAATCAAAACAAACAGATATTAAAATAAATAATTGAGTCAAACTCAAAACGAGCAGAAATTAATATTAGTAGGTTTCGAAACCCCTATGCTTTCTAAACGCCAGAATATAATTTGCACTTCACTGAAAAAATTCTCTTAAATGTTTTCGCTTTTATAACTTTAAAAAATCCAAAATTAATTAAAATTTTAAGGAATAAATAACAACATATGTATATTAAACTGACAATGCACATTTTTTCAGTAATTTAATTTGATTTTTTAATTATATTACAAATACGATATGTCTGTAAAATTCAATATACTAACTTGCGGTGTTAGAAAATTAGTACACCAATGATGATGGAAAGATATTTTCTCAAATCATTTGATAATTTATCTATTAAAATAATGATCATTATCAAAATTAGTATTTTACTAGTTAATTCTTCTTCTCACAGACACAATAATATTTATGTCTCTTATTAACTGCTATTAAAATAAAAAAATCCGGGGGGCACTGGGTAATATTTCTTCTGGAAAGGGGGCGGTAGTAAAATAATTTTGGAAATCACTGCCCTAAACTATTCCTGAGATAATGCACACACCATGTTAACAACCCGGGCACACATAGTTTAATTTTTAGCTAGTTCAATATCCCCCTCAACGTTCCATGAAGTTTTAAGTAAGTGCCATCAGCCGTTTCTGAGATATTGCAGAAAAGCCCTTTTTACAAATGGGATGCACTTGTCTTTTCATTAAGTACCACATCCCCTTCGTTATTTTCTGAAAGCTTCAACGTAATAAACTTTACCGTTCCTGGAATATAGTAGAAAGGCCAGTTTGAAAACCTGGATGTATACGGCATTTCTTGATATATTTCAACATCACATTCAACATTTCCTAAGAGTCCCAACTTAGTAATCTTACCGCTTTCTAAGATATTGCAGCTAAACCTATTGACAACTGGGATTCACCTAGCGTCTTTAAGGTCAAGATCCCCCTCAACATTCTTCAACCTAATGCTCTTAAATTTCAACCTAATACTTTTGTTCGGTCCTGAGATACGGCCACATTCGTCCTTTGGACAAACTTGGATTTGCTTAGTGTATTTTTATTTAGTGCAACACTCACCCTCCACACTCCCTGAAATTTCTTAATAAACCTTATAAACTTAATAAACTTTGTGATTCGTAAAATATTACAGATAAGCCTTTATGAAAACCTGGATGCACTGTGCCATTTCCTCAAGCAGCATGCAGTTAAACTCTTTTGAATAACTTGAGTAGCTCCATTTGTATCAGTAGAAGTACTAATATTATTTGCAATCACAGTCGCAATCGTAGTAGTATTAGCAGTACTAGCATTAGGGGAACACCCAACAGAAATGTAGGTTACCTCCATAGGAGGCGAGGAGCAAGGGGAAACAGTGTCCCTGGGGGTTCATAATAGAAGTTGGGGCACCCTCGCCCAGGGCCGTAAATACGGGCAGACGAGGAAGAAGTCTTCTAAAATGCACAATCAGCAGGGCCCACCGACGTGTAGACACGTCCCATGAGTTAGAAACCTTCTAACCAGCACTGTGTAAAATTGTATGGTGACATAGAACACCATCGTGGGAGAATCATCTTTAGGAGGACAACTGCGGCAGGGCGTAAGATCTAGATCTATAGACAAGGGCCTCTGAAAAGGGCTGCCTAGACCTTGGCGAGGTACCCTCAAGACTGGGGACCTTGCGGTCAACTCTATTCCTGAGAAACATCAATGGACCTCAGAACAAGAAAATTTACGAATACGGCTATATTGTTCCTGGAAAGCGACGCAACTCCCTTTGTCACACTGTTATGACGGTGGAGACATAGGCTCAAAATCGGGGGTCTTATCACAAGCTAGTCCTTGAAAAAAAAACCTACTTCATCTTGCGTTTCAGAGGAAGAATGAACCAAAAGCCCGAATCAAAATTGGTAAGTTGCAGGATAAAGAAATTCGGCAAACTCTAAAAATGGATCAAACGAACCGTTATGATACCCTAAACTTGAATGAGGAGGAAAACCGTGACTCTGAGCAAAGATGAGAGACATTCAAAACAGTGTTGAGAGAGACCACCGAAGAGATCCTAGGCCGAACGAAAGTAAAATGACAGCATGAGAATACCACCAGAAACCCGTCAACAGTCAAAGAGCGAAGGAAACAGATGAGCGGCCCAAAAGATGTCACGAAAAAGTTGCGCCGATAGGTCAAGCGCTCTACTCGTCTAGACCATCACAAAATGTGGGAAGTGACTGCTTTTTCATTAAAAAAAAATAAAACCTTTTGGTTTCCTCCCTAGTGTTCAAAAAGAACCTTACAATATCGAGCAGGCAGCCCAAAGAAGAGCAGAAGTACTCAAAGTAATTAAGGCGCTGAAAAACAACAAAGCCCCAGGCCTATGTGATCTCCCCCAACAAATATACAAACAATGCCTAGATATCACTGCGGAGCAGCTCCATGGTATCCTTGATTACGTATGGAGAACCTACACTTTTCCAAAAGATTTGAAAACATCAGTCATTCTCCGTTTGAAAAATAAAGCTAATAAAACTGAGTGCAAAAATCACCGAGGAATAAGTATAATTGACACTGCAGTAAAAATTTTTGGGATTATTCTCCTTAACCGCTTCAAGAGGGCAAGAGAGAAAAGAACCCGTGAAAACAAAGCCGGTTTCTGTCCTCGTAGGGCTGCACTGACAATATTTTTGCACTCCACCTCATTATCCAGTATTTTGAAAGGTTTAATTTGCCCCCGATTGTGATATTTCTGGACTCCGTTTCCGCCTTCGAATCGATCACTCACCAAAACTTTGGAAAATTCTAGAACATGACCGAATTCCCCTGAAATTTGTCAAATGGCTTAAAGCATACTACAAGTAGTCAGTGAGACGAGTTCTAGTTTACGGAGAAGCGACTGAAGAATTCCCAGTTGAGTTTCGAGTAAAACAAGACTGCCCTGTCTCCGACTCTGTTTGACTATTTTTTTGATTGGTTGCTTGAAAATGCACTATATTCCCATCCAGGAGTTCAGATGAGACAGATTATTTCTATTGGACGCCTTGAATACACTGATGATGTCGGAATTCTCTCACACCCAGAGAAAGCTCAAACTATGCTCGCTGATGTGGTTGCTTGGGCAAACCACATTGACTTGAAAGTCAGTACATGGATGACGAAATTTATGGCAAAAAATCACACTCATTCTCTGTCGCTAACTGTAAATCAAGTACAGATGTATCAGGTCAACAGCTTCACATACATTGGCTCCCAGTTTTGTACTGATGGATTCTGAGATACCGATATTCAACAGCGACTGCAGAAAGCGCAGACAGTCTTTGCTTTCCTCAGATAACCATTGTAGAACCGGTGTGAAATCAGTGTACGAACTAAAGTTCGAGCCTACCTGGCTTTGGTTTGAACAATCCTTCTTTATGGATGTGAAACTTGGTAAGTGAAGAAGGTAAATAAAAATGCACTGAAGGTGTTTGAGCATAACTGTCTACGTAGCATCCTCGGGATAAACCTGAGTGATCGCATATCAAAGTGGATATACGATGAATGTGTGGTATCAAGAGATGCGTTGCCATCACGATCAAAGAGCGTTGACTGAAATGGTTGGGCCATGTTCTAAGGAGGCCAACAGAGTACTTGCCTTGCCAAATCCTTTTCGCTAAGCCCAGCTCATCGAAGAGACGCCAAGGAGGACAGCAGAATAACTAATGGAACTTGGGTAAATCAGATCTTGAACCTATTGAGGGTTTCAGAAAGTTCATTCATGGATGGACAACCCAGTGGCTCCTACTTGCAACACATTTGGCAGCAGACCACATTATATGGTCCAAACAGGTCTCGAAGATCTTTGATGCTTGACAAGGTGGAAAAGCCAGATTCCCACCACAAGTACAAGTAAGTAAATAGCGTGGATGAGATGTTGAAATGAAATTTGATGAGGAGCCACCCGATAGCACCAGAGTCAAAAGAGTCCTCGGGTAATCAATCTCTTTACTTTATTCCCCGTTATTTGAATTTCGTTAATAAAAAAGAGAAAAAACTGGAGTTGTTTTGTCTATTTGAACGTTTCAAAAATATGTGTTTGAAATCATCTAATACGTGAAGATGCAGTCTTTGTCAGAAATAATATTTTATTTTTGTTACTGCATAAGACATTTAGATATAAAAATTGGCCTTCAAATGAGCCCTTATACATATCTCTATGATGTTGCAATGCTCCTCTGGCGGCAACGAAAAAAAGAAAAATGATCATCACTGCTTCTTATGCAAGAAAGTAAGTTTCCTTGTGGCCTATGACGGGGAACTGTAACTCTTCTGTATACGGTTTTTGGCTATAGAGATTTCATGGTGTCGTTTTCATTTTCATTTGATACCTTTTTTGTGAAGTTTCAGACTGTTTTTTGAAATTCCCATAAATCTGTTTACCCAGTAAGATTTTACCATTCAGAGTAATCGAAACAGCAGCCACATTTCTTGAATCAGATTCAAATGACGATTTCTTTTCATTGACAATTTTTCCTCAAAACACGTTTTTCAAATTTTAGGTTACTAAGGGACTCGTTTTTTAATATGTTAAGGCACCGTATAACTTAAAATCTATTTAAAATATTGCTGAGCTATGATGCAATGGAAGGAGTTCCCTTACAACCTACCCAAAAAGGATTAATGGCTGAAGCACAGAAATTACTATCGTTTTCTTATGCATTTAATTTGCAATAAATAATATTCATCTAGCTCTGGCCTTGACAAATTTTCCATGTAATTCCTCATATGCTTATGGCAAAGGAGATGCCATTTTCTGTGGAAATGTTTCCAACAGTTCGATTCTGTTGGCTCTTTCTGGAATGCAATTAGTTCTACTGATTATAAGATAAAAAATTCTTCCTTAGCACCTAATACAGAATGAATCAATAAAATCATGTAAGTACTGCAAAATTTGACCGGTTCACTTCAAAAGAAACTATGTAATTAAATATAAATTTAAAAAAAAGAGAGAGCAAAAAAATGTGATATTTACTTTTACTATTAATAATGACCCTTTTGTTCAAAATAGTCGAAAAGTAAATTAATTATCCTTCTCGGGTTGACACCCCCGGAGCCCCCAGGGAAAGGGCTGTAGATTATGCAAGTTTCCTGTTGTTAATACATAAGGTTTCAATGAAACTAATTTAAAAAAAACTTTCCAAAAAACAAGTTTTTCAAAGAAAGGTAAAGGCTATTTTAAACGTAAGATCGGCAGATACAAATAACTGCTAAAATTCAAACTCAGAAGGACCAGAAATTACCATTAAAAAATAAATGAAACCCAAAACGAACAGAAATTAAATAAACAATCATAGCAAAAACAAATACAACAAGCAATAATATAAATGACGCAGTAGGTTTTAGAGTTTTACAGTGAGTGAAGGAAGCGATTCCCAAGCTCTTTTTTGTAGTGATTTTTGTTCGTTTCAAGCTTGATTTGCGCATTCAATTTAAGCTTCACTCATTTTAAAATTTATTTATTCATTTACATTAGTATCTATTGTGTGTTTGTTTGCATTGATTGTTTATCTAATTACTGCTCGTTTTGGGTTTCATTTATACGTCAATAGCAAAATATTTTTTTCGTTTTAAGCTTGGTTTGCAAATTCAGTTTAAGCATTACTTGCTGTAAGATTTATTTATTCATTTATATTATTACTTGTTGTATGTTGTTGTTTTTTGCTATGATAGTTTATTTAATATTTGTTCACTTTTCGTTTCATTTATTCTTTAATAGTAATTTCTGGTAGTTTTGAGTTTGAATTTTAACAGGTATTTCAATCTGCTGATCTTAAGTTTAAAATGGCCTTTACTTTTCTGTGAAAAACTTCTTTTTTAGAAGGTTTTTTTAATTAATTTTTCTTCGTTTTTTATTGCAAAAAGTTACAAGTTTTTAAAAATTCCTTGTTTCAAAATCAATCTTTTTTTTTTACATCAAACATTCATCAAAGTGTCAAAACTAGTATCAAAGTAACAATATCAAAGTAAAAAATTAACAAAGTAAAGAAAGCTTCAAAGTAAACAAGGTAAAAATGTAACAATGAGCAACTTGCATAACTTATAGCCCTTGCACCGTAAATCGAAGTTACCACGTAAATCACTAAATCCAAGTATTGAAGTAAACAAAGTGTCAAAGTTACAATAAGGAAGTTCCGTAGCTCAAAAACATTTTCTCGGGGCTGGGGGGGGGGCAACCCCGGAAGCATAGTTGTTTGGCCTTTGAAGTTTTTGATAAAAATGACAATCTCAAAATTTGACCAGATACCCTTTGAAAAATGGGGCGTGGGCTAATTGCCCATTGATCACTTTTGACTCTTAAAAAAAACTAGAAGTTTCAATTTCCAATCAAATGAGCCCCCTCTAAAGTTAATATGACCCTTCCACAAAAAACTTATATCCTAATAATAGACAACTTACATAAGTTACAATCCTTGCCCCAGGGGACTATGGAGGATTTCTCAACCCTTGAGTTCTGAATTTTGGACTATTTTAAACAAAATGGCTATTTCAAAATTTTTATAGAATTGGGGGAAAATGGGAAAATGAGAAAGATGATGCATTGGGGAGAAAAGGTGAAATAGGGGGGGCTTAATGCTAAGGGGTGGGCGGGACAGGCTGTGCAAAAACTTCCCGTGGTGGCCCTGTTTTGACTAATCTTAGTGCACAAGTAAAAAACAATAGAACATCAAAACCTTATTGCCTTTATCACCTTTAGTTTTCTATTCTCTAAAACTTAGTAACAGAAAACAATTAATTACATGATTAACTTTACATAAGAGAAAACCACTCACAAGTAGCAGGCTATATAGAACTATCCTCCCATTTGCGCTGCAAATGAGAGGATATTAGGGGGTCGGATTTAATGCTATGGGGTGTGTCATTTGAGTCCTCTCCAAAGTTTTTACGACTACCTCTTCCATAAAAACCTTATATGCCCCTGCAGCATAAGTTACAGCCCTTTCTCCGGGCTCTGGAAGGGGGGGGGGAGGTATGTTGACCCCAAAGTTATTGTTATCTGATCGTTCGACTACTTCAAAGAAACTAGCAATATCAAAATTTTGATCGGATGCATCTGGGAAAAAAGGATGTGTGTAGGTGTGAGGGGGGGGTGGGTTAGATGTCCTTCGATACCTTTAGACTCATAAGAAAAGGTAACTAGAACTTTCAGTTTCAATTCAAATGAGCCAGTTCTGAAGTTTATACGACCTCTTCTTCCATAAAAACCTTATATGCCCAGGGGCATAACCTAAAACACTTGTCCCTGGGCTCTGTGGGTTTGTATCAACCTCGAAGTTTTTATTATCTGATTTTTGAACTATTTTTTTTTTTTAAATGGCTATCAAAAATTTTTATTGGATGGGTTTGGGAAAAAGGGTGTGGATAGGGGGGGGCTAATTGTCTTTCAATCTCCTTTGACTCTTTAAAAGTGAACTAGAACTTTCAATTTTCAGTCAAATTAGCTCTCTCTGAAGTTTATACGAGCATCCCTTCTATAAGAACCATATATGTCCCAAGGGAATAACTTATAACGCCTGTCCCCAGGCCCTGGGGGATTAAATCACCCCGGAGTTTTAGTATCTGATGTTTGAACTTTTTTTTAACAAAATGGTCATCTCAACATTTTTATCGGGTGGGTTTGGGGAAAAAGGCGTGGAGGGAGGAGGGGCTAGTTACCCTCCAATCTCGTTTTATTCTGAAAAAGTGAATTAGAACTTTCAATTTCCTATCAATTAAGCCCTCTCTGAAGTTTATATGAACATCCCTTCCATAAGAACCACATATGCCCCAACGGCATATCTTACATAGCCTGCCCCCGGGCCCTTGGAGGGGGGGGGGGGTGTTGCCGACACTGGAGTTTTTGTTATCTGATATTTGAACTATTTTTTCAGAAAATACCTATCTCAAAATTTTTATTGGATGGGTTTTGGGGGAGGTGTGGGGGGGGGGCTGTTACCCTTGGATCTGTTTTGACTCGCAAAAAGTGAATTAAAAGTTTCAATTTCCAATCAAATGAGCCCTCTCTGAAGTTTATGCGAGCATCCCTTCCATAAGTACCATATGTGCCCCCAGGGCATATTTTACAACGACTGCCCCGGACCCTGGGGGTTGGGTTCACACCAGAGTTTTTGTTATCAGACCTTATAAATATTTTTAACAAAATAGCTATTTATCTGATACATTCGGGGAAAAGGGCGTGAGAGGGGGGGGCTAGTTGCCCTCCGATCCCTTTTGACTCTTAAAAAATGAACAAGAACTTTCACTTTCCAAAGAAATTAGCTCTCTCTGAATTATATACGAGCATCCGTTCCATAAGAACCATATATACCCCAGGGCATAACTTACAATGCCTGCCCCCAGGCCCTGGGGGGTTGTGTTGACCCAGGAAATTTTGTTATGTGACCTTTGAACTTTTTTTTAACAAAATGGTTGACTCAAAATTTCTATCTGCTGCATTTGGTGGGGAAAGGGCGTTGGGGGGGAGGCTAGCTGAGAACCATGTGTGCCTCAAGGCGATAACTTACAATGCCTGCCCCCGATCCTTGAGGGCTGTGTCGACATCGCAGTTTTTGTTATCTGACTTGAACTATTTTTAACAAACGTCTATCTCAAAATTTTATTTGATGCATTTGGAAGAAAGGCGTATGGGGGGGGGGGGGGCTAGCTACCCTCTGATCACTTTTAACTCTTATAAAGTAACCTAAAACTTTCAATTTCCAATCAAAGGAGCCCTTTCTGAAATTTATACGAGGATCCCTTCCATAAAAACCTTATATGCCCCAAGGGCATAACTTACAATGCCTGTCCCAGGGTCCTGGGGGCTGTGTAGATATCGGAGTTTTGTTATCTGACCTTTGAAGTAATTTTACCAAAATTTCTATATCAAAATTTTTATCTGATACATTTGAGGAAAAATGGGCTTGGGGGGGGGTGGTTGCCCTCCGATCTCTTTTGACTCTGAAAAAGTGAACTAGAACTTTTAATTTGCAATCAAATGAGCCCTTTCTAAAGTTATATGAGCATCCCTTCTATAAGAACCATATTTGCCCCCAGGGCATAATTACAATGCCTGCCCCTTGGCTCTTGGGGCTTGTGTCAACCCCAGAATTTTTGTTATACGATCATTGAACTATTTTTAGCAAAATGGCTACATTAAAATTTTTATCGAACGTATTTGGGGAAAAAAGGGCGTGGGGAGTCTAGCTGCCCTCCAATCACTTTTGACCTTAAAAAGTAAACAAGAACTTTCAATTACTAATTAAATGAGCCCATTCCGAAGCTTATACGAGAATCTCTTCCATAAGAACCTAATATGCCCCCAGGGCATAACTTACAACGCTTGCCAACGGGCCCTGGGTGGTTGTGTCGACATCAGAGTTTTGTTATCTGACCTTTGAACTAATTTCAACAAAACATCTATATAAAAAAATTTATCTGATGCATTTGTGGAAAAAAATGGCTTGGGGGGAGGTGTCCTAAGATCTCCTTTGACTCTGAAATAGTGAACTAAAAGTTTTAATTTTCAATCAAATGAGCCCTTTCTGAAGTTTATAAGAGCATCACTTCTATAAGAACTATATTTGCCCCAGGGCTGAACTTACAACACCTGTCCCCTGATCCGGGGGAGTTGTGTCAACCCTGGAGTTTTTGTTGTATGATCTTCGAACTATTTTTGACAAAATGGCTACCTCAAAATTTTTATCAGATGTATTTGAGGAAATAATGGGCGTGGAGGGGGGGGGGCTAGCTGCCCTTCGATCACTTTTGACTCTTAAAAAATGAGCTAGAACTTTCAATTTCCAATCAAATGAGCCCTCTCTGAAGTTTATACGAGTATTCCTTTCATAAGAACCTTATATGCCCCAAGGGCATAAGTTACACCGCCTGCCCCCGGTCTCTGGGCGGCTTTGTTGACATCGGAGTTTTGTTATCTGACCTTCGAACTATTTTAACAAAATACCTATCTCAAAATTTTTATCTGATGCATTTGGGGAAAGAAGGGAATGGGGGCTTGTTGTTCCCGATCTCTTTTAACTCTGAAAAATTGAACTAGAACTTTTAATTTCCAATCAAATAAGCCCTCTCTGAGGTTTATACAAGCATCCCTTCTATAAGAACCACATTTGCCCTCAGGGCATAACTTGCAACGCCTGCCCCTGGGCCCTGGATGGTTGTGTTTACCGTGGAGTTTTTGTTATATGACCTTTGAACTAATTTTAACAAAATGACTATCTAAAAATTTTTATCTGATGCATTTGGGGAAAAGGGGCGTGGAGGGCTAATTGCCCTCCGATTTCTTTTGACTGTAAAAAAGTGAACTTGAACTTTTAATTTCCAATCAAATGAACCCTCTCTGAAGCTTTTACGAGCATCCCTTTTATAAGAACCATATTTGTCCCAAGGCATAGCTTACAACGCCTACCCCCGGGCCCTGGGCGGTTGTGTTGACACAGAAAATTTTGTTATGTGACCCTTGAACTTTTTTTTAACAAAATGGATGTCTCAAAATTTGTATCTGCTGCATTTGGTGGGAAAAGGGCGTTGGGATAAATACCTATCTCAAAATTTTTATTTGATGTATTTGGGTAAAAAAGAGCGAGAGGGGGGGGGGGCTAGTTTCCCTCCGATCTCTTTTGACTATGAAAATGGAACTAAAACTTTTAATTTCCATTCAAATGAGCCCTCTCTGAAGTTTATCCCTTCTATAAGAACCATATACGCCCCCAGGGCATGACTTATAACGCCCGCCCACGGGCCCTTGGTGGTTGTGTCGACATCGGAGTTGTGTCAACCCTGGAGTTTGTAGTATGATCTTTGAACTATTTTTAACAAAATGGCTACCTCAAAGTTTTTATTGGATATATTTGGGGAAAAAAGGGTTTGGGGGCTAGTTGCCCTCCGATCGCTTTTGACTCTTAAAAAGGGCACTAGAACTCTCAATTTCGAGTTGAATGAGCCCCCTTTTAAGTTTATACGACGAACCCTTCCATATGAAGTGCCTCGGGGAAAAAATAATTAATAATAAATAATAATGTAACATTGCAGCCGTATGGCCTTTACTATATGCAACGCTATAGCATTGCCTCTGAAAGAGACGTTTTTCATCCCGGGTGTCCAAAATGGCTTAGGGCATTTAGGTAAAACTTAAAGGAAATGTTGAGAAGGATACCGAAAACAATCAAAACACACTATATCCTTGCTGTTTGTAAAAAGGGAATATCAGCAATATCTAAAGAACGGCTCGGGGTATTAATTTGAAACTTTCAAGGTATTCTAAGGAGATATTGAAGACAGATTTGAGGTCAACCAGCAACCCCTTGCTAGTTTTAGTTGTCTGCTCTGCTTGATACTGATCAACTCTTTGAAATTTTAATTTTCTTCAAACTTGTCTAACGGTCAAATATATACACTTATACAGCTATGTAGCTATGCAGCAAAGATGAAATTTTGGAGATTGTTCAGGGTATGCTATACGTACTAAATCAAAAGGCCTCATGTGCATCCAGTTTATCAAAAAGGAAGACCTGCAACATTTTAAGGACGGCTGAGGGAATAAGATCAAACCTTCAGGACATGTTGAAGGAGATGTTCAAAAATGGATGAAGGGCTGAAAGACTCCTTCTATGCCCTTTATAAATGCTGTCCTTCCAAAAACATTCCATACAACTTTTAAATAAACATCTTGTTCAAAATAGTCTAAAACTCAAATAACTATGCCAGTGAGGATGAATAATATAACCCCCATTATAGAATTATAGAATTTGCCTGCCAACCCCCATTTATAGAATATGCGTGTGGTGAATCCCTTGATGCTTCTAAGGTTGACCTCAGACCAGTAAAAAATGGGTGGCGGTTAGCCATTGCGCAGAAGGCTACTGCGGATAAATTGGCGCTTGCGATTGTGAGAATGTGGGAAAGCCATCATAACCTGACTAAATTGTAAAAATAGCAAAGTATGACTTTTTGAGTAATTATAAAGGAAACGAAGTATTAATTTTCTTTGTGTAAGGAAACAACATTACATTTGAATAAGAATACCTTTGATCCATCAAGGGCCATAAAATGCAAATACCGGACCTCCGTTTCAAACTCAAGGGGTCAATGACAAGAAGCATTACGCGACTTGTATCACATGACAAAAACAGGATTTTTATAGAGAAAGCGGAAACTAATCTTTTGAACAAAGAACTATTATTAGGATGACATCAAACTGGTCTCTGACCAATGACAGGAAAGAAGAACAAAATAAGAGAGAACTTAAAATAGGGATTCAGGAACAAAAACAGGGTAGTTTTGCCTCGGAAACACGGTAGTCTTTTTTTTTATCGAACAAAGAGTGAGTGTTTTACTTTGTAATTACGATAAGCTACCACTGCCTGTCTGAATTTCCCCTTGGGGATAAAAGCTTGGGGATAAAAGTTTGAAGATAAAAGTTAAAATAAGAAGAAAACCTCTAAAGCTTTCTGTCACTTGGAAATAATTTTAATACGTGTATAAGAGAAATTGATGATTTTGGGACTTATAGTTTCATTAGTATTTCCGCCTAGACAAGGCTTGAACCATTTGGACAAAAGAGCATTTTAAGGTTAGAATAAGCCAAATTAAATTTCTTCCCAGAAATTTAAGCTTTGAATAACTGAGGGTTTAAAGAGGAAAGGAAACCTTAACCAAGAAGAGAAGGCTATGAGAGCCATTTGTGCTTCCCCTTGTCAGCCTAGAGTCCCTTGAGGCTTAGCTTGACTTTATAAAGACCTTATATCCAAAAATTGGAATTATCGGACAATAACATTAATTAACACCCCCCCCCCCTTTGTGCAATCTTCAGACGTTTATACGAAGAGGAACACCGTTCCCTTTTTAATCATTCTTTCTTTTCATTAATCCCGTACTACATGTTTATACAAAGGTAACCTTAATGTTTATACAGGTAGGTTAAGGGAAAAAGGGAACAATATTATCAGCGTAAGAAATTCCAAACCTTTATGTACAGATATTTTCAATTAAGCTTTCCCTGCTAAAGTTAAAGCTTAATAAAGGTCCAAACAATACACAGCCCTTTCAAGAAATAATAAGAGAATCTCTTGGTTTGGGTTAATGAAATTTGAATTAAAAACAAGTACGGTTATTCTTAACTTAGCTCAAAAATAGCTTGAACTAAAGGATTTTAATAACCCAGAACTCAAGCCTTGACTAGCTGTTCAAGTGTAACCCTTTTAAGTAGAAGCATTCGTTAGCTTAGGATTAACTTAATCTTTTCTTTTCGGTAAACATTGGTGGATTGAACAAGTAGATCATTAGACCTTAGACCTAGAAGAGGTGTGGAAGTATTCAACATAAACAGAATTAGAATATTTTTCTTTTTATCTTCTTTTGTAAATAAAATCAGTTGTCACTGAATTCTGAGTACCGATTTCTTACCCAACGCCTCAGTTTGTATCACGCTACCAAATTTATTAGCCCTGTTAGTAGGGGCAACCTTACACGATTCATAATCAAAACCAGGTTTCCAGTGCAAAAATCAGAACTGCCTCACACATCGGTATAGTTAAAGGGATTCCCGAGTCTCTTAGTGCTGAGGATATACTAAGATTAGTAGCCGGCTGTGAGAAAGCCGAACAATTTGGGAAATCACGCACCTTCAAGCTGTATTCTTCAAGTAGAGATGCCCTAGATACTGCCGCACAAATGACGTTTAAAATTTACTTCGAGCGCTTCAAAATACAAGAATTTATTTTCTCCCGAAACGCTTTTTTATTGTCACGAAATCGGCCATGTGTCGACACAGTGCAAAAATTCCAAGAAATGTGGCCGTAGCGCTGAAAATTACCACGGTGCGACGAAAGAAAGCCCGTGCCAGAACCCGATCTGCTGTTTGAATTGTCAAAGCACCAAACACACGTGCTACCATGCTAACTGCCCACTGAACAAGACTTTGAACCCAAAAAGCAAATCTGTTCGAAAAGGTTGAGCTCTATATTAAAAAATGCGTCTTGTCATGGAACGTAAATGGTAATCTCAGTGCAAAAATCGCAATGGTGGAACAACTCTGCATTACTAAAGAAATAATATGCATACAGGATCGTTTTCTCTCTGCTGATAATATGAAACTACTCGATATAGTGCCATCACATGTTCTCCACTTTGTAGCCACAAAAAGGCCCAGAAAACCAGGCCGCCCCTCAGGTGAACTTGCTACAATAATAGATAAACATACTAACTCCGAACTGTTTGCAAAATCTGACCATTTCCTTGCAGTTAAAGTGGGTGATACTGTCATTGTAAATGTTTACCTGCCGACAGACTATAGAGACGAAAATTCTGAAACGAAGTTTGCTCTAGCATGCAGAAAATTGGGTAAATGTTTGAGCACAATCAGAGCCTCACACCTCCATTGGGTGCTGTTGAAATATTGAAAAAGTGACCTATTGAAAAGTGAGAATCTACGTACGGCTCTGCTTCTTAGCCTGATTCCAAATGAAAGTGCTCTCTTACCAAAATCTGCTGATTTTACATATATACACCCCTCAGGATCAGTGTCGAACCTTGATCACGTACTTGTTTCCGTTAGTATTGCCAGTCGTGCAGTAAGTGTAAGCGTACATAATTATTTTGTAGTATCTGACCTTTTGCCGTTTTCGTTTAGCATTATGGCTCCATTTAACCGTACCCGGGTAATCCAAGATTCTAAGTGGCGTACTGAGATAGAATGGAACAAGATTGATATACCCCAGTACCAGCATTGCATTGATAATATGCTCGCAAAGATAAAAATACCATTTGAGCTTCTTCAGAATTCGGTTCCGTCTTCAATTAATGAAAATCGTATTAAATTAAATACATATATGCATCACTTATTTCACGCGCTTTACTACAAGCAGAAAAGTAGTATGTCCCTCGCACTAAAGTACGAGTTGGATCCCAAGTGAAGGGCTGGTCCCAGAATTCTTTACTTGTTGGGGCTTGTAATATAGCCAAATTCTGGCTAGGTATCTGGATAGATTGCGACCGTTTCAGAACTGGTATCGTAAACCAGATCCGTTTATCCACCAAACGACGTTTTTCAAAAGAGCTAGAGAAATATAGAGCTACTATTCATTCCAATTTTTCTGAAAAGACTTTTGAAAACCCAGGACTTTTGTGGAAAAATTTAACACATAAGCAAAAACAAAAACCCAATCAGTCATTTAATATCCCCCCCCCCGAACTATGAGAACAACATTTCTCCAGAGAATTTTCAGAACCAGATTACTAATAGAAAATCCCTCCAAGGTTACACTCGAAAAGATACTTTTGATAGGGGACAAATCAATGTTTACTGTATCAGTTTTGGATGTTTATAATATGGTTCGTAAAATTAAGAAACCTTTTTAAGAGGTACAGATCACGTTTGCGCCGAACACCTCCTATATTGAACCCCTTTTATTTTTTCTCACCTTACACTACTTTTCCAAATGGTGTTTACAAAAGTAATAGTTCCTGCCTCGTTTTCAACTGGCCGTCTTACTCCTGTCCCTAAAAAAAAATAAACCCCTAAATGAGTGCTCATCATACCGGCAAATAACGGTAGCTACAACTTTTTGTAAAATTTTTGAGAAGTTGATAATGCCTGAGTTGGTTGATAAATGTTATATGCCCC
Source organism: Artemia sinica (assembly GCA_027921565.1). NCBI lineage: Eukaryota > Metazoa > Arthropoda > Branchiopoda > Anostraca > Artemiidae > Artemia > Artemia sinica. The sequence continues at coordinate 58,076,922 of CM051265.1, forward strand.
CACACCAATTTGGGTTCCAGAAAGGAATAGGGTGCGCTCATGCACTGACGGCACTGTCGTCAGTTTTGATTGATGCTGATAAATCTGGAGAGCCACTTGTTCTAGGGAGCCATGATGTCATTCGTGCTTTTGATTCGATAATTTTACGCGCATATTCTCACTGAATTGCATAAACGCAGGGTCAGTACCTGTATTATTCGTGCTTTGTATGATATGCATAATCATTTACCTGTCATTGTTAATCTGCCTGGTGGAATAATTACAAAGATAACCGTACCTGTTCGTCGTGGAGTAAGGCAAGGCGCCCTTACATCCCCAATTGCGTTTAACAACTGTATTCACGACGCACAATCTCAAGCAGTTCTTCCTGGATTCTAGAAGGGATAGATGTGTTTCTTATTGCTTATGCGGAAGATGTCTTTAACCCCAGCCAAACGGTACTGGCGTTTGAGAAAAAATTTTCTATTTTGAGTCGAGAGTATTCAAAAATAAATCTTGAATTTGACGCTGAAAAGTCAGAAGTGGTACTATTCAACTGGGGCCCAGTCCCCAAAGGATTTAATGTTGATCCTAATGGAGTATTGGTTGCTCCTAAATTTGAAATGAACTACCTTGGCCTCCCAATCGGTAACTCCCTTAAACCAACTAAAAAGCTTCTCATTTACCATTTCCAGCGCCGAACGTCCAGTGCCTACGGTGGTATAGTTTCCAATAAACTTCGTTTTAATCGCCAGCTGCTAGCTAAGTTATATAACTCATATGCACTCCCAAAATTTTCATACCTTTTTGGCGGACCTTTTCGGCAACGGAATCAAAGCAACTCCGACGAATTTATTACCAGTATGCTAAGTATCTTCTTGCCCCCCCCCTGGGCAAGTAATTCTTGGGCCAATAGGAAATACAGTTTAATTGAACCCAATGCTGCAATCGGCAGATGCATTGCAGCTTACAATAGGGGAATAAATGGACACCCATAGTGTTCCCTTTTAAAACAATAGGTCTTTCACGTTTACTGTTTTTGTGTTCGTTATATATACTGTATGATTATTTGGTTTATTATTATGCTTGTGTACTTATTCCATAAATTTTATCTTTGTATTGTTCGTACTTGTCTATGTGCTTGTTACATTGGCTTGTGCTGTCATTTTCTGGTTTATTACTATGCTTGTGCGATTGTTCTATGAGTTTTAATTTCATTTTTTTTTGTCATTATCCGTCTTTTTCTTTTGATTTTGTTTTTTCTTTTCTTCTTCTTTTTTTTGTATACTCCGTTCATCATTGTTTTTCAAAGGGTTATAAATAAATTCAATTCAATTCTATTATAGCTTTAGAAAGGGATGCCAAATACAATTAAACACACTGAGGGCTGTTGGTTGTCAGAAGGGCATATCAATATCTAAGGAACATCTGAGGGTATTAATCTGAAAATTTCAAGACATGTTTAGGGGGTGTTGAAAAGCTATCAGAGGGCAACCAGCGTCTTTTGCCCTTTTTAGATGCTTCCTTCGCTCATCACTGATCAAAATTTTGAAAAATCGTTTTTGATCAAACCACTCAAAAGGTCTAGTAACTATTCCTTTGGCAATGCAATGCCCCCCACGTCTCCCAGGATTCTAGGTTATGCAATTTGTCCTTTTTTACATGCTGGAGTTATCAAAGGCAACGCTGTTGTGATGCCTATAGTACAAGCCATACGGCTCCAATGTTTTATTATTTATTTATTTATTATTATAATTTTCTCCCATAGGCACTTCATATGGAAGTGGTCGTCGTATAAACTTCAAGGGCGGCTCATTCGATTGAAGATCGGGAGTTCTAGTGCCCTTCTTAAGAGTCAAAAGTGATTCGAGGGCAACTAGCATCCCCGCCCCAGCACTTTTCCCCAAATACATCCGATAAAAATTTCAAGATAGCCATTTTTGTAAAAATAGTTCAAAGATCATATAACAAAAACTCCGGGGTCGACACAACCCCCAGGGTCCGGGGGCAGGCGTTGTAAGTTATGCCCTGAGGGCATATATGGTTCTTATAGAAGACATGCTCGTATAAACTTCAGAGAGAGCTCATTTGATTGGAAACTAAAAGTTCTAGTTCAATTTTTCAGAGTCGAAAGAGGTCGGAGGAGAACTAGTACCACCCCCCCCCCCCCACACACACACACACCCTTTTTCCCAAAATACATCCGATAAAAAATTTAAAATGGCCGTTTCGTCAAAAATAATTCAATCATCAGATAATAAAAACTCTCGGGTCGACACAAACCCCCAGAGCCTTGGGGGCAAGTACTTTAAGTTATTCCCCGGGGGCATATAAAGTTTTGATGTAAGGAGTGCGTCCGATCGAAATTTTTATAAAGCCATTTTATTCAAAATAGACAAAAGACTATATAGAAGACTCCAGGGATAATACAGCCCACTAGAACCTAGGGGCAAGTGTTGCAAATTATGCCCCGGGGGCATATAAGGTTCGTATGGGAAGGATGGTAGTATAAACCACGGAGGGGTCTCTTTCAATTGTAAATCAGAATTTCTAGTGATATTTTTAAGAGTCATAAGTGATCGCAGAGCAACTAGCACCCCCCCCCCCCCTCCAAGGCCCCGTTTTCCCCAAATGCATTTGATCAAAATTTGAGATAGCCATTTTGTTCAAAATAGATTAAAGATCAAATAACAAAAACTCAGGGATCAACACAATCCCTCAGAGCCGGGGGGAAGAGTTGTAAGTTATGGCAAGGGGCAGATAAGCTTTTAAGTAAAGGATGGTCGTATAAAAATCAGATGCTGATCATTTGATTGGAAATTGAAATTTCTATTTACCTTTTTAAGATTCATCAAAAGTGATCGACGGGTATATACTCCCCCCCCCCCTCCTCACAAGCTCTTTTCCCCAAATGTATCCGATCAAAATTTTGAGATAACCATTTTGTTTTAAATAGTCCAACAATCAGATGACAAAACTTCGGGGTCAACATAAGCCCTCCCCCACCCGAAACTCGGAGACCTGGGGGAAGGGTTTTAACTAACGCCCCGGGGGTATATAAGGTTTTTTTATGGAAAAGATGGTCGTATAAACTTCGGAGGGGACACAAATGATTTAAAATTGAAAGTTCTATCTTCTTTTTTAAGGGTCAAGTGATTTGATGGCAACTAGCCTCCCCCCCCCCACCAAGCTCAAGGTCATAAGACTCTAATTCTTTCCCAGTGGCACTTTATATGGAAGGGACGGTCGTATAAACTTCACATGGCCTCGTTTGATTGGAATCAGAAGTTATAGTACCCTTTTTAGGAGTCAAAAGTGATCGGAGGGCAAATAGCCCCAAAGCTCTTTTTTCCCCAAATGCATTTGATAAAAATTTTAATCTCAGTTCAAGAATCAGATAAAAACTAGAGAGTGGACATAACTTCCCTCCCTGAAGGCCCAGAGGCAGGCGTTGTAAGTTATGCCCTGGGAGCATATATCGTTCTTATGGAAGGGCTGCTCGTATAAACTTCAGAAGGGGTTCATTTGATTGGAAATTGATAAAGTTCTGGTTTACTTTTTTAAGAGTCAAAAGAGATCAGAGGTCAACTGTCCCCCACCCTTTTTCCCCAAACGCATCCAATAAAAATTTTTAGATGGGCATGTTATTGAAAATAGTTAAAACATCAGATAAAAAAACTTCAGGGTCAACACAACACCTCAGAGCCAAGTGGTAAGTTTAAGCATCTACCCCCTTCATCGTATTTTCCTTTTAATGCCTCCGATGGATCTGAGATAGCCATTTTATTTAGAATAACCCAACAATCGAACAACAGAACTTCGAGGTCAACATACCCCCCCCCCCCAGCAGAGCGCAGGAGAACTAAGGCGTATAACTTGTGCTCAGGGGGGGGGCATATAAGGTTTTACTGACGAGGTGGTCATATAAACTTTGGAGGGGACTCAAATGATTAGAAATGATTAGAGTCAACAGTAATCCGATGGCAAATAGCACCCCCCCCTTCTGAAACGTGTCCAATAAAATTCTTTATATAGCCATTTTGTTCAAAATTGTCTTCAGGGTCAACATAATCCCCCCTCCCCCAGAGCCTGGGGAAAAGATTGTAAATTATGTCAGGGGCATATAAGGTTTTTATGGAAGAAGTAAACTTTGGAGAGGACTCAAATGACTAGACATTTAAAGTTCTAGTTCCCTTTATGAGGGTCAAAAGTAATCCGATGGCAACTGCGTCCGATCAAAATTTTGAGATTTTCATTTTGTCTAAAATAGACCAAAGATCATATAGTAAAAACTTCGGGGTTTACACAGCCCCCCAGAAACCCGGGACATATAAGGTTTTTATGGAAGGAATAATCGTATAACTTCGTCGGGGGCTCATTCTTTTGGAAACTGAAAGTTCTAGTTCTCTTTTTAAGAGTCAAAATGGACCGGAGGGCAACTAGCCCTCCTTCCTTCCTTACATCCAATCCATCCGATCGAATTTTTGAGATAAGCATTATGTTAAAATAAGTCAAAAGATTGGTTAACAAAAGCTCCAAGGTCAACGCAAAAACCCAGGACAAGTGTTTTACGCAATGTCCAGGGGGTATATAAGGTTCTTATGCGAGGGTTTCGAAAATAGTTTAAAGATCATATAAGCCAAACCCCAATCCCCACTCAAAAAGCTTATAAACGACATTTTATTTCAAAACATAAGCCGGATGACCCCTGGCCTTCTCTACATGGCCCGACCCATCCCCCCCCCCCCCCAAAAAAAAATATATCTACAATATTTTATTCCAAAGGTTATGGCAATTCACCCCTGGCTCTCCATGACCTGATCCCCACCCCCCCCCCCCAAAAAAAAAAAATAATAAGAGTATTTTATTCCAAGACTTATGGGAGCTGACCCCTGGTCCTCCAAGGCCCGATACCCCTCCCTCCCCCAAAGATTATAAATGATAAATCATGGAGACTGACCCCTGGCCCTCCCTCCATGGCCTGACCCTCCCCCCCCCAAACAAAAAAAAATTATTAACGATATTTTATTCAAAAAATCATGGGAGCTGACACATTACCATCCCTCGATGACCTCCCCAACCGAAAAAATTATCAACAATATTCTATTCCAAAAATCATGGAAATTCAGTTTAATTTTATTAGCTCTTTCCAAAAATTTGTCACTAAAAACAAAAGTATGGCTACTACCCGTTTCCCTAACGGTAAAAGCATAAGGCCTATGGCGTATTTGGCGCTTTACTAAAACGAATTATTTTACAAATATTCTCTTTTTACACATTACAACATTGAAAATAAAATGTAAATTGCAGTGAAACCAGACCAGGATTTACCAATAGGCCCACAAGGCCCTGTGGCTTTCACTATTCTTAAAGTTTTGATGTTTTCCCCGAAAATCTTGCAAAAACGGAGTGGCAAAAACGCTACTGCCTAAAAGCGTCAAAGCTTTAAATTCGGCTCTGGGTAAAACAAAATCTTGAGCTGTTGAGCTTCCAGCAATTAATATCATTATACATCAAATATTCAGTTTAATTTTGTTAGTTCTTGCCAAAACTGTTAGTTTATTCTGGAATAAAAAACTATCTTGAAATAGCGAATTTTGAAAAACTTGAAAGTCTGGCAATCAAAAACGAAAAGAAATTAATTAAAAATAACTTTCCGAAAGAGAGGTTTTCTAAAGGAAAGGAAAGACCACATTAAACTAAAGATCAGAAGAAGTAGAAACCTACAATAACTCAAACTCAAAAATACCCGAATTTACTATTAAAGAATAAATAAATCCCAAAACGAACGGAAATTAAAAAACAATCATAGCAAAAAAACATACAACAGGTACTAATATAAATAAATAAATAAATCTTGAAACGAGTGAAACTTAAATTGAATATGCAAATCAAACTTGAAACGAACAAAGATTTCTACAAAAAAGAGTTTGGGTTTTGCCTCCTTCTCCCACTGTAAAAGTCTAAAACCTATTGCATCATTGGCACTTTACTGAAAACGACTTAGGTTACAAATATTTTCTTTTGTACTTATTATAACATCGGAAATAAACATAATAATTCCAGTAAAATTAAATTTTGAAATGATGGGGTTTCAGAAATTAATATCATTATATATCAAATATTCATTTTAATTTTATTAGTTCTTTCTAAGACTGTTCAAGGCAAATATAGCTTCACTACAAACAAGAGTTTGGATACTACCCCTTTCCCTAACTGTAAAAGTCTAACGCCTACTACGTCATTTGTACTTCACTGAAAACGAATTATGTTACAAATATATTCTTTTCCGATTATTGCAGCATTGAAAATGAAATTAAAATTACAGTGAAATAAAATCTTGAACTGATAATCTTTCAACAATTAATAGCATTATATCGAACATTCAGTTTGATTTTATTTGTACTTTCCAAGACTGTTCAAAACACATATAGTTTTGAACAGGATTTATCATTAGGAAAGGGGGGGGATGTTTGATTCTGGGTGTGTTCGAAAAGGCTAAAGTTTTTAAGTTGAAACTTCGGGAATGTTGAGGAGCGTGTTAAACTAAATCAAAAGATTTCATGTGCATCAGTTGTATTGAAAAGGCGTATCTGCAACATCTCAAGAACGGCTGAGGGTATTAAGTTTAAATTTTCAAAGTATGCTAATTAGGATGTTAAAAAGTGGTCAAAGGGAAACCAGTCTCCTTCCCCTTCCTTTTTGTAAGAAATGTTGCAAAGATGAGACAAACGGACATAGGGTTAAAAGTGATCCCTGAAAGCCACAGAAAAAACAAAGCTTGCTAAATCTGGTACAGAGAAGACTTTCATTATTCCAAGTACTTATTAACAACCAGACTAGCCAACAAACTTACGCAAAATATATAAATGCAGAAAATAAGCTGCTAAGAAAGGCAATAAGAAACTACTCTTTCCAAAAATTTGAATATGATAGTGGCAAGGCTGTACCCAAGATTTTTTTGGGAGGTGGTTTTACTGAAGAAAAATTTTCGGGGGGGGGGGGGGGTCACAAAAAAAAACATCAAAAAACGCATCCAAAATTTGTTTATATCCATTTTTGTTACGTTTTTACGAGTCAGACAAACATTTCGGGGGGGGAGTTCAAATCCCCCTAACACCCCCCCCCTCTGGGTACAGCCTTGGCTAGTGGTAATTTATCAGGATTTGGAAAGTTATTCGATCAGTCACTGGAGAAGTAAATACGGTACTAGATTATCTGTAACAAAATCATTCAAATTTTGAGGTAGTTACTCATGGTGGGACAAGCAATTTTTCTAAATTAGAACTAAAATGTTAGCACCAGTTGGTAACCAGACAAATGACGAAACATATGAGCAATCCTTGGCTTCTCTCAGTGATTTTAGATTGCTATTTGGGAAAACCAGTGACCAGGAAGTAGCTAATCAAACAGTTCGTGGTAACAAACTGTGAGTAAGGAGCGACCCAGCTCAATAGTAACAGAAACTTCAAAAATCGAAATTTTGATACCAATAGATACATAAAAAGAATTGAATTTTTATGCTAATTTCAAATATATAAGTTTCATCAAGTTTACTCTTACCCATAAAAAGTTAAGAGTCTAAGAAAATTTGCCTAATTTTCAAAAAAAAGAGAAAATCACCCCCTAAATTTCATATAATCTTAATGAAAATCACACCGTCAGATTCAGCGTATCAGAGAACCCTATCGTAGATGTTTCAAACTCCTATCTGCAAAATTTGAAATTTTTTATTTTTTGCCAGAAGAAAGATCACGGAACCGTGTTTATCTGTTTTTTTTTTTTGTTTGTTTGTTTCTTTTTTTTGTTTCTTTTTTTCCCAGGGGTGATCGTTTCGACCCTGGGGTCTTAGAATATCGCGAGTAGGCTCATTCGAACGGGAATTAAAAGTTCTAGTGCCTTTTTTAAGTGACCAAAAAGTTGGAGGACATCTTGGCCCCCTCTCACGCTCATTTTTTTCCAAAGTCACCCGATCAAGTCAAAATCTAATAATTATGTCTTTGAAGATGACTTAATCCCACACAGTCCCCGGGGAAAGGGCTGCAAGTTCTGAACTTTGCCCATTGTTTGCATACAGTATTGGTTATTGGGAAGTATACAGACATTTTCAGGGGTGATTTTTTCTGGTGGGTGGATCAGGGGAGGGGGTTACGTGAAAGGATCTTTCCATGGAGGAAGTATTCATTGGAGAAGGGACATTTCCGTAAAGCGGATGCCGGATTTCCCAGCATTATTTAAAAAACGATCAGAAATTAAATAAAAAACAAGTGTTTTCAACTGAAAGTAAGGAGCAACATTAAAAGTTAAAACGAACAGAAATTATTACGTATATGATGTGGTTCACCCCCTAGTCAATATCTCACTGTTCACGTTAAAGTTTTTTAGTACTTTCAAAAGAGCTATTTATTTTATTTAAACAGCCTTGGTGATTCAGGGGTCACCATGAATCACCAAGGCTTTGATTCTTAAGGAATCAAATCAAAATTCAAACTTTAGCGTAAAGAGCGAGGTATTGACTATGGCTGGACCCCCTCATATACGTAATATTTTCTGTTCGTTTTAAGTTTTAATGTTGCTCCTTACTTTAAATAGAAAAAAATTATTTTTTATTTAATATCTTGAACGAAACAAAAATTTTGCTACTGAGGCTAATCTTTTGTCTTTATAAATTGTACTGTTCGTTTTACCATCCATTTTTGTGGAAATAGTGCTTGGTTGATTTAAATATTGGCCATTTCTGAATCATGGTTGCAGCAATAGATAAAACTTAGTAAAGCGGAGCAATACCTTGAGGAACAATAAAGAAGTAAAGAGGAGTAAAGAGTTTATGGCTCCGAGGAGCAATAAGTGGTTATGCTGGTACTGAGACATACTACGTCGTAAATCACAGCCTGAGGGCTTTCAGCCCTCTCGTTTGTACCCAGGTTTCTATCTAAGATGGAAAAAATTGGGCCTTTGTTTAAAGGTGGTGACCGTGATAAAAATTTAAAACTGAAATAATAATTTAAGACATCTTTGCAGACCCAAAATGGGAACTACACGTTCAGGGTTGTCTATGCTCAATTATTGCCTAATGTATAAAGTATGGCTCCTGAAAGTATCCATGATGAAGTTCTGAGGCCAATGTTCAAGGATTGCTGAAAATCTATTGCCTCAAATTATTAAGACTCACAATGTCCCTTAATTAATTTTCTAATTTCTTTTTTGTTCATCTTTTCATTCTTGTGTGCCGTTTTACACTCTATCCTTTTTCAAAAGTGGTATTCGTACTTTAATCTATTTCTTTACTATGGATACAAAAGATAAGAAATTTCGAAGATGATTATTTTTGATATGTGTCTATAACAATGCTGATAACATCTTTTTCTTAAGTCATAAAGAAAAAGTTTTTGAAAGTAGCATTAAAAAAACATAAACTGAAAAGGGAGGATGAAGTTGACTTGAAACCGTCAGAAACAGATGAAGAATGTAAAATTTGAAAAAAAAAAAAACACTTCAGCACATTAATGCATCGAAGAAACCGAAGGAGTAGCCTCAATGTATTTAAGAGCAATGCTCTATGATTGTAGCTCCTATCAAACAGTTCGTGGTGACGAACTGTAAGTAAGGAGCGATCCGGCTCAATGGTAACCGAAACTCTAGAAAACGGGATTTTGATACCAATCGATACATCAAAAGGATCATATTTTAATGCTGATTTCAAATATGTAAGTTTCATCAACTTTAGTTCTATCCATCAAAAGTTACGCGCCTGAGAAAATTTGGCTGATTTTCGAAAAAAGGAGGAAAGACCCCCTAAAAGTGATACAACCTTAATGAAAATCACACCATCATATTCAGCGTATCAGAGAAGCCTACTGTAGAGGTTTCAAGCTCCTATCTTCAAAAATGTGGAATTTTGCTTTTTTTTTTTGCCAGAAGAAAAATAACGGATGCGTGTTCATTTGTTTTTTTCCCCAGGGGTGATCGTATCGACCCAGTGGTCCTAGAATATCGTGAAAGGTCTCATTGGAACGGAAATTAAAAGTTCTAGTGACTTTTTAAGCGACCAAAAAAAATGGAGGGCAACTAGGCCCCTTCCCACGCTCATTCTTTTCTCAAAGTCACCCGATCAAAATTTTGAGGTAGCCATTTTGTTCAACATGGTCGAAAATATGATAACTATGTCTTTTAGGATGACTTAATCCCCCGAAGTCCCTGGGGGGAGGGCTGAAACTTGTGAACTTTACCCAATGTTAACATATAGCATTGGTTACTGGAAAGTATACAGACGTTTTCAGGGGGAATTTTTTTGGTAGTGGGGGGGGGGGGTCGGGGGTTAGGTGGGAGGATCTTTTCATGAAGAAATTTTTCATGGGGAAAGGGACATTGCTAAAAAGGGGGCGCCGGATTACCCAACATTATTTTTACGAAAAAATCAGAAATCAAATATTAGAAAAAAAACAAGTTTTTCAACTGAAAGTAAGGAACAACATCAAAAGTTAAAACAAACAGAAAATATTACGTAGTCTATATGATTGGGTTCACCCCCTAGTCAATACCTCGCTCTTTACACCAACGATTTTTTAATACTTTAATAAGAGCTATTTATTCTAATTAAAGGCCTTTGTGATTAAGGGGTCATTTTTAAAGAATAGGATCAAAATTCGAACTTTAGCTTAAAGAGCAAGGTATTGACTAGGGGGAAAGCCTCCTAATATACGTAATAAAAAATATGAATATAGAATTTTGTTACGTAAGTTAATTCGTAAGTTACGTACATTTATTACTAATAAAAACGTTCGTAAATAAAATTAAACAAGTTTCGAGAAAGCCATTTAACCAAATAAAAGTAAAATTAATATGCTAATTTTGGTTTAATTATTCATGTACGGTGAGCCAAAATCAAAACCTGCATTAATTCAAAAACGTTCAAAAATTAAATAAAAAGAACAAGTTTTTTTTAACAGAAACTAAGGAACGACATTAAAACTTAAAACGAACAGAAATTATTCCGCATATGAAAGGGGCTGTCCCCTCTTCAACGCCTCGCTCTTTACGCCAAAGTTTGACTTTCTCACAACTCTATTTTTTTTTACAATAAAAAACTTTAGCGTTTAAAAAGGGCACTAGCCGTTTCAATTTCCAATCAAATGATTCCTTTTTGAATTTTCTACGACAACACTTTCTTTATAAAAAGACCTTATATGCCCCCAGGACATAACTTATAGCCCTTGCCCTGAGGGCTGATTGGATGTGTTTGGAGAAATCGTTGGTGCGAGAGGGGTGTTACTTATCCTCCAATCACTTTCGAGTATTAAAAAGAGCAAAATCCCTTCTAATTTCCAATCGAATGAGCCCTTTTTGAAGTTTCTACAACATCATTATCTATAAAAAATTTATATGCCCCCCAGGGCATAGCTTACAACCCTTGCCCAGAGGGCTCTGAGAGGGTTATCATCCTCAAAGACCTGCTTTCTAAAACTTTTAACTAAGTTTAACAACATGGCTATCTAAAAATTTTGATTGCATGTGTTTGGGGAAAAAGTCGGCGTGAAAGGGGGGTTAGATGCCCTCCAATCACTTTTGACTATTAAAAAGGGCACTAGTCCTTTGAATTTCCAATCGAATGAGCCCTTTTTCAAGTTTCTATGACAAAGCTTTCAATAAAAACCTTATATGCCCCCAGGACGTAACTTACAACCCTTACCCTAAGGGTTGTAGGGGGAGTGTCATCCTCAAAGATATAATTTCCGGACCTACCAACTACTTTGAAAAAATGGCTATCTCAAAAATTTGATTGATGTGTTTTGATAAATGGAGGGCGTGGAAGGGGTGGTAGTTGCCCTCCAATCACTTTTGACTGGTAAAAATGGCACAAGCCCATATAATTTCCAATCAAATGAACCCTTTTTGAAGTTTCTACAACATAACTATCTATAAAAACCTTATATGCCCCCAGGGCATAACTTACAACCCTTGCCCCAAGGGCTCTGAAGGGGTTATCATCCTCAAAGACCTAATTTCTAAAACTTTTAACTACGTTGAACAAAATGGATATCTAAAAATTTTGATAGGATGTGTTTGGGGGAAAGGTCGGCGTGACAAGGGGGTTACTTGCCCTCCAATCACGTTCGACTATTAAAAAGAGCATTAGCCCTTTGAATTTCCAATCGAATGAGCCCTTTTCCAAGTTTCTACGACAAAACTTTCAATAAAAACCTTATATGCCCCGAGGACATAACTTAAAACCTGTATCCTGAGGGCTCTGGGGGGAGTGTCATCCTCAAAGATGTAATTTCTGGACCTTTCAACTACTTTGAACAAAATGGCTATCTCAAAATTTTGATTGGATGTGTTTGGATAAATGGTGGACGTGGAAGGGGTTTTAGTTGCCTTCCAGTCACTTTCGACTATTAAAAAGGGCACTAGCCATTTCAATTTCCAATCAAGTGAGCCCTTTTTTAACTTTCTACGACAGCGCTTTCTATAAGAACCTTATATGCCCCCAGGACAAAACTTACAACCCTTATCCTGAGGACTGTGGGAGGGGGGGGGGGGTGTCATTCTCAAATACCTAATTTCCAGAACTTTCAACTACGTTAAACAAAATGGCTATCTCAAAACTTTGATTGGATGTGTTTGGGGAAAACATGAGCGTGAGAGGGGGGTTAGTTGCCTTCCAAAGACTTTCGACTATTAAAAAGGGCACCAACCCTTTGAATTTCCAATCGAATGAGCCCCTTTTGAAGTTTCTACGACAAAGCTTTCTATAAAAACCTTATATTCCCCCAGGGAATAACTTACAGCCCTTGTCCTGAGGGTTCTGTGGGAGTGTCCTCCTCAAAAACATAATTTCTATCTGGAAATCAGCTACGTTGAACAAAATGGCTATCTCAAAAGTTTGATTGGATGTGTTTGGGGAAATAGTGGGGGGGGGGGTGGAAGGGGTGTTAGTTGCCTTCCAATCACTTTTGACTATTAAAAAGGGCGCTAGCTATTCCAATTTCCAATCGAATGAGCCCTTTTCCAAGTTTCTATGACAACTCCTTCGAAACGAAATGCCTTGGTCTAAAGGGGAAAAAAAAATAATATATTGTGCATCGTTCTTTACTTAGGCAGCGCGATTGCGATGTCTATGATTATCTTTTATATTATGGAAAGTTTCAATGATATTTCCAGATAAGGTTTATAAATCATTTCAATAAAATATTTAGAAAAAAAAACTGTTGCACTCACTTTTCAGGCCCTTTTTATGATAGAACCTACACCATGAGTTAACATTTGGAGGGATTACACTTCAGTTGTACCCTAATGTAGAACAGTCGATGCCATACTACTTAAATACCAAATAAGCTTGAATTCCTTCAGTAGCTTTAGTCAGGGTTAAGATAAAAAGACTTACAGAAGGGGCAAAAAAGACGGCTTGATCTTTTTCTATTGAAGTCTATCTAAGTCGATCCATTTGCTTACATATTTTTTTTCCTGAGAAGGCGCATATCAGGAATTTATCGCTCTACCCTAGTCCTTCGTTTATCAATAATGTCCTGAGTTTTTAGTAACAGATACTTGTCTTAATATATAATCAAAATTGTAAACACTTGTTATGCTGATAACACCTAATACTGAAACCATATCGTTTCCTGCTCCATGTTGCTGAATCCTAGAATATAAATATGAAAGATTCTCATATTAAAAAAAAAAAAAAAAAAAAAAAAAAAAAAAAAAAAAAAAAAAAAAAAAAAAAAATGGAACACAGTGGCACCAATTCACAAAAATGGGGGGGGGGGGCACAAAACATATTTTTCAAAATCTGGGGACCAGTTGTTTTTTTTTTCAGTGGGTGACTGGGCACAACAAAAAGTGTAAAACAAACATTATCATACAAGACTTGATAGAGCATCGGTGAAAAGACTTGCTTGTGGCTATGGCAACTTAGGCTCAAATCTTAGATAAGAAAAATATTAGTATTAGTGAAGACTAAAAAATTTTAGCCTTTACGAAAACTAATCAGTCGAAAATCTACATATATATATGTATATATATATATATATATATATATATATATATATATATATATATATATATATATAATATATATATATATATATATATATATATATATATATATATATATACCTTGTCTGAACCTCGGGCCCGATTAATGAAAACGATGTGACATTTTGGAAGGATGCAAATAATTTATGCATGGAGCCAAAAAGGACAGCTTTTGCTTTTATAGTAAAGATCTATATGGCTTCAATGTATTACGTTGTTTTTTTTTCAGAGGCACTTTATATGGAAGGAGTGGTCGCATAAACTTTAGAAGGGGCTCATTCGATCGGAAATCAAAAGTACTAGTGGCAAAAGTTATCGGAGGGCAAATGCCCTCCATCTCACGGACTTTTTTCGCTAAGACCGCTCGATCAAAATTTTGAAATGGCCATTTTGTTCGAAGTAGTCCAAAGGTCAAACAAAAATACCTGTAGGGTTTACAAAACCCTATTGCCCCCGGGGCAAGGGCTATAAGTTGTCAAAGTTGTTCATCGTTAACAAATAAGGTTTTTTGAGAAAAGAGGACATACTTTATCCTGGGTCTCCAGAAAGGCTTAGGGTATTAAGGGGAAACGTTTAAGGAAATATTGAGAGGGACAACGAATACAATAAAAAACACACTATGCGCTTGCTGGTTCTCAAAAGGGAATGTTAGCAATGTCTGAATATCATAAGCGCGTATCAGCAATATCTAAAAAACGACTGAGGGTATTAAATGGAAACTTTCATGGTGTGCTGAGGGGTTGTTGAAGAGGAATCAAAGGGTAACAAGCCCCCTGTGCCCTTTTTAGATGCCCCTTTACGTCAACACTGATCAAAATTTAGAAAACGCGATTTGTTCAAAATAGTCAAAAAGGTTTAGTAATTATGCCTCCGGGGATATAATGCACCCTATTGCATCAAGGTCAAGAGTTTTAAATTATTCAATTTGCCTTTTTTCTTGAATACGTGATCTATCATTAGAAAAAGAGGAAATGTTTGATTCTGGGTGTGTTCGAAAAGACTAAGGGTATTAAGGTCAAACTTCAGGGAATGTTGAGGGGGATGTTAAACGAGACTGAAAGATACTCTGTGCATCCAGCACATCACAAAGGGTTTCGCAATGTTTTAAGAAGGATATTAAGTTTAAACGTTCAGGGTATGATTAGGGGATGTTCAAAAAATGGTCGGAGAGCATCCAGTTCCCCACCAATTCCCTTTTTAGCTGCCCTCTCCCCAAAGATATCTGATCAAATTTGTAATAGCCATCTTGTTCAAAATTGTCGAAAAGTCAAATAACTAAGCCTCTGGGATAACACAACGCCAACACCCGCTGGGGCAAGTGCTGTAAGCTATATAAGTTGTCAATTGTTTATATATAAGGTTTGCTATTGGGAAAAGGGGGCATGTTGATCATGAGTCTCCAAAAAGGCTAAGGGTATTAAGGAGAAACCTCAAAGAAATGCTAAGAGGGATGTCAAACAGGAACAAAACGCATTATTTGCAGAAAAGTTGCCAAAAGAACACAACAACAATATCTAAGGAACGTCAAATGGTATTTAGTTGAGATTGAAAAGGCATTTTAAGAGGAAAATTAAAAAAGGGACCGAAGGCAACCGGTCCCCTCCCTCTTGTCCTTTTAGATGCCTCTGGTCCTTTTTAGACACTAATAGGAAGCTTAAAAACTTATTTTATTCAAAATAGTCAAAAGGTCTAACAATCATACCTCCAGGGATGCCATGCCCCATAGCCCGCGGGGCAAGGAATGTAATTATTCAATTTGTCCATTTTTTACTTGCAGAATTTATCATTGGGAAATGGGGGTATGTTTCATCTGTGTTGTGTCCAAAAAGCTAAGGGTATTGAAGGGAAATTTCGATGAATTTTGAGAGGTATGTTGAGCTAAATCAAAAGAGACTATCTGTATCCAAGCTATCAAAAAGGTGCTTTTGCAATATCTTTGGAATGTGTATGGGTGTTACCTTGGAACTGGTTACGATTGTGACTGTGACTACTTCTGACTATGACAACTTGCAACTGTGACTGCAAATGCTTGCAACTGCTACTACATCTACCTATGAGTACTTGCAGGGAATGTTGAGGGTGGTGTTGAACAAATTCAAAGCACCCTGTGTGCATACTGATTATCAAAAGAGCGCATAAGCAACATCTCAGGACGGCTAAGGGCATTAAGTAGAAACTTGCCAGGCATGTTGAACAGTACATGGAGGGCAAAGGGCCCCCTTGGCCTTTATAGACT
Source organism: Artemia sinica (assembly GCA_027921565.1). Classification (NCBI taxonomy): domain Eukaryota; kingdom Metazoa; phylum Arthropoda; class Branchiopoda; order Anostraca; family Artemiidae; genus Artemia; species Artemia sinica. The sequence goes on from CM051265.1 coordinate 58,093,174, forward strand.
CCCCACTAAACACTGGTTACAGTTATGAAATACCCACTGTGTTCAGATTGGCCAAAAGGTCTAATAACCATGTCTCTTGGAATATCATGCCCCCCACAACCCCTGGAGAAAAGGTTGTAAATTATGTAATGTACCCACTGTTTAAATACAGTATTTATCATCGGGAAAGAGTGGGAATGTCTAATCTTGAGTGCATCAGAAAAGGCTGTAAGTATTAAGGTAAAACTTAAGGGAATGCTGAGGGAATGTTACGCAAAATCAAAAGACACAATGTGCATCCAGGTTATCAAAAAGCTGTATCTGCAATATGTATGGAGTGGCTAAGGGTATTTATTTGACACTTTCAGGGCCACTATTGCTACTACTACTGTGGTCGTGACTGCGACTGTGACTATGACTACTTGGGACTGCTTGCAATTATAACTACTTGTGACTTCGAATACCTCAACTTGAGATCAAGACTGTGTCCACTATATAGATCTAGGTTATCAGAAGGATCTAGCCTATAGTGGATCTAGCCTAGGCTATGTGCAATATCTTAGAAGCGGCTAAGCGACTTTACACTTTCAGGGCCACTATTGCTGCTACTACTAAGACTGAAATTGCGACAACTTGTGGCGACAGCTGCGAAAACTTGTGTGTGACTTTACACTTTCAGGGCCACTATTGCTGGTACTACTGTGACTGAAACTGCGACAACTTGTGACTATGACTACTTACAACTGCGTTTACTGCTGCATGCAATTGCAAGCGCGACGGCAACTGTGACTACTTGTGCCTGTGAATAATATTATTAGGGCTGCTACTGCTACTGAGGTTGCAATTGTGACTGTAAATACTACCGCAATTTCCACTACTACAATTGAAATTATTGAACTAAATCAAAAGAGTTTAACGGCGTCCTAATTATAAAAAAGACTTCAGTTGCATCCAAGTTGTCAGAAGGGCGTATTTTAGCGTATATATATTGACCTCAGGAACACCTACGGGTATTAAGTTGAAACTTTCATGGAATGCTAAACAAAATCACAAGACACTATATGTATCCAAGTCGTTGAAACGGCATGTATTTGATATTTCAAGAGCAGTTAGGGAAGAATATCAAGTTGAAACATTCAGAGATTGTTGAGGGGGATCAAGAAATGGGATGGGATGTTGAACTAAATCAAAAGACGCCATATTCATTCTGGTTGTCAAGATTCATCCCGGTTGTCACAACGGCGTGTCTACAATACCCCATGAACGGCTAATGGTATATAGTTTAAATTTTCAGGGTATGTTGAAATAAACCAAAAGATATTCATTGGAACAAATAAATTAGAACAAGATATTTTACATCATAGGCCGGAGACGTGAAAAACTAGAGATGAATTAATTATATTAATCCTATTATAGGGCGGATCCAGGGGGGGGGGCAAAATAGGTTGATCAGAAAAACAATTTTAGGGGGGGGCACAAAATAGGTTCATCCGATAATTTTGCGTTAGGAGCATTTTTAATTAACGCAAACTTGAGTTAATTAAGTAAATTACACTACTTTATACTACGCTAGGGGGGCGCGCGCCCCCCTCGCCCCCTTCTGGATCCGCCAATGATTGCGTCATTTGCGCTTTACTGAAAACGAATTATGTCACAAATATTTTCTTTTATATTTGCAACATAGGAAAAAAAACACAGGGAAATAAAATCTTCAGTTGCTGAGTTTCTTGGAATTTCTACCATTATATATTAAATATTCAATTTATGTTAGTTAGTTCTTTCCAGACATCTTTTTTATTATAGTGTTTTTTTATGTGCCTTCGTTGTTTTGAAAAACATAAGCACACTGCTCAAGACACATTTAGTTTTCAAAAAGCGCAAATGACATGAAGTCAAAACTTTCACGATATGTTGAATAGGATGTTTAACTAGAAAGGGTTGTTAAAAGGCTTAATCTGCAATATCTCTGGAATTTCTAAGGGCATTAAGATGAAATAGTCAGAGGTTGTTAGGATGGAAGTTGAAGTAAATCATAACACGCTGTATGGATGCAGGTTGTCAAAAGAACGTGACAGCAATATATCAGGAACGGCTGAGGGTATGAAATTGAAACTTTTAGGGCCAATACCTACTACTACTACCGGAACTACTACCACTACTACTACTACTACTACTACTACTACTACTACTACTACTATTTATGCTACTATTAGTACTACTGCTAGTGTGCCTTTTATGACTTCTACTATTTGCGACTGCTTCCGACTTCAACTATTTGTTGCTGCTTGCATCTGTGACTACTTAAGACTGCGACTACTTGCGACTGTGACTCCAACTACTTGTGACTACGACTGCAACTACTTGGAACTGTGATTACGACTATATGCAAGTATAACTACAACAGTTACTTGCGTCTACAGCTGTTTACAACTGAGACAGCAACTACTTGCAACAGTGACTGCGACTACTTGACATAGTGACTGACTACTTACAACAGCGACTACTTATGACTATGAATCCGTCTACTTACTACAACTACTTATGACTTTGGACCGTAAATACGACTACATGCGACTTTGGCTACTTGAGTGCAACTGCGAATACTTGCAACTGTTACTACTGCTACTGCAACTACTACTACAGCTGCAACTGTGACTGCTGCTGCTACTACTGCTGATACTACCACTGCTACTACTACCCCCACTACTACTACTATTACTACTACTAGTAGTACTATTACCACTTCTATTACTACTACAATTACTACTACTACTACTACTGCTACTACTAATACTACTACTACTACTACTACGAATCCAAGAGTAGTAAGGGTGTACGCACTTTCAATTACACATGGAATTACACAAGCCTGAGGCACGAATATACAGTGCAATATCACGGGTGGTTGCGTAATTTGTCTTATCTCTAGCATGTACAAGAATATGCAGCGTAGCTTCACGTGCACATTGCAAAAAAGCTGGCAAACCTATAAAGTGGTCAAACACGTTTTGAGAGTATGGTCGTGATTGTATAAGACAACTAGACTGGTTTTTGAGGCAACACCCATTTTTTAGGGCCAATCAGAGACAGCGGTGATTATTCTATATACGATAACTTGATTGGTGATTGGATTTGAATAAAAGGAGTGATTTTCATTGCAATTCATATTAGTAAGAGAATTGAATTCAGAGAGAATAGTTTATTTGAGAGGATATTAGTAGAGAAAATGAGTGGTGCATTTACATTATTGGAGATTGATGGTGGAGCCGGCAGCAGCAGCAAAGATATACGAATACCAAATGTGGCTGTGGAAATAACCGGAGGCTGTAGACTATGCCTTGAATGGGACGATATGTATGCTAGATACGTGATAGCATTAAGCAAATTTAAAATGGAGGAGCAACTATGTTTTGCTGCGAAACTGAATATTGCGCATATAAATAGACTTCAGGCAGCATTAGATGTGCTAGTGAAATATATTGATGAGAACAAAATGCATCAGTGAATATTATTGTTGTAATTATGCTCAATAAAATTGTTTCTAAATCAAAGGTATTTTTCTTTCTATAGTAGACTAGCGTATATTTTTTAGAGAGTGAAGTTGGTTGTGAGAGTGTTAGGACTCTAAAAAAATGGATAGATTTGAGAAAGAGCGAAACATGGGGAATCTAGTGCTTATGGAAAAACGTCTGATTCTAGATGATGATTTTCTAGAGCTGTCTATTCAAAGGAAGATATTCTCTCAGGGAATGCTTGTCGATATAATGAAAACTGATTCTCCATCATTAGACTATTGTATGAAGCTTCTACGTCGTGGTCCAAATGGATTTACACAATTTATTGATATATAAATCACGACACGGTAAAATGATATTGTGGATATGCTTTTAAACACTAGTTTAGAAATTTAGGACTTTTGTTTCATGAGAAAGATGGTGTTCAAGGATGATTTACTCCTCTCTCTCTCTCTCTCTATCCCACTCAATTTGTTGTTGTTGCTAGCTCAGTTTCATTGTGGCAGTGAGAGTGTCAACACATGAAAAAATGTTCCATACATGTCCACTATGTATGTACACACAGGGCAGCTGGTCATCATGTGAGAATTGCACAATGATTGATGAGTATGATGAAAAGTGTAGATTATGCAACCCGTGTAAATTGCATAGAGGATATGCTGTGCAAATTAAAGGTTGTAATTCCTGTCTTGAAGAGATGTGTGACTCTCATCCTAGAGGGCACCTATGCTCCAATTGCCACTATGGTAAATGTAATCAATGGGAGAATACATATCCCGGTATGATTGGAAAGAATCCTAAGCGTGATTTTAGTTTATTGCTACGAGATTGGTATCGTCGTGGTTTTAGATTGTTCTGGGAGGAGGAGCCGGGTCAGCGATTCAACTGTTGGAACAACAAAAGAATATGGTTTCTATGTCATCGTTGTGAAGACAATGGGTGTTATGATTTTAAGCCCACTGATTTTTATTTGGCTGTGACGGAATGTGATTCGCCACTTGAGGACACTGTTTGTGACATTGCTTCAAATAAACAAATTGAAACATGTGAATTCTATAGAATGAATGATAATAGTATCATTGACTATACAAAGAGAAATGACAAGAGTGAAGTTACACTCTACTGTAGAAAATGTGACCCTGACATTGCAGTACATCAGGATCGGTATACTGTGAATTCGGATAATCTACCTACATTAGTTGTTGTCGACAAATACCTATACCTAGTAGAAGATGAAATCTAAAGAGTAGAAAAGTCGTTTTTATCATGTATATACATTCTTTCATTTATTAATAAACAATTTCACATACATTTTTAGAACATTTTATTCGTAGGGCACTAAAATCAATATTAAACTCGCTTGTAAGTATATTTTCCACTAGAAAGTCGTTCAATCGAGGTAAGTCAACGTAGATGTCGAGAAACTGCTTGTAGGTATAGCCACGACATCTAAACATGAAAAAGAGTAGTGCATGAAAGCCACATGTCTGAGTCGTTAAATCCTGTACTCTTCGTTGATTTTGAATAATAGTTTTCCCACTGCTTTCAATAAAGTTGCTGATGTATGTAGAGTAGAATTTATATGATAAGCCAAGAGGATCAAAAAATTCAATATTCTTTGCTGTTTGAAAGATGCATAGCCAATGGCCTGTCTTCAAAGTCGATGGACTGCTATTAACAATGATTAGGGTATTGTTAACACCTGGAATTTTTTCAATGAAGTCCGATGGTATGCAATATGACTTGTACTGGGACATGTATGGATCCATACTAAATACGTTGATTATTTGATTTGTGTTCATGGTGCTAGGTCTAGTAGAACACTGACGTCGGGTGTGATTTCCCAATAGGTTTCAAATTGACTCAATGATATTAGCGTGATATTCTCAGTCAAAGCATCGGCAAATGTACACTCTAAACGTACATTCCCTGTTCGTACTATGCTCATATCCTGAGTCCCCGACAAGTCCAAAACAATTACGCCATGATTTTTTTGAAAACATTGAATCGGTTATTCAATTTTCAAATAGTTGGGAGTCAAGATCTAGGGATTGCATGGTCAACTCGTACAGAGTTCTATAGGATTTTTTGTCAAATGATAGAGTGTACAGTGGAATACCATTTACTTTGCACACAAGGCTAGATAGACCGAAAAAATTAAAATCATGGGGGGATTCAGTCCAGGATCCAACGGCACTACGACTGTTCACAAAGGCCAAAGCCAATTTTGATGGGATTTCTCCATTGATAAATGATGAATCGCTATAGCTACGAGAGCCGGTGGCAATGTGACGTTGATTGGTGATCGTATGGGGGACAAGAAGTTTAATGTTGTTGCCATTGGCTCTTAGTTCTTCCACTGCCAATGCAACAGAGCTCGTAACCTGTTGTTTTCGGACGTTGAGAATTGCCGATGTGATAATGACATTTGCATCGGGTGGTGCAGGAAGTGTTTTTCTCAAAATGAAATTCGATGGGGCCAGTTGCACCTTTATATCAATCTTGACATTGGGGGGTAGCCATTGGGATATATTGAATATCTCATGATTTAATTTTCCAACCAGATGATACTCCTGGCTCACTGCAGTAGTCAACTCGCCGTCAGTATCAACACCTGATCGATATTCATAGCCCAATGATTGTCCTCTCAACTCCTTGTATGCCTTTGGTGTCATCATCATAAATTGTATGTAGCTTGCATAGTTGGACAAATTATTGCTAGTGCTCACCAATGGTCCATTAATAAATACATTAATTTGTCTGAACAGGTTGTGTAGAATACAGTTTTCGTAGGAGAGACCATCGGCAACAGTTGGAGTTGTATTATCTTACTTTTTCTTCACTGCAACATTTAAATCAATAAATGTTGATGAAAAATCAATGAAATAGTCTTCATTGGAAAATATTTGAAAGTGTATATTTTCCGAGAGGGGTTGTTGGGGGTGAAATTGTTCATAGTAGTCATACTTCAAACTGACATCAACATTTTCAGCATTGAACAGATTCAATGAGGAACTGATTGATGGATGTGATTCCTTGTGGGGGATATAAGTCATCTTAAGAGAAGAAATCCTTCTTTGTTCTAACAATCTTTTTCTTTTTCTTCTTCTTCTGCTTATTGGTCTTCCTTGTTTTATTCCTCAAAGTCCTTGTTGATGTCCTTCGCTTCCCGCCTGGGTGGAGACTGATGAGTGAATGACGCGCACGCATCCTTTTCAATCCCTTCCCATTTTGCTGAGATTTTAATTGCTCACCAACGGCTCTTGCTGAAGATCTAATATTTTCCTTAACACTCTCCTTAATATTCTTACCCGACCCCCTGTCCTGTAGTGTTGAGGCAGCAAAATTTGACGCAGCAGGTACAAGATATTTTCTGGCAAGGGGTAGTGCAGAACCAAATAGCCTTGCAAACCAACTACCAAGACCATAGCCAGACATTGTAGTACGCCCCTTGTAGTAGTCCAATTCATTGCCTATTTGACGTGGACTCAGAGCACCAACATAGCAATCGATGTCGAGGCAGACAAATGGAATTCTTCTATTGTTGATTTTAGGTGCTGGTGTCGGCGACAATGGGTCGAAAATGACATGTAATCACTGCTAAGCCTTTTGTTATTGCTAGAGGATCACCCAATTCACTTCTTAGTTTTAACTGACAGAGTTCCAAATACGAAGTGTTTACAGGAACATACTGAAGATGCTTTATATTATAGTGATGAACAAGTTCATGAGTTGTTTTTCATTCAAGAACACGTAGGAGGGGGACATTTGAATTACCAACTCTCGATGTTTCCACAAAGGATGCATAGAGAAATATGCAAGAGTCCGAGGTGAAACCAGGTGGATAATCAGCAAAACTAACTTGATCCATCCCGTAAACGGTGCCAGCGTTTTTCCCATTGATCATATTCTATTTAAAGCCAAGAACGTCTCTCAGATTATCATTGAGAATAATTATTTCAGTGTCAACAGGTGAGGTAATGTAAATCCTATCGTGTTCCAATGAATGATTAAAATGGAATGTACCATTCCAACGATATGAGATTTGATTGTACGACACAAATCTATTGATTGTACGACACAAATCTGTCATATTATCGTATTCAATTTATTTCAATTTGACATATGGATATTCGCTAGATTTAAGTGCTTCAACCCGTTCATAGTCGACAGAGAGTGACCAATCGAATGGTATAACTTTTATATCATACATACGATCCTTTTCTCAGGATGTCGTAGGTATTTTGAGAATACAGTCGACAAGAGCCACTTCATATGCACCGTCAAATTTGATGGCGGGGGAGAATTTCGTCCAAAAATCACTTGTCTTATTCAAGTCGTTGTAGACAGGATCGGAAACGTTGGACATAAATGTTACATAAAAATCATTGGGCATTGTCAATATCTTCAACACCGATCCAAGAATCAAAATCAGAGTTGTATCCTAGCCACCGAACAAGTAACTGTTTCTTACCCCTGCGAGTACGAGTCTTTAATATCTTTTCAATTTGATAGATTTCACTATTATTTTTTACTTTTGTTGTTCATAGTCATAAAAGCCGCCGAGAATCTCTTCATCTTTGGTATCGCGCAAACGATAAGTTATGGGTTTAGTGTCTAGAATTTTTGCCACTTTAAAAAGTTCTGTGGACCACAAGTAATTCCCCTTTTCAAAAACATTAGTTGTTCTATTAATTCGAACAGTATCACCAACATTGAATTTTTTTCTTCTTGACAATCGTTGCATTGGAATATTGTTTAAGAAAGGTGTCAATTGTATCATGATCAGAATGATGAACTTCCGTTGGGGTTGAGTTGGACAATGATCGATGAGGTCGTTGATTATAAATCAACATGATTTTATCTAAATCATGAATAAAAGCAGATGTATTTTTCAATGTGCAATATCTTAAAATTAAAAGTCGAATAGTTCTTATCAAACGTTCGGCCAATGCAGCCTTTATAGGACTATAACTATGATAGAGCAGTGTATTATATTTCACTAGTACTTTTGCAACATGGGGATTAACAAATTCACTGCCGCGATCCGTTTGAATTTTTATACGAATCCTGTTTGAGAATACTTTCTATAGCCTGAGCAACTTCAATGCCTCTCTATGACCCCAATGGAATTGCACATGCATAACGACTATAAACACTGATTGCAAGTACAATGTACTTATACGGTGTATTGTGACGTCGTTGAATGTCATCTAGAGTTAGGAGATCTGCTTGCATTATATGCAATGGGAAAAAGGCTTTAGTTTTTCGATAATGATTAGCACGAAGTCTATGATTTCTATGCAGAGTGTAACTTGATTCATTTTTTAGATAGTCTTATACACTTTTAGTGTGAACACTAGTGACTTTGGAAAGAGTGGTGGGGAACTCAAACTCCCCGCTTCACCAATATTTTCATAAACACCTTTCAGAACTTCAACCATTTTGAACGTAAACACGTAGTGTAACGTCCGCTACCCTTTTGTATACTAGTTGTGGTTGGTGATGGGGGTGATGGTGACATGATACGTTTTCGCTTTTGTCTAGCTATCAATTGTATGCTCCTCCTCTCCACCATTGTCAAGTTTCCACTAGGTGTGCTAGTATTTTCCAAGACTGATCTGGAAATCAACTACGCTGAACAAAATGGCTATCCCAAATTTTGATTGGATGTGTTTGGGGAAATGTTGGGCGTGGGGGGGGGGGAGGGGGGCTAGTTACACTCACATCACTTTCGACTATTAAAAAGGGCACTAGCTCTTTAATTTCCAATCGAATGAGCCTGTTTTGAAGTTTCTACGACAATGCCTTCTATATAAACCTTATATGCCCCCAGGGCATAACTTAAAACCCCTGCCCTGAATGTTGTGGGAGAGTATCCTCCTCAAAAATATATTTTATATCTGGAAATCAACTACGCTGAACAGAATGGCTATCTCAAAATTTTGATTGGATGTGTTTGGGGGAATGATGGGCGGGGGGGGGGCTAGTTGCCCTCCGATCATTTTCGACTATTAAAAAGGGCTCTAGCCCTTAAATTTCCAATCGAATGATCCTGTTTTGAAGTTTCTACGACTACGCCTTCGATAAAAACTTTATATGCCCCCAGGGCATAACTTGAAACCCTTGCCCTGAGGGTTGTGGGGGAGTATTCTCCTCAAAAATATATTTTCTATCTGGAAATCAACTACGCTGATCAAAATGGCTATCTCAAAATTTTGATTGGATGTGTTTGGGGGAATGATGGGCGTGGGGGGGGGGCTAGTTGCCCTCCAATCATTTTCGACTATTAAAAAGGGCACTAGAACTCTCGATTTCCAATCGAATGAGCCCCCTTTGAAGCTTCTACGACGACCCCTTCCATATGAAGTGCCTCTGGGAAAAAAAAATAATAAATAATAATAAAACATTGGAGCCGTATGGTCTTTACTATAGGCAACGCTACAGCGTTGCCTCTGATATCTTTAGCCGTTTCTGAGATATCGTAGATCGGTCTTTTTGACACATTCAATGCTCAGAGCGCCTTTTGATTTAGTTTAACATCCCTAACAACATGCCCTTAAGTTCCAATCTAATAACCATAGTTTTTCCTGAGATATTGCAAAGACACAGCTTTTTACAATCTGGATACGCGTATTTTTTTCGCGGTATTTTAAAATCCCCTTTTACTTTCACTGAAAGTTTTAACTTTTACCCAATTCAAGTTTTGAAATATTTCCTTTAATGCCATTTTACAGCTTGGAAGAAGTAAGGGTGTACGCACTTTCAATTACACATGGAATTACACAAGCCTGAGGCACGAATATACAGTGCAATATCACGGGTGGTTGCGTAATTTGTCTTATCTCTAGCATGTACAAGAATATGCAGCGTAGCTTCACGTGCACATTTTAAAAAAGCTGGCAAACCTATAAAGTGGTCCAACATGTTTTGAGAGTATAGTCGAGATTATATAACACAACCAGAGTGGTTTTTGAGGCAACATCCGTTTTTTAGGGCTAATCAGAGACAGCGGAGGTTGCTCCATATACGATAACTTGATTGGTGATTGGGTTCAAATAAAAAGGAGTGATTTACATTCGTCCTTGAGATTTTGTATATAATGGCCAAGCATTACGATTTTCATAATGTTTTAACATATCATGGATAATACATTAAATATTATTGACTTTGAAGCTATGCCTACTTCGATTTATAATGTGAGTACAGTTTAGTAAATTTCTTAATTTATTTCCAAATAGAATAATTTTACATAGTCATCTCTCCAGTAAATTCAAATTTCAGGGGGCATAGACCCCCCCCCCAACAATACAAACTCTATAATATGATAATTATAGCTATCTCGTAATATACGCTCTTTTTTCCATTATGTAAATCCCATCCCTCCTCCTCCCCTCTGTTTACAAGTTTAATTCTTTAGAAATGGTTATTTCGTTCAAAATGTCACTTTTCCCATTATCAAAAATAGAGTGTGCTGTCATTTTCCGATCTAAAAGCATCTGTGTTTAATCCTGTTAGCAAGAGGGACAATTTCAAAAAAACCTTTTGCATGCGCATTATCTGAAATTATGAATACCACATGTTTATGGATAGCGGCAAGGGTTTCCTTGACGAAGAGATTCTTTTTTTGGTCAAATTAAACGGGAGTAAAGCCTTTGAAATGCAAAAAATATTTCTAAAGTGCTAATAGATAGAGCGCTACAAATATCAGAATTGACTACAGAGGATAATTTATATTATGGGAAGATGTTTTTGAAATCCCCCTTCCCCCCAAACTCAAACGTTTCCAAAATTTTACTTTATAAGCGTTTTTAAATATTTCTAAAGTGCTAATAGACAGAGCACTACAAATATCCGAATCGACTTTAGAGGTTAATTTATATTATGGGAAGATGTTTTTGAAATCCCCATTCCCCTCAAACTCAAAATTTTACTTTAGAAGTTTTTTTAAATATTTCTAAAGTGCTAATAGATAGAGCGCTACCAATATCAGAATCGACTTTAGCGGATAATTTATATTAGGGGAAGATGTTTTGAAATTCCCCCCCCCCCGCAAACCCAAAATTTTCCAAAATTTTACTTTAGAAGCTTTTTTTAAAATATTTCTAAAGCGCTAATAGATAGAGCGTTACAAACATCAGAATCAACTTTAGAGGGCAATTTATCTGTAAAAGAGGATTCATTATTTCAATCTAAATTTTTCTTCTTTTTTAAGGAGGAGGAGGATTCCTACAATTACTCTCCCCCTGAAAAGAGAGCAAGACGGAACGATGGCACATCGATGCAAGCTGCAAGGCCTTCCATCATAAGGTATGCTGGTTCCATTACAAATGCTCTGGACCAGCCAATTACCACACAACTTTTAATGCCAGGAGCCTCTCACGCCAGTGTCAGCTCTTCGCAAACCTCTATGCAACCTGGCAGAAAATTGAAAAGTGAGTGGATTGCTTCTCATAATGCATCAGCCCGTCTACTCAAGATTGTGAGGTCACCCCCCATCATGCTTTTTCAGAACATCCAGTACTCAACAGCAGTCTGAATTTGGAAATGTGAGCATTTTTACCTTTACTTTCTACATGGCTTTAGAAATACCAACCTATTTCCTTCCAATTTTTTTTAGTCTTTTCTTTTTGCCATTTTTTCAACATCGTAAAAGTGTGTGTGTCAGAGATATTAAAATGTTATTTTCGCTATAATATTAATCCTGAGGGAGTTCTGAGGATTAAGTTCTGGGGGGAGGTGTAAAAATGGTACTTATTCAATATCCTGGTAAACATCTGACTTGAAATGCTTCAGGATAAATAGGGTATTGCGTCTTTCTGAACTTTCTGGGGAGGGGGTGGGGTGGAGGCAAGTATTTAGTTTAAATAATGCTAGGAGGGGTAAAATTGAGTTTGGAGGATGGGGTGAAAAATGAAGATGTTTTTTTTACCTTTATAAAATGGTGGTTATTTGACATAGAAAATAAAACCTTTTTCTATAGGTTAATGAATTAGCCTTTTATGCATCTAAGAAAAAGTTGGATGAAATGGCAGTTAATGGTAGGAAGGGTTCAAAGTTCCCCATAGTAGATTTTAATTGTTTAAATGGTCAATTTCCGGTGACACTAAAGGAATAGATATTTTCGAGCGGGCTAATGCACATTTAAAGATTTGTGTCACGGTGTTACCGTATGAAACCGACTTTGAGGAGGGTCACCGTTCCGATAAGAAGGGGATATTATTTCCAGTGAGGGCTCCTTCAATTGCATCAGTGGAACATTGGGTGTGGCTTCTATACACGCCACCCACAGAGCCTGATTCAATTGGACATTTTAATCCAATTACCGATATTAGTAGGGTTCTAAGTGAGGGTAAAAAGCGGAATGGTGTATGTTATTACTGTCCGACATGCCTCTCAAGATTTCGCTCTGATTTATAGTTAAAGTATCACATGAAACACTGTAAACGTCATGGATACCAGGCTGTGGAGACGGTAAGCGTAGATAGAGCTATCTTACGTTTTAAAAATTTCCAAAACACGCTCCTACACAGCAATAAAATCGTTTTGGACTGCGAAGCGAAACTCACAGACGTGTACGATTCGTCAAATCCAAATCGTGTTAAAATACATGAAGCCATAGGGGTCTCTTACGCTCACGCGCAACGAGATTCCAATAATACCATGCAAGTGCTGGATGTAGTTGAGATGTTGGGTGACGGTGAATACTGCATGCGCTCGGCATTGGTCAGTCTAATCAAAACAGCGAACGGTGCAATTTTGCGCCTTCGTTACACAAACTATCCTATGCTCCTATCACCAGATGACATATTGGCTATTAAAAATCGTAAAATGTGCTGGGTTTGCAAGGGAGAATTTGATGATGGTGTTGGGAATGGGGGGAGGAGGAAGTTGATCGACCATGATCATTTGTGGCGGGAAATTACATCGGGGGGAGTAACTTTAGGGGAGTAACACATCAGTCATGCAATTTAAACGTTAGACAGCAATATTTCGTACCTGTTTTTATACACAATTCCAATTACGACTTAAAGTTTGTTCTACTCGCGTTGGCCCGCATTGCCAAGGGTGGAGTTGTAGATGACGCATGGAGAGATGGTTCTTTTTCATATAATATCATACCCAAATCATCGGAGAAGCTACTGCTGCTAGAATTCATGTGGAAAACAGTTGACAAGGGTAACACGGGCCTGAATAAAATCCGTTTTTTAAGCTCTTTCAGCTTCTTCCCCAAATCTTTAAGTCAATTGATTCAGGTACAGAAAAGTGACAATTTTGATAGCTTTCCCCTCCTCAAACAGCGTTTCCCAGATGATGAAATGTATGATTTATTAACGTGTAAGGGTATATATCCATATGATTATTACAACTCTGGCTCGAGGCTAGATGAGGTGTCATTACCGCCCATTGAAGCTTTTTATAATTCTCTCACTGAGAGTGAGTGCACCACTAGCGACTACGAATTTGCTAAGAGGGTTTGGGCAAAGGGTGGATGTAAAAATTGGGTGGGATTATTGTAAACTATACTTGGCCAGTGACGTACTCACTCTTGTGTACATTGTGTGCAAAAATACGGATAAAACTATGGAGAATTTGGGTCAGATTTAGGTTATTATTTTTCCACTCCTCATCTGGTGATGGACTTGATACTTAAAATCAGCAAAGAAGAAATAGGTCTGATCGCCGATGTCGATCAGCATCTGCTTGTAGAGAGATCAATGAGGGGTGGGTATGTTTTTAACGGGAACCGTATCATGAAAACTGATCCGACCGGACAGCGCACCGATGAAAAGTCGGACGCAGTTTTTTTGGATGTGAATTCTCTTTACCCATGGGAAATGTCTCACTACGGTTTGCCGTGTGGCAATTATAAATGGCTTGATAATCAGTGTGCATCAAATTTCCCCGACATTGCTAGTGTTGAGGAGAATGGGGCACAGGGATGGTTTTTTTTTATATTGACAGAGAAATACCCGTGGAAATCCATGACTCGGTAAAATACTTTGTTTTTCCGTGCATAAATAGACCGGTGGGTAGGGACTCTCTGAGCCCTACAATTTATCTTTAGTAGAGGATGGGAGTATGCACTGGGTACCTTCAAAACAAAAACTAATTGCCTACCTCAACCCGAAGCAGAATATCGTTGTTCATCACGTGCTATTGAAATGGATGGTGTCCAATGGCTTCAAAGTCACAAAGATTCACAGAGCCCTCCAATTTGATCAAAAGCCTTACATGAAAACGTTTATTGACACCTTTGTCAGCAAGCGTTCACAAGCGAAAACGAAAGTTGAAAAAGAAGTCTATAAACTCATTTTGAACTCAGCTTTCGGTAAAATGTGCTAAAGCGTACGAAACAGAAGTCGATGTGACATTGTAACCAATCCCAAAAATTGTGCTCGAATCATTGCGGATCCAAACTTCACATCCTTCACATTCATATACTCTGATATGGTACTCCTACATTGCAAGAAAAGACACATGGTTTTAAATAAAATATTCCAGGCGGGAGTGCAATAACTGAAATATCTAAGAAACTCATGTTGTCATTTTATTATAATGTATGCAAGGTACAGTGGCTGATTGAGGGACAAGTTCAAGTGTATTACGGGGACACTGATTCACTCCTGTTAAAAGTCAAAACTGAAAATCTATTGAATGATTTGGAAAATGGCGAGTACATTAGCTCACTAATGGACTACACTAATTGGGATGAATCCCTCTACCCAGAGCTAGTGAAACGCCAGGCCCCAAATCAATTGTTAATGTTAAAATCTGAAACGGGTAGCGATCTGATATCCAGTGGTGTGTTTCCTGGACCGAAGGTATACTGTGTGGAAACGCACAAAAGGATATAAAACAAGTTTGCAAGGGGGTACCTATACACTTTGTAAAAAATAATTTCGACATGAGTGAGTATAGAAACTGTGTGGAACGTAGTTTAGTCCCAAGAGTGAAAGTCATGGCGATTCGCTCTTTACAATTTAAAAACTACACAGTTAGAGTTGAGAAAAACGCCATGTCGGCCATATCGGACAAAGTCTATGTACTTGAGGATGGTGTGAAGGTACTACCACACGGTCATTATTTAATATCAGACCGAGTTGAATGTAGTGAGTACAGAAAACAACTCGGTCTAGAAAAATTAACTTAAATTCATTAAGAAAGTACAAATTGGGCGGGAGGTTTTTTTTTGGGTAATGGGTGTTTTTTAAATTCTTTTTTTTCTATATCACAAACAATTTTCAATGTGTGTGTGCAAGGCAGAGCAATTTCCATTATTTAATGCCCGCCCCGCCCACCGGCCCGCCACAGCAGGCCCCATTTCCCGGCCCGCGGCGCTTCCCAGCCCGCCGCAGCGGGCCCCGTGGCGCTTCCCGGCAACCGCAGAGGCCGCCCCCCGGGCGGGGACCCCATTTCAAATGCTGTAAATAAAAGTGATATTATTTTAAGTGTGTGTGTGTGTGTGTGTGCATATTCTAATAAATGTTGTATTTTTTATAAATAAATTAAAAAAAGTGTATTTATTGAAGTGTTTTTTTTTCTAGTGATTATGTAAATGTCGTATTTTTTTATAAATAAATTTAAAAAAAGTGTATTTTTTCATGTTTAATGTGCTTTTTTTCAATGTAGTATTTTTAAGTGTTGTTACTTTTATGCGAATAATAAAAGAAAATATGATTCTTTATTCGTCTTCTTCTTCTCATTATTCTTCAACGGAGTAGTAGTAGTAATAGGGGAATTATTTAGTCATTAGAAAAGTATAGTCCACAGTTAGTTGTCTAGGTGAACTGTTGAAGGGAACATGTATCAATTTAAAACACCATTCAGATCGTTTCTGTGTGGACCGTCAATGTCAGGCAAAACAACACTCCTAACTAAAATAATTAAAAATTGCGATAAAATGTTTGTGGAAAAGCCGAAAAAAATCTACTATTGTTACAGTATTTGGCAGGAGTCATACGATAAAATAAAAGCAATTGGCCCGACGGGATTGGTGCAGATACAATTCATAAAGGGACTTGATGTTTTCAGCATTATTGAACCAAACTCTTGGCTGATTATTGACGATCTGGCTGAATCTATTGAACAGTGGTCCCAGGAAATGCTACAACTGTTCATTATTTGCTCTCATCATGAACAGATTTCCTTTATTCTGGTTCTACACAATCTCTTTCATCAGAGCAAATGTATGCGAATACTTGGTTGAACTGCACCTACCATATCATCTACAGAAATGTTCGTGATTCTAGCTCGCTAATAACTCTCAATAAGCAAATATATCCCGGCGCCCCTAAATTTCTGCTCTCAGCATACAATCAGGCAACTAATAAACCCTACGGCTATATCCTATTGGATCTTAATCAAAATACACCCGAGGATCTGCGTGTAGTTACAGATATTTTTGACAATGAAATTACAGTATATCTCCCCATGAACACTAAAAAAGGCTATTAGTTGCTATCATGACACTGAAGAAACTACATGAAAATAGACATTTATTTTAGGTTCTAAGCACTTCAAAACCCTCGCTTAGGAAAGCCATACTCAAACATGGTATTGACAATGATTTCATTAATTTAATATCTGAACTTTGTTTAAATTTGACCGAGGGTAATTTTCAACTGCCAGAAGTAGTTAAGCAACAGGCAAAGCAACATCGTTTCATTGTACGTACATTGGCCTCTAAAAAGAAAGGAAAGAATTTTAAAAGGAAACGACTTCTTCAGGCGGGCGGTAGCTTTTTCACACTTTTACTGCCAATAATTGCAGGACTTGTAAAGAGTTTTCTCTAGAGAGAGAGAATGGCAAAACCCTATAAATTGACTCCAATAGAACCCGCTCTCTCACCCGTGGAACACTTTGAGAACAATCTGAGTATATTCATTGACAACGAGAATATTGAGGATGATAAGAAACTGCTTTTACTTCAAGGTGCACTTCGCCGAGTGGACAAACATAAGCCCTATCGTGCGAAGGCCAGTGATATTGATCACAAAAAAGAATCATCTCCTCAGGATTCTGCTGCTGCTGGAACACAATTAAAGGAGGAATTGGATTCAATTGTATTGCAAATTGGAAATCTAATGCCCAACTTATATCGTGAACAAAGTAAACGACTCCTAACTTATCTCATGGAAAGTGGTCAAGATCATATTCAAATTGATAGCAATGGGAAAGGGATTATAATTCAGGGCAAGAGCTATAATCTACTTGATTTAATCTATGATATGGTTACAAATCGTAAAGGACTATTATCATTTGACGCTCATCTATACAACTTTCTAAATACATTAAACTTCCCCAAAAGCCTTATTAGCAATAGACAAATTCTAAAAAAATTAAATGAACATGCACCATCGTCATCAACAACAACACCATTAAAATATGAAGAGGAAGAAGAAGAAGAAGATTTTAAAGATAGAAAATATATTTTTGAGGAGGATACTCCCCCACAACCCTAAGGGCAAGGGTTTTAAGTTATGCCCTGGGGGCATATAAGTTTTTTACAGAAGGCGTTGTCGTAGAAACTTCAAAACAGGCTCATTCGATTGCAAATTAAAGACCTAGTGCCCTTTTTAATAGTCGAAAGTGATTGAAGTGTAACTAGCCCCCCTCCCCCCCCCCCTAAGCCCATCATTTCCCCAAACACATCCAATCAAAATTTTAAGATTGCCATTTTGTTCAGTGCAGTGATTTCCAGATAGAAAATATATTTTTGAGGAGGACACTCCACCACAACCCTCAGGGCAAGGGTTTTAAGTTATGCCCTGGGGGTATATAAGGTTTTTATAGAAGGCATTGTCGTAGAAACTTCAAATCAGGCTCATTCGATTGGAAATAAAAGGACTAGTGCCCTTTTTAATAGTCAAAAATTATTGGAGGGCAACTAGCCCCCCCCCCTCCATGTCCATCATTCCCCCAAACACATCCAATCAAAATTTTTAGACATCCATTTTGTTCAGCTTAGTTGATTTCCAGATATAAAATATATTTTTGAGGAGGATACTCCCCCACAACCCTCAGGGCAAGGGTTTTCAGTTATGCCCTGGGGGCATATAAGGTTTTTATAGAAGGCGTTGTCGTAGAAACTTCAAAACATACTCATTCGATTGGAAAATAAAGGGCTAGTACCCTTTTTAATAGTCAAAAGTGATTGGAGTGTAACTAGCCCCCCTCCCTTCCCACGCCGATCATTTCCCCAAACACATCCATTCAAAATTTTGAGATAGCTATTTTGTTCAGCATAGTTGATTTTCAGATAGAAAATATATTTTTGAGGAGGACACTCCTCCACAACCCTCAGGGCAAGGGTTTTCAGTTATGCCCTGGGGGCATATAAGGTTTTTATAGAAGGCTTTGTCGTAGAAACTTCAAAACAGGCTCATTCGATTGGAAATTAAAGAGCTAGAGCCCTTTTTAATGGTCGAAAGTGATTGGAGTGTAACTAGCCACCCTCACCTCCCCCACGCCCATCATTTCCCTAACACATCCAATCAAAATTTTCAGATAGCCATTTTGCTCAGCGTAGTTGATTTCCAGAAAGAAAATATATTTTTGAGGAGGGCACTCCCCCACAACCCTCAGGGCAAGAGTTTTAAATTATGCCCTTGGGGCATATAAGGCTTTTATAGAAGGCATTGTCGTAGAAACTTCAAAACAGGCTCTTTCGATTGGAAATTAAAGGGCTAGTGCCCTTTTTAATAGTCGAAAATGATCGAAGGGCAACTAGCCCCCCCTCCCACGCCCATCATTCCCCCAAACACATCCAATCAAAATTTTCAGATAGCCATTTTGTTCAGCGTAGTTGATTTCCAGATAGAAAATATATTTTTGAGGAGGACACTCCTCCACAACCCTCAGGGCAAGGGTTTTAAGTTATGCCCTGGGGGCATATAAGGTTTTTATAGAAGGCGTTGTCGTAGAAACTTCAAAACGGGCTCATTCAATTGGAAATTAAAGGGCTAGTGCCCTTTTTAATAGTCGAAAGTGATTGAAGTGTAACTAGCCCCCCCCCCCCCCCCGACGCCGATCATTTCCCCAAACACATCCAATCAAAAGTTTGAGATAGCCATTTTGTTCAGCGTAGTTGATTTCCAGATAGAAAATATATTTTTGAGGAGGACACTCCTCCACAACCCTCAGGGCAGGGGTTTTAAGTTATGCCCTGGGGGCATATAAGGTTTTTATAGAAGGCGTTGTCGTATAAACTTCAAAACATGCTCACTCGATTGGAAATTAAAGGGCTAGTGCCCTTTTTAATAGTCGAAAGTGATTGGAGTGAAACTAGCCCCCCCCCTGACGACCATTATTTCCCCAACCACATCCAATCAAAAGTTTGAGATAGCCATTTTGTTCAGCGTAGTTGATTTCCAGATAGAAAATATATTTTTGAGGAGGACACTCCTCCACAACCCTCAGGGCAAGGGTTTTAAGTTATGCCCTGGGGGCATATAAGGTTTTTTATAGAAGGCGTTGTCGTAGAAACTTCAAAACATGCTCACTCGATTGGAAATTAAAGGGCTAGTAACCTTTTTAATAGTCGAAAGTGATTGGAGTGCAACTAGCCCCCCCCCCCCCGACGCCCATTATTTCCCCAACCACATCCAATCAAAAGTTTGAGATAGCCATTTTGTTCAGCGTAGTTGATTTCCAGATAGAAAATATAATTTTGAGGAGGACACTCCCCCACAACCCTCAGGGCAAGGGTTTAAGTTATGCCCTGGGGGTATATAAGGTTTTTATGGAAGGGGTTGTCGTAGAAATTTCAAAACAGGCTCATTCGATTGGAAATTAAAGGGCTAGTGCCCTTTTTAATAGTCAACAATGATTGAAGGGCAACTAGGCCCCCCATGTCTATCATTCCCCCAAACACATCCAATCAAAATTTCTAGATAGCCATTTTGTTCAGCGTAGTTGATTTCCAGATAGAAAATATAATTTTGAGGAGGACACTCCCCCACAACCCTCAGGGCAAGGGTTTTAAGTTATACCCTGGGGGCATATAAGGTTCTTATAGAAGGTGTTGTCGTAGAAACTTCAAAACAGGCTCATTTGATTGGAAAATATAGGGCTAGTACCCTTTTTAATAGTCAAAAGTGATTGGAGTATAACTAGCCCCCCTCCCTTCCCACGCCGATCATTTCCCCAAACACATCCAATCAAAATTTTGAGATGGCCATTTTGTTCAGCGTAGTTGATTTCCAAATAGAAAATATATTTTTGAGGAGGACACTCCTCCACAACCCTCAGGGCAAGGGTTTTAAGTTATGGCCTGGGGTATATAAGGTTTTTATAGAAGGCGTTGTCGTAGAAACTTCAAAACAGGTTCATTCAATTCGAAATTAAAGGGCTAGTGCCCTTTTTAATAGTCGAAAGTGATTGGAGTGCAACTAGCCCCCCCCCCCTCCCCCGACACCCATCATTTCCCCAAACACATCCAATCAAAAGTTTGAGATAGCCATTTTGTTCAGCGTAGTTGATTTCCAGATAGAAAATATGTTTTTGAGGAGGACACTCCCCCACAACCGTCAGGGCAAGGGTTTTAAGATATTACCTGGGGGCATATAAGGTTTTTATAGAAGGCGTTGTCATAGAAACTTCAAAAAAAGCTCATTCGATTGGAAATTCAAAGGGATAGTGCCCTTTTTAATAGTCAAAAATGATTCGAGGGCAACTACCCCCCCCCCCCTATGCCCATCATTCCCCCAAACACATTCAATCAAAATTTTGAGATAGCCATTTTGTTCTGCGTAGTTGATTTCCAGATAGAAAATATATTTTTGAGGAGGATACTCCCCCACAACCCTCAGGGCAAGGGTTTTAAGTTATGCCCTGGGGGCATATGAGGTTTTTATAGAAGGCCTTGTCGTAGAAACTTCAAAACAGGCTCATTCGAATGGAAATTAAAGG
Source organism: Artemia sinica (assembly GCA_027921565.1). Classification (NCBI taxonomy): domain Eukaryota; kingdom Metazoa; phylum Arthropoda; class Branchiopoda; order Anostraca; family Artemiidae; genus Artemia; species Artemia sinica. The sequence continues at coordinate 58,114,581 of CM051265.1, forward strand.
GCTAGTGCCCTTTTAAATAGTAAAAAGTTATTGGTGTGTAACTAGCCCCCCTCAATTCTCACGCCGATCATTTCCCCAAACACATCCAATCAACATTTTGAGATAGCCATTTTGTTCAGCGTAGTTGATTTCCAGATAGAAAATATATTTTTGAGGAGGAAACTCCCCCACAACCCTCTCGGCAAGGGTTTTAAGTTATGCCCTGGGGCCATATAAGGTTTTTATAGGTGTTGTCGTAGAAACTTTAAAACAGGCTCATTCGATTGGAAATTAAAGGGCTAGTGCCCTTTTTAATAGTCGAAAGTGATTGGAGTGCGACTAAACCCCACTCCCCCCCCCGACGCCCATCGTTTCCCCAAACACATCCAATCAAAATTTTGAGATAGTCATTTTGTTCAGCGTAATTGATTTCAAGATAGAAAATATGTTTTTGAGGAGGACACTCCCCCACAACCTTCAGGGCAAGGGTTTTAAGATATGACCTGGGGGCATATAAGGTTTTTATAGAAGGCGTTGTTGTAGAAACTTCAAAAAAAGCTCATTCGATTGGAAATTCAAAGGGATAGTGCCCTTTTTAATAGTCGAAAGTGATTGGAGGGCAACAGCCCCCCCCCCCACGCCGATCATTTCCCCAAACACATCCAGTTAAAATTTTGAGATAGCCATTTCGTTCAGCATAGTTGATTTACAGATAGAAAATATATTTTTGAGGAGGGACAGCCCCCAAAAACCCTCAGGGCAGGGGTTGTAAGTTATGCCCTGGTGGCATATAAGGTTTTTATAGAAGGCGGTGTCGTAAAAACTTCAAAAAAGGCTCATTCGATTGGAAATTCAAAGGGCTAGTGCTCTTTTTAATAGTCAAAAGTGATTTGAGGGCAATTAGCCCCCACCCCCCCCCCCCGACGCTCACCTTTTCCCTAAACACATCCAATCCAAATTTTGAGACTGCCATTTTATTAAACGTAGTTTTAAGTTCTGGAAATTAGGTCTTTGAGGATGACAACTCCCCCACTGCCCTCAGGGCAAGAGTTGTAATCTAAGGATTCTCCGAATCCTTCCAATTATTTCTTATGGAAGGGATGCTCGTATAAACTTTGGAGAGGTCTCATTTGACTGAAAATTGAAATTTCTTGTTCACTTTTTAAGAGTCAAAAGAGATTGGAGGGTGACTAGCCCCCCCCCCCCTTCCACGCCCTAAATGCATCAGATAAAAATTTTGAGATAGACATTTTGTTAAAACAGTTCAAAGTTCTTATAACAAAAAACTCCAGTGTTGACAGAGCCCACCAGGGCCCGGGAGTAGGCGTTGTAAGTTATGCCCTGGGGCATAACTTATTAAAGGCGGTTTATAGCATATGGGAAGGCGTTTTGCATGAGAAGAACACATAGGAAATATATTATAATTATCCAATTATAAGGTTAAAATACATACTCTGAGATAGATGTAAGATTGCTATGGCACACAAAATCCTATTAAGGTCAATTCCAAACAGTCGTGATCCCTTTGTGTCAGCAAGTGAAATGGTCTAAACCCCCTTATTAAAAATTTTTCAATCCATTCATTGTTGCCAATCGCTGTCCACAAGTTATGCAAGCTGTCTATTGTTCATATATAAGGTTTTTATCAAAGAGGTAATCGTAGAGACTTTGAAAAAAGCCTCAATCGATTTAAACTGAAAGTTCTAGATCAGTTTTTTAAAGTCAAGAATGAACGGACAGTAAGCACCCCCCCCCTGCCATAAAAACTTGAAACTTTTTGCAATCAAAAACGAACAAAAATTAATTAAAAAAAAACTTTCCGAAAAATAAGTTTTTCAAAGAAAAGTAAAGGCCATTTTAAACTTAAGCTCAGGAGATACAAATTCCTGTTAAAATTCACACTCAAAAACGACCAGAAATTACTATTAAAGAATAAATGAAACCCAAAACGAACAGAACTTAAATAAACAATCATAGCAAAAAACATACAACAAGTAATAATATAAATGAATAAATAGATCTTAAAGCGAGTAATGCTTAGATTGAATATGAAACTCAAGCTTAAAACGAAAACAAATATTTTGCTATTAAAGTATAAATGAAACTTGAAACAAACAGAAATTAAATAACAATCAATGCGAACAAACATACAATATATATTAATGTAAATGAATAAATAAATCTTAAAACGAGTGAAACTTAAACTGAATATGCAAATCAAGTTTGAATCGAATAAAAGTAACTACAAACAATAGTTTGGGTATCGCCTCACTGCAGAAGCCTAAAACCTACTGCGTCATTGGCGCTTTACTGAAAACGAATTATATTACAAATGTTTTCTTTTGTACTTAATGTTGAAAATAAATATTAAAATTACAGTAAAATTTTTAACTGATGAGCTTCTAGCAATTAATATCATTATGCATCAAATATTCAGTTTAATTTTTTAGTTCTTTTCAAGATTAGTCAAGACAAATATAGTTTCACTACAAACAAAATTTGGATACTGCCCCCTTCTTTAACTGTAAAAACCTAAAGCCTTCTGCGTCATTGGTGCTTCACTGAAAACGAATTACTCGTATATTATAAATTTATTATTTTCCAGTTCTTACAGCATTGAAAATGAAAATAAAATTACAGTGAAAAAAAAAATCTTGAACTGATGGGGTCTTTCAACAATTAATATCATTATATATCTAATATTCAATTTGATTTTGTTTATACTTTCCAAGACTGTTCAAGACTCATATAGTTTTGCCATTTTTTTTAACTCTGCCATTTTTTCTAATTAATCGTGTTGGTTTGTTATGAAAATATTCTATGGCTTCTAGGCATTTCTATTTGAGCGGAAAACTGCACCTCAAACTTTGTGGAACATGCATTTTCTTGCATGAAACACCAAAATATAATAAAATGTCAAGTTTCGGAGTGTTCCACCACTCGCGAGCAAGTGCCATTGGTATTTTTTAATCCGCATGGTCAATTTAGGGGGTGGAGGGTTGGCTAATTCTCGTAGCAGCCCCATTCCGTCGTGGTATGATTCACACTTTCAACACCTGGCGTCCGGACTATCATATAATCTACCAAGCATACAACTACCCCAAATCAGTATCAATAAATAAATGAAACCCAAAACGAACAAATATTAAAATAAATATTAAAGTCAAACTCAAAACGAGCATAAGTTAATATGAGTAGGGTTCAAAACCCCTATGCTTTCCAAAAGCGAGAATATAATTTGTACTTTACTGAAAAAAAAATCAAAAGAGTTTGCTGAAAAAAAATGTGCATTGTCAATTTAATATACATATGCTGATATTTATTCCCTAAAATCTTAATTAATGAAAGAATTGTTTTCAGTAAAGCGCCAATGACGCAGTAGGTTTTAGGCTTCTGCAGTGAGGCGATACCCAAACTCTTGTTTGTAGTTACTTTTTTTCGATTCAAACTTGATTTGCATATTCAATTTAAGTTTCACTCGTTTTAAGATTTACTTAATGATTTACATTAATATATATTGTATTTTTGTTCGCATTGATTGTTTATTTAATTTCTGTTCGTTTTATGTTTCATTTATACTTTAATAGCAAAACATTTGTTTTCGTTTTAAGCTTGATTTTCATATTCAATCCAAGCACTACTCGCTTTAAGATCTATTTATTCATTTATATTATTACTTGTTGTATGGTTTTTGCACTGATTGTTTATTTAATTTCTGTTCGTTTTGGGTTTCATTTATTCTTTAATAGTAATTTCTGGTCGTTTTGAGTTTGAATTTTAACAGGTATTTGTATCTCCTGAGCTTAAGTTTAAAATGGCCTTTACTTTTCTTTGAAAAACCTATTTGTCGGAAAGTTTTTTTTAATTAATTAAGTTAAAACTGTCAGGGCATGTTGAGTCTTAATTTAAAATCAAAGATCAATAAATTAAAATCAAAACACATTGTGTGCATCCATGGTTTTCAAAAGGATGCGTCTGCGATGTCTCGGGAAAGGGAATTAAATTTTAATTCCCTTTCCCGGGAAAGGGAATTAAAATTTTCTCGGGAAAATTTTAAAAATTTTTTAAGAAATTAGGAATGTACCACTCATGGTACTTATATTCCGGGAATTTCCTCGGGAAATATTCCCGGGAATTCCCTCGGGAAAGGGAATTAAATTTTAATTAAATTTTAATTAAATTTTAATTTTCAGGGCATATGGAGGGGGATGGTTGATTAACATTTGTCTATACTAGAGGATTTAACATGATAGGGGCTAGAATATTATCGGCCCTATAGAACCACAAAGATTATGCAGTTTTTCAACCCAATTATTTGAATGTATATTACCCCCCCCCCCCCCCCCCCAAGGTATTATAGAACAGCTATTGCTAAAATTTGTTCAACACAAATAGTAAGCCATAATCCGGATTTTTATAGAGAAAATCCGAAAAGATTTAAAATATACTTTTAGTATGTGGATTAATAAACTTATGAACTTAAAAAAATAAACAAATAAATAAATTAAAGTATAAACTTATTTATCTGTTTATGAATGTGGATTAATAAACTTATGAACTAGTAACCTATGGAAAATAAAAAACGAACAGAAATTAATTTAAAAGAAACTTTTTCCGCAAAAGAAGTCTTTCAAAGAGAAGTAAAGAGCTACATTAAACCATAGATGATCAGAAGTAAAGTCAAACAATATTCAAGCATAAAAAAAACATAAACCACTATCAATAAATAAATAAACTAAAAACGAACAGAAATTACAATAAAAATACCAAAGTAAGTTTTAAAGCGAGCAGAAAGTACCACAAAGACGGATGGGGCTTACGCCCCCTGTACCTTCTAAAGACCAGAAAGTGATTCAAGCTTTAATGAAAACAAATACATCTTAGACGTTTTTTTCTTTGATAGCTTTAATAAATCCAATACTTTTTAGGCTCTGATTAATGAACATTAAACTGTCAATCCATATTCAATTTTTGTTTCCAGTATTCTTGGTTATTATGATAAGTTTTTAGTTTTTGAGAAATGAAAACACATTTTTTTTTTACCATGGTATGTTATCAAAAATAAAAATTGTTTTCAGTAAAGGAGAATTACATTCTGGTCTTTAGATGGCAGAGTTAGTCTTACACTTCAGTATTGTAGTTTCTGCTCATTTTGAAATTGACTTGGTAATTTTTTGTAATTTCTGTTCGTTTAGGGTTTATTTATTTATTTGTCGAAAGTGATTTATGGTCGTTTTGTGCTTGAAATATTATAATACTTAATTTCTGCGCATCTTCAGTTTAATGTAGCTCTTTACTTTTCTTTGAAAAACATCTTTTAAGGAAAAGTTTTTTTCTAATCAATGACAAACAAAAGCAAATTTTTATGTTTATAATGTTATAAAAGATTTAACTCTTTGAATTTCAGTTGCCGTTTCCTCAATTGATTCTTAAATTAAAGTTCGTTGTCACAAACTAATTGATACCATATGAGACTACAGGGCATGTCTCGGGATACAAATGGCATTGAAATAACAATTGGACGCCCTCTGGTCGGTTTTGTCACTTAATAGGGCACTATATCTTTGATTTACGACCGAATAACCCTTTCCCGAGTTCTCGATGATCGTTTATCCTACACGTTCATATCAAGGGGGGAATCACTGTTGGGGGATATATTAATCTTGACTAAGTCAACATTACTGCTTTATCTATTTGAAAAGACACCAGAGTCATCAATAATAAGAAAAGTTGGGCAAATTCATAATTACTGAACAAATAAAAAAAATCCTGGACCGAGTTACAGCAAATTACTGACAAATTCAGCAGATTATTTATGGAATAAATAAAGTCGCCCGACTTTTAGAATGTTGAATTACAAGAAGAATTTACCAAAAAGAACAAATTAATAAATTCTGTTGCAATAAAAAACACAAGATAAAAGGTTAAAGAGAAGAACAAAAGTTCCATTAGCGATAATCCCATAAGTGGTTTAAGTACATAAAATATGTTAAGAAAAGTACATCTCCGATAAGAAGGGAAACAAAAAAAAAACTTATAGTGAATATTTATCTGTGTCCAAACCGACTTTTTCACATAAGTTGTATTACATCCATGGAAGTCGTGAATATGATTAAAAGTCACTCATAATATCAGTATTTGCAGGTCACGATTGCCACTAATTATTACTTTTTGTGAGACATTTCCTATTAGTAGCGCAGGATATATTAAGAAATATATAAAAAAAATCAAAAAAAAACTCGAATTGTCAAAATCAGCGAGTAATCGTTGCATTAAAATCCCGAATCGTTAAAAGCATATGACCAGACGAAAATTGTTACTGGTAATGTTTTCTACATGTGTGTTTAGTCACGATCAATATATTTCCAAAAAAAATGGGGCAAAGAGCGTGAGAAATATATGCAATTCGTGACTTCTTCAGTTAGTCATGTGTGTCTCTCGAACTAATCTAATAGTATCAGTTTTTATGCTGATTCTTACAAACCTAATTCCGTGCTTGTTAAAAATACAAAAAAAGGTAGTAAAACCGAAAAATCATGAAAAATCGCAAGGCCATTCAGCCGCTTGCAATCAAAGCCATTGTTTAAAAGTAGCCGGAAACTGTTTTTAAGAAATTAGGAATGTACCACTCATGGTACTTATATCATGAGAATGGGTGCTGATTTTAGTTTCTTCACAATCTGAGCAATTTCTGTCTCCCTTTGAAAAAGAGTGTCGAAAGCTATTTTGACATGCAGATTCTTTTAAGCAGAGCAGAAGGGCTCAACCATAAGAAACATTCCAGAGATTTTGTTTTTATCTCGGTAATTTATGAATGTTCAAACAAATAAAGTTCATCTAGGGATAAGTCCTTTTATTAGACAGTGAAACAAATACAAAACGTTCTGGATATTTCAATCATGTATACAGTGACCGTCATCAGCAGATAAAATAGAGTTACAATTAAAACAAAAGATATTTATACTGAAAAGAAAACACTTCCGGGTCAAAAATAGTTTTTCGGCTCATTGACTGAGAAGGTTCAACATCAGGGTTTATTTCAAGTCTTGAGTTGTAAACTTTTATGCTTAATATTGCCTTTATGTAAGTTGAATTTTTAATGAAGGCTGTAAAATCTTCTCCTTCTTCCAATTACAAAAGAAATGTTGCTGAATTTACGGTTTTACACTTGTTTGGTCTATCATCCCCATATAAACGAAGTAGGTATTTTTACGAAGACCATGCTGCTTTCTATGACGAACAAATAAAATTTCCGGGAGGGATCAGTCCTTATATTAAACAGTATAACAGATACAAACAGTTCTGGGTATTGCGATCGCACTTGCAGTGACCGTCTAAAGAGTTAAAATTAATGAGTTACAATAAACTAAAGAGTTCCAATTAAAACAAAATATATTTATACTATAGAAAATAATTACTTCCGGGTCACAAATAGTTTCCCGTTCATTGACTGAGAGGGTTCAACAACAGCGTTTATTCCAAGTTTTGACTTACTTAGACTTGGATCCTCCTACACCTGGGGGCGCATAGGGCAGCGACGGCTGACCTCCAACTTGACCGATTCTGTGCAATAGACCAAAGTTCGTTCAGAGTGGTTCAGAATCTCGTAGCCTCTTTTTCCAGGGACACGCCCCCAGTACGTAATCACAGTTCCAAGTAGTTGCAGTCGTAATCACAAGTAGTTTTAGTCACAGTCGGAAGTGGGTCATATGCCCCCAGTACTTCCATTTTCTCATTCTGATCTCGTCAGTCACCAATGATTGTTTGGAATCAGCCCTTATCTGGGCGTTTGCTACTCTATCGGTCCAATGTACCGCAAGTATTCTAAGCAGGCAATTATTCTCGAAGCCCAGTAGTCTCTTCTCAGCATTCTTTGAAAGGCTCCAGGAATCACATCCACATAAAAGTACAGAGAGTATACTACTCCTAAACGATCGCAATTTCAACTTCTGAGAGTGGTTTCTACATCTCCAAATATTGTTCAGCTGAGAAAATGCTCCCCCTGCATATGCTATGCGTTGCAAGACTTCTCTATCACAATTCCCATCTTGGGTAATTGTACTACCGAGGTACTTAAATTCTCTGACCTCTTCTATATCAGTGGCTTCGTATCGAATGTCATCTGTAATGGTCATTACAATTCCGTTTGACATACTTTTCGTTTTATTGACATTAATCTTCAGGCCCGCGGGGGCAGCTTTTGCTGCTAGCTCATATAGAGTATGTTGAATGTCTTTTTGGCAGTGAGCTGCGAGAGCAATATCGTCAGCAAAATCGCAGTCGTATATTTGACGCTCGGGGCTTACTTGTATGCCTCCTCTAAAGTGGCAAGCTCGAAGCACAAAATCTATAAGTATTGCGAATATTATCGGAGATAGAAAACATCCTTGACGTACACCGGACTCAACGGGAAACCACTCTGACAGCCCATTCTCCGTCTGGACTGCAAAAACCTGTGTAGCATACACAAATCCTAGAGGACACTTAAAAATTCTTACCAAATAAGACTCATTATTGGCAATCTTGAGTTTTTCATTGATCCAGCTCTTTTTTTCATCACAGTCTCTCTCAACTTGTTAAAAACGTCAGGCATCTTCAAGAACAGAGCGGCGTTTATCTATTATATTTAACGTCCATTATATTATATACTTATAAGTCTGTTATATATTTATATTATATATTAAATAATTCTATAATTATACTATATAATAATTTACATATAATTATATAAATTATGCTTGTATTTATAAGTCTGTTATATTTATATTTAACGTTTGACATCCATTCAATGATGATAACAATTAATAATGACTTATGAACAGAAACTCGAGAATATAAAAGTAAAAGCTGATACTACGCCTTGCTTTCTTTCTTCTTTTAACCTGATTCCGATTGACTAGTTTCCTAGTTTGAATTTTAAACAGCCATACTTAAAAAAGAAAAATGAAGGAATAATGATGAAAAGAAATGAGTTTAAACAAATTATAGGAAAAAATTATAGGAAAAAACTATAGGAAAAAAAACTATATTCATTATAGTAAAAAACTGTCTCTAATTGTAAGGTGGTTTTTTATGCTATCAAAGGAAAACGAAAACTAGCAATTCAGAATGAGAAGAAAAAGAAGAAAGAAGGAGAGAAGAAGATTTTTGCATCATAGACAAATAATAATAATATATAGAACTCGAGCGAATTCGATCCTAATAAATTATAGCGCCATCTAGCGTCTCATTGAAAATAAGTGAGTAATATTGCATGCTGCAGTTATGCGGAAAAGTATATGATCCTTTGTTGGCGTCAACAACTGTTTACACTTCTTTTCACACAAAGGAAGTATTTCATTGCTTTTGTTCTTTGTTTCTTTAATTTGTTTTTCATTTCTGAGTAAGGTCAGATTCTTACTCCACTAGCAATTCATACTCCAAATCAAGCAGAGAATTTTACGCGTAGATTTCCGTTCTTAATTTGAAATTGTGTGAATCAGGTTACAAAAGAATTTTTTCGGGGAGAGTGGGTAGATTTACAAATAAAAATGAAAAAAACGTATCAGAATTTTGTTTAAACTCATTTTTGTTCGCCAAATATCATGAATGACAAGGCAATTTTCTTGATTTTAGCGTCACCCTTGTATTTAAAAAGCAAGAAATATAATTGGAAGAAATTATTAATGTTATTGCTCCCATTTTGAACTCATCTGAGGCTAAAAGCTCCTATGGCAGTTTTTGTGCTCTCTTTCCTGTGTAGCATACAGGGCTTTGCTTCCGATTGTCTAGAGTAGGATACATCTCCAGTTATCACATGTTATCTTTCGACCTTTCTTGAAGAGTTTCTCGATAATGCCTTTATTCCTGTCGGGGGGGGGGGGGACAAACTCGCCGTCCCACACCCTACCAAGCAGCTTAAATAGTGGCCCGGCGAGAGCTTTTTTCCATATTTAAACAGCTCCGGAGGGACTCCATCACAACCAGCTGCTTTCCCATTTTTTAGCGACTTAAGGACTAGTATAACTGTCTGAAAGAAAATGGGGCCTGAATAGATATCCAAATTAAATAGGGGCACGTCAGGGACCAACAGTGGCTCATTGGGTATCGGCTGGTGCAGAACATCCGTGAAATATTCACTATAACGGTTCTGGGCATCTACCTGATTGGTAAGCAGCTGCCCACTTTTATTCTCTATGAAGGGGCAAGGGTTTGTTTGCGCGCCAGAAAGCTTCTTAATAAGCATATAGACAGCTTACTATATTTTACTATCACCCGATTGGCTGCTCTTTCTGCCTCAGCTGCTATGTTCTCAGCATATCTTCTCTTGTCAATCCGTTTTCACTCACTTATGGGCGCATTTATACTGCCTTTTTAAACTATCACAGTATTGTCTATCGCTAGGCTGACTAGATGAATGACTAAGTGAGTATTTATCAACAGGAGCTTTTAGATTTCTTCTTTCCTGAATCAGCTGCCAAGATTCTTCACTAATCCACTATTCCTTCTTTCGTTTCTTATATCCAAGAACTTCCACTGCAGCATCTTTTAGGCCATCCGATAGTGATTTCCAAAGACAATTCATTCAGTCTCATGCCATTTTCACTGATTTCATCAAGTCCATGAGAACCAATCATCGTTGGCACATAATCTTGGTTGCAGCCCACTTTCGCGTTAAAATCACCACACACAACCAATATACCGTGGCTATGAACTTTATTTGTGACATAACTGAGCGACTGATAGAAAGTGTCTTTATCAGAGTTGCTTGATTCATTTGTTGAAGCATACACTGCTATAAACGTCAGTCTTGCCTGGGTAGTCACAAAACACACTCTCAGGATACGATCGTCGATTGGTTCCCAATCAAGAAGGTATTTCTTTGCTACACCACTGAAAACCAGTGCCACTCCAACCGCTTTAATACGCTCTTTTCCAGAATAAAGCACATGAAAATTCTCGCACTCAAGGGTCCCAAACTGTGGAATTCGTGTCGCAGATAGTGCAGCCACATCTATCCAATATTTATCAAGAATTATCATTACATTATTTATCTGACCCGGCTAAGTACCTGGGTTAATTCTAACATTCCGAAATCCAATTCGGAAAGCATCTTTCGTAGTCAAAAATCGAGTCCGGGGGCGAAAACAGTGTCCCGTCTTATTTCCATTTAAGTGGCTTTTTTATGGAATTTGTCCTAAGGAACACGGCAAAGGCTATTTGGCATGGAGCCAAATAAGAAGCTATAAAACTCTTCTAGACTTGGATTATGCACATGATTTGAGTGTTCTAGATAAAAAAAAAAAATGGGTAAAGCTCTTGGAAGAGCTTTAGTTAACTGAGTAGTGCTATTAGAAAATACTGTGGAGGCAGACAAGGCGTAAAAAATGGAATAGTCAAGGTCCAGAGCGTTTCTTCACAATTGAAAAAGTTGGAAGGATAGTATTTTAAGTCTAAAATTCGAGATTAAAATATTGGAAACAACGGAAAGTACAGTGGCTAAGTATGGTTCTGAAACGTGGGCGCTTCAAAAGCCAGAGGAGGATTTGTTAAATTTTTTGCAGACGAACTGTCAACGGATAGTCTTAAGTACCCATTTGACTAACTGTACGTCAAACAAACAAGCTGTATGAAAAACGTGGTTCCATCATATTTTCTATGGTTATACAAAAGCATGATTAGGATGGCTAGGATACCTTTTAGGAATGAAGGATGACAGATTACAAGTGACAGTTCTTTTCAACCATTCATTTGGGGCCCAACAAAAAGCACTTTGTCACTGGATCGGGTTGGAAGAGGTCTTAGGAAAAGAATTAAATTAAATTTCAACTTTAAGGGAGGGGTATTAGTGAAATTTTGAATAGATCGGTTGAAGAAGGATTGTGACCAGATGTGTTTGCCTTAAATGGTTTGGCACAATCAATATTTAGCCCATATTTATGCTGATGTATTTAATGGAGAGATGGCCTAGTCTCCCTGCTCCCTGCCACCCTGGGCCCCCCATTTACATAAACCTAAAATGCTGTATGATTCCAACTTTATTAACGTATAGTGTTACCGTTCCTACATTAAAATGAATCTAGGGAACATCTGTCTTAAAATATGCTACTTAATAGTTCGTTCCGTAGCCCTTGGGGATGTGTGCATAGTGTCCCCCACTTTGAATTATTATTGCGTAAACTGGGTAATTTGGGCATTAGGGGTAATTCGTTTAGTGGTTCAAGTCACTCTTACACGGAACCTCAATGTGGGTTGCGGCTATTATCAATGTTTGCTCTGCAACCTAGGTAAATCATGAAGCCCCTCGGGGTTGTGTTTTGGGATCAGTTTTGCTTCTTCGAGACTTGTTGAAGAGACACCATTAACAATAGTAAAGGGGACCTTTCAAGATCTAAATAGCTTGTGTGGGAGATGTCCTTCAGACTTGAATATAGTCTTTGTTTTCTAGCTGTAGATGTTGGTAAAACCAATTATATGTTTGCTACCCTTAGTAATGTTATAAGTAATTTATTGGCAAACGTTTATTTTGGTGGTTTTGTCACTGATAAAGGTGTACTAAGAGTATTTTTTGTTATATGCAACTTGAATTGGAAAAAAGTATTATAAAATTATGTTGTTTAAAGCTACAATAGGTTATGTGTCTTCAACCTTTGAAATTACCCATTTGAGTGATTAATTTGTTTGCTAATTATAGAAGAGCTCGAATTAAAAAAATCAAGTAATCCACGACAAAGCAGTTGATATTTTGGGCGGTTTTGCTAATTTCAGTGAAACAATTTATTCTAATAACAATTTTGACATTTAAATTATTGGGCAGTTATGAGAATACCAGTTTTTAACAAGGTGGTATCAGTTTTTGGATGAAATTACAACAGCTTGTTTCATTACAGCGTATTTTCGTATTTTCATATCATTTTCAGCGTATTTTCATTACAGCGTATATTCTACAGACTCAAGTTATCATTTATATCATCATAGGAATTAAAATAAGCTAGTATATGAGAAAAGAAATAGAAAGATGTATAGTCATATTTTTTGCCATCCGACTATAACCGCAGGAATCGCCACCGGAGCAGCAGTAAAGGTGCTAGGACTGTATCTTCATTGAAATTAATCAAAAAAACTTTTTGCACAAAATAAGTTTTTCAAAAAAAGTAAAGAACTCCATTAAACCAAAAATAAACAAAAATAGAATCAAATAGTCTACCAGGCATACAACTACCGCAAATCAGTATCAATAAGTAAATGGAACCCAAAACAAACAGAAATTAAAATAAGTAAAACTCAAAACGAGCAGAAATTAACCTGAGTAGGGTTCTAAACCCTATGCTTTCCCCAGTATATAATTCCAGAATATAAAAAAAGCCAGAATATAATTTGTACTTTACAGAAAAAGTTACAATGAATTTACTGAAAAAAAGTGCATTGTCAGGTTAATATACATGTGCTGATATTTATTCCTTAAAATCTTAATTAATTTTTGTTTTCTTAAAGTTATAAGTGAAAACATTTAAAAGAATTTTTTTCTGTAAAGTAAAAATTATATTCTGGCTTTTAGAAAGCATAGGGTTTAGAACCCTACTCAGATTAATTTCTACTCGTTTTGAGTTTGACTTATTTTAATTTCTGTTTGTTTTGGGTTTCATTTATTCATTGACACTGATTTGTGGCAGTTGTATGCTTGGTAGACTATTTGATTCTATTTTTGTTCATTCCTGGTTTAATGGAGTTCTTTCACAAAAATTTATTTTGTGTAAAAAGTTTTTTTGATTAATTTCTGTTCGTTTTATGTTGACATAGTCTTTTTTAGGGAGGAAGACTGATCCTCTTTTGAAGTTAAACAACCATATCTTCCATAAAAACCTTAATACCACCTGGGCATAACTTAATACCCTTGCCCCTAATCTCTGGGGTTTGTTTCAACCCCAAAAGCCTTGTTATATGACATTTAGACTATTTTGAATAGAATGGCTATCTCAAAACTTCTATTAGACGTATTTTGGGACAATATGACGTGTGTTTAGGGGTGAGAGGGTAGCTGCCCTCTGATCACTTTGGCTCTTAAAAAGAGCACTAAAACGTCTGATTACCAATCCAATGAGCCCCCTTTGAATTTTATATGACCACACTTTCTATAAAAACTCTATGTGTCCCAAAGGCAGAACTTACAACCCTTGCCCTCAGGGCTGGGGGGTGGGGGGTTATTATCATCAAAGACATAATTCCAAGACCTTTCTGACAGGCTTAACAAAATGGCTATATCAAAATTTAGATTGGAAATATTTGGGGAAATGATAGGCGTGGAGTGAAACATTTGCTCTCTGATCACTTTTGACTAATAAAAAAGGCACTAGTCCTCTCAATTTCCAATCGAATGAGCCCTATTTGGAGCTTCTACGACAAAACATTCTATATAAACGTTATAAGCCCCAAGGGCATAACTTAAGACCCTTGTCATAAGGGCTATGGGGGGAGGGTTGTCATCCTCAAAGACATAATTTCCAGACCTTTCAACTACGTTGAACAAAATGGCCATATTAAAATGTTGATCGGAAATGTTTGGGAAAATGATGGGCGTTGGGGGGGGGGGGGTGGTGGAGATCCTCCCTCTGATTACTTTCGACTATTAAAAGGGCAATAGCCCTCTCAATTTTCAATCCAAAGAGCCCTTTTTGAAGTTTTTACGACAACACTTTCTATATGACATTATATGCCCCCAGAGCAAAACTTACAACCTTAGCCCTGAGGGTTGTTGGGGGTTGTCATACTCAAAAATATAATTTCCAGACCCTTCAACTATGTTCAACAAAATTGCTATCAAAATGTTGATCGGAAGTGTTTGGGGATATAATGAGTAAGGGGGGGGGGGCATTCGCCCTCCGATCGCTTTTGACTATTAATAAGGGCGCTAGCCCTCTCAATTCCCGATTGAATGAGTCCTTTTTGAAATTTCTACAAACAACGCTGGCAAAGACCTAATTTCCAGAACTTTCAACTATGTTGAACAAAATGTCTATCTCAACAATGCTTTCTATAAAAACCTTATATGCCCTCAGGGCATAACTTACAACCCTTGCGCTGAGGGATGTGGGGGAGTGCCATCCTAAAAAACATAATTTCCGGACTTTTCAACTATGTTGAACAAAATAGCTATCTCAACATTTTTATTGGATGTTTTTGGGAAAATGGTGGGCTTGTTTTTTAGTTTTCCTCCAATGACTTTTGACTATTAAAAAGGGCACTAGACCTCCGAAGTTTTCAAAGTATCTATTACAACGCTCTATAAAAGCCTTATATGCCCCCAGGGCATAACTTAAAGCCCTTGCCCTGAGGGTTTTTGGGGGGGGGGGGTGATCATCCTCAAAGACATAATATCCAGAACTTTCATCTACGTTGAAAAAAATGACTATCTCAAAATTTTGATTGAATGTGCTTATAGTTGTTTTCCAATCACTTTTGACTAGCCAATTAAAAAGGGCACTAGTCATTTTAATATCCAATTGAATGAGCCTTTTTTGAAGTTTCTACGACAACATTTTCTATAAAAAAAAACAACTTATATGCCCCCAGGGCATATAACTTACAATCTCAGCCTTACTTACAACCTTACAACTTACAACCTTAGCCCTAAGTGCTCTGGGGAAGTGTCATCCTCAAAGAACTAATTTCCGGAACTTTCATCTACGCTGAACAAAATGATGGTCTCCAAATTTTTATTAGATGTGTTTGGGGAAATGGTGAGCTTGAGAGGGGGGCTAGTTATTCTCCAACCACCTTTGACTGTTAAAAGGGGCACTAGCCCTTTCAATTTCCAATCGAATGAGCTCGTTTTGAAGTCTGTACGAAAACGCTTTTTATAAGAACCCTATATTCCCCCAGAGCATAACTTACAATCCTCGCCCTGAGGGGTTTGTCATCCTCAAATTAATAATTTCCAGAACTTTCAACTACGTTGAACAAAATGATCATCTCAAAATTTTAATTAAATGTGTTGGGGGAAATAGTGGGCGTGAGAGGGGGGTTAATTGCTCTCCATTCACTTTTGACTATTAAAAAGGGCACTAGCCCTTTCATTATCCAATCAAATGAGCCCTTTTTGAAGTTTCTATGACAACACTTTCTATAAAAACCTTATATACCCCAAGGGTATAACTTACAACACTTGCCCTGAGGGCTCTGAAGCGGTTGTCAACCTAAAAGACTTAATTTCCAGATCTTTTAACTACGTTGGACAAAATAACTATCTAAAAATTTAGATTCGATTTGTTTGGGGAAATGGTGAGCATGAGGGGGGGGGGTAGTTGCCCTCCAATTACTTTCAACTCTTAAAAAGGGCATTAGCTCTTTCAATTTTCAGTCGAATGAGCCCTTTTTGAATTTTTACAACAACGCTTTCTATAAAAACCTCATATGCCCCCACGGCATAACTTACAATCATTGCCTTGAGGGCTGTGGGTGGTTCTAATCCTAAAAGACATAATTTCCAGAACTTTCAACTACGTTGAAAAAATGGCTATCTCAAAATTTTATTTGTATGTGTTTGGGAAAATGGTAGGCGTGAGAGGGGGGTTAGTTGCCCTCCAATTACTTTCGACTATTAAAACGCCACTAGCCGTTTCAATTTCCAATGGAAAAGGGCACTAGCCCTTTGAATTTCCAATTTAATGCGCCCTTTTCAAGTTTCAATGACAAAGCTGTCAATAAAAACCTTATATGTCCCCAGGGTATAACTTATAACCCTTGCCCTGATGGCTCTGAGGGGGTTATCATCCTCAAAGACCTAATTTTCAGAACTCTCAGCTATGTTGAACAAAATGGCTTTCTGAAAATTCTATTGGATGTGTTTGGAAAAATGGTGAGTGTTGAAGGGGTTTTTGTTGTCTTCCAATCACTTTTGACTATTTTGAGCCTTTTTTGAAGTTTTACAACAACGCTTTCTATAGAGAACTCATATGCCCTCAGGGCATAACTTACAACCCTTTCCCTGAGGGTTGTGGGGAGTGTCCTCCTCAAAAACATAATTTCTATTGGGAAATCAACTACAAAGAACAAAATGGCTATCTCAAAATTTTGATTGGGTGTGTTTGGGGAAATGGTTGGCATCGAAGGGGTGTTAGTTGCCTTCCAATCACTTTTGACTATTAATAAGGGCACTAGCCATACAAATTTCCAATCAAATGAAGTTTTCGAAGTTTCTATGACAACTCCTTTGATAAAAAGTGCCCTGGTC
This sequence comes from Artemia sinica, assembly GCA_027921565.1. NCBI lineage: Eukaryota > Metazoa > Arthropoda > Branchiopoda > Anostraca > Artemiidae > Artemia > Artemia sinica. The sequence goes on from CM051265.1 coordinate 58,131,769, forward strand.
TAAAACCAAAATAAAGGTGAGTTTTACTACTGATTACGGTCACTGTATATGTGACCGAAATATCTGGTATTTTTGTGAATTTTCCATACACTATGGCCAAAAAAAAAAGAATAATAATAAATAATACATTGTGCCAACATTGTTCTTTATTTAGGCAGCTTTATTGCACTGCATATAATATCTCTTTTTGTGCATTAATTAAAAAAGAAAATTCCACAAAATAAGTTTTTCAAAGAAAAATAAAATATAAATGTTTTTACTTTTATAACTTTAATAGATCAAATAATATTAGCATTTTGATTACCAAATATCAGTATATGTATATTAAACTGAGAATGTACATTCATTTGTATTTTTTCAGTAAAGTGCAAATTATATTCTGGCCTTGGGAAGGCATAGGGGTTTTGAGACCAACTCATGCTAATTTCTGCTCGTTTTGAGTTTGACTTGGTTTTTTATTGTAATTTCTGTTCGTTTTGGGTTTCATTTATTGATCGATGCTGATTTGTGGTAGTTTCGCGCTTAGTAGATTATTTGATTTTATTTTTGCTCATTTTTTGTTTAATGGAGTTCTTTACTTTTCTTTGAAAAACGTATTTTGTGGAAATAGTTTTTTAATTAATTTCTGTTCGTTTTATATTGACATAGTCTTTTCAGGGAAAAAGAAAATAATACTTTGCATCTTTTCGTTTTTTTTACGACTTTATGGTTTGGCCTGCTGTGTGTATGCTGGTAAAAACTTTTCAGCAATTTTTAATAACATACGCCACGCAAATAGTAGTTTTTAATTTAATTTCATACCTCCTCTTTTTGACCTGAAATGGAAAACTTGATATCATTCGCCAAAAAAATCTGTTTACATTCTTTGATAGCTTGGATACACTCACGCTATTTTGATTTGGTTTAAATTTTAGAGCAGAATTAGCCTCGAAAGTTTGAACATAATACCCTCAGTCATTCTTGGGATACTGCTGAGATGCCTTTTGGAATTAGCATTAACACACTGCATTTTGATTTAATCTTAAGACAACATTTAGTTTTTAAACATAATGGGCAAATGGTAGGGTGGGTGCCGGAAGGGGATTAGCTGCCCTCCAATCACTTTCGACAGTTAAAAAGGTCATCAACCCTTTCTATTTTCAATCGAATGAGCCCATTTCGAAGTTCCTAAGATAACTCCTTCGATAATAAATGCCCTGATCTAAAAAAAAAAAAATAAAAAAAATGCCTTCTTCCAGTCACTTTCGACTATTAAAAAGGGTGCTAAGCCTTTCGATTTCCAATATAATGAGCCATTTTTGAGTTTCTACGACAACGCTTTCTATAAACACCTTATATGCCCCCAGGGCATAAATTACAACCCCTACCCTAAGGGCTATGAGGGGGGCTGTCATCCTCAAAGACCTAACAAAATGGCTATCTCAGAATATTGATTGTTGTGTTTGGGGAAATGGTGGGCGTGAGAGGGGCTTAAGTTGCTCTCAGATCACTTTCAACTATTAAAAAAGCACTAGCCCTCTCATTTTTCCAATTGAATGAGCCTCTTTTGAAGTTTTTACGACAACGCTATCTATAAAAACCTTATATGCCTCCAGGGCATAACTTACAACCTTTGCCCTGGGGGCTCTTGGGGGTTTTTCATCCTCAAATACATAATTTCAAGAACTTTTAACTTCGTTGAACAAAATGGCAATCTCTAAAATTTAATTGAACGTGTTTGGGGAAGTGGTGGGTGTGAGAGGGGGTTAATTACTCTCCACTCACTTTCGTCTATTAAAAAGGGCACTAGCCCTTTCAATTTCCAATCAAATTAGCCCTTTTTGAAATTTCTACAACAACTTTCTATATAAACCTTGTATGCCGCAAGAGCATAACTTACAACCCTTGCACTAAGGACTCTGAGGGGGTTATCATCCTAGAAGACCTAATTTCCAGAACTTTCAACTACTTTGAACAAAATGGATATCTCAAAACTTTGATTGGATGTGTTTGGGGAAATGATGGGCGTGAGAGGGGGGTTATTTGCCCTTCAATCACTTTCGACTATTAAAAAGGGCACTAGCCCTTTCAATTTTCAATTGAATAAGCGCTTTTTGACGTTTTTACAACATCGCTTTCTGTAAAAAAAACCTTATATGCCCCAGGGCATAACTTACAACCCTTGCCCTGAGGGCTGTGGGGAGAGGGTTTGTCTTCCTTAAAGACCTAATTTCCAAAACTTTCAACTACGTTGAATAAAACGGCTATCAACAAATTTACATTGGATGTGTTTGGGGAAACGATGGGCGTCAGAGGAGAGCTAGTTGCCGTCAAATCACTTTCTAATATTAAAAAGGGCAGTAGCCCTTTGAATATCCAATCGAATGAGCCATTTTTCAAGTTTCTACGACAAAGATTTCAATAAAAAGCTAATATGCCCCCAGCGCATAGCTTATAACCCTTCCTCTGAAGACTGTGGGGGGAATATCCTGCTCAAAGGTATAATTTCCAGAACTTTCAACTGCGTGGAACAAAATGGCTATCTCAAAATTTTGATTAGATGTGTTTGGGGAAATGGTGGGCGTCGAAGGGGTGTTAGTTGCCTTCCAATCACTTTCGGCTATTAAAAAGGGAACTAGCCATTTCAATTTCCAATCGAAAGAGCCTTTTTTGAAGTTTCTGTGATAACGCTTTCTATAAAAACCTTATATGCCCCCAGGGCATAACTTACAACCCTGGTCCTGAGGGTTTTGAGTGGTTGTCATCCTCAAAGACCTAAGTTCCAGAAATATCAACTACGTTGAACAAAATGGCTATCTCAAAATTTTGGTTGGAGGTGTTTGGGGAAAAGGTGGGTGTGAGAGGGGGTTAGTTGCCCTCCAATCACTTTCGACTGTTAAAAAGGGCACTAGCCCTTAGAATTTCCAATCGAATGAGCCTTTTTTTAAGTTTCTACGACAACATCTTCTATAAAAACCTTATATGCCCCAGGGAATAACTTACGACCCTTGGCCTGAAGGCTGTGGGGGAGTGTCCTCCTCAAAACAAAATTTCTATCTGGAAATCAACTACGCTGAACAAAATGGTAATTTTTTTTTTGGATGTGTTTCGGGAAATGGTGGGCGTGGAAGAGGTTTTAGTTGCCTTCCAATCACTTTAAACTATTAAAAAGGGCACAAGCCACTCCAATTCCTAATTGATTGAGCCCTTTTCGAAGTTTTTACGACAACTTCTTCGATACGAAGGGCCTTCGTCTAAAGAAAAAAATAAATAAATAATACATTTTGCCAACATCATTCTTATATGCTCTAAGGGCATAACTTAAAACCCTTGCCCTGAGGGTTGTGGGGGAGTGTCCTCCTCAAAACATGATTTCTATCCGGAAATCAACTACGCTGAACAAAATGGCTATCTCAAAATTTTGATTGGATGTGTTTGGGGAAATGATGGGTGTGGAAGGGGCGTTAGTTGCCTTCCAATCACTTTCGACTGTCAAAAAGGGCCCAAGCCACTCCAATCTCCTGTCGAATGAGCCCTTTTCGAAGTTTCTAAGACAACTCCTTCGATACGAAGTGCCCTGGTCTAAAGGGAAAAAAAATCAAATTAAAAAATAAATAATACATTGTGCCAACATCGTTCTTTACTTAGTTTCTTGGTTCCCCCACGTTCCCCCTTCTATGTGCGAATTTTAATATAGTTGTTGTAATAGTTGTTTTAGTTGTTTTAATAGTAAAGTAATTTTAATATAGCGCATTTTACTAATTTTACTAGTTGTTTTAATTTGTGTGACTTAGGCTAATTAGTTGAACCATTTCGGAGAGGTCATTTAACCTTTTAAAGACGTTCCTTTAATCTTTGTGAGTTACTAAATGAATCTACACAGGGGGGGGGGGTCAAAATTCAGGTACCGATTGAGGTAGGTTTTCTAGCTTACGACCCTTTTGATTAAAATAGTTCTCTTAAGGTTTTAGACAAATGCCATGTGGAAACATTGGAGTGCGTTAGGACACAAGGGCAGGCTTGAGGAAAGTAAAAAATAATGCGATGTGTGATCTCAGGTTCACCTAATTCAAAACCTCCTGAACATAGACAGTCCCCCGAAACCTTCTCCCCTCCCAACGCATGAACCAATCATCTCAATCTGGACATTAGTGCTTGACCAATTTCAACGTATATAAAGTATATAATGCTAAATATGATTACACAACAAGATGATAAAATAAACATAACCAAATAAAAATGAAGTGACGATAAAGCTAAAGTTAACAATTATCTTGCGTTAACTGTCAGATATGTCAGAAATTTTGAGACAACCATTTTTTTAGCAAAATTGATAGGTCCAGTAACTATGTCTTCTGGGATGTTAACCCTCTCCCCCCTCCCAGCCCTAAGGGATGTAGATTATGCAATTCGCCCATTGTATACACACAGCATTTGTTTCAGAGGCAACGCTATAGCGCTGCCTATAGTAAAGGCCATACGGCTCCAGTGTTTTATAATAATTATTTTTTTTTCCCCAGAGGCACTTCATATGGAAGGTGTCGTCGTAGAAACTTCAAAGGGGGCTCATTCCATTCGAAATCGAGAAATCTAGTGCCCTTTTTTAGGGTCAAAAGTGATTGGAAAGCAACTAAAGCCCCTTCCACGCCCACCAGTCCCTAAACACATCCAATCAAAATTTTGAGATAGCCATTTAGTTATACGTAGTTGATTTCCAGATAGAAAGTATGTTTTTGAGGACTCCCCCCACAGCCCTCACTCAGCCTTATACGTCGTTGATTTCCAGATAGAAAGTATTTTTTTGAGGATTCCCCCCACAGCCCTCAGAACACGGGTTGAAAGTTATGCCCTGGGGGCATATAAGGTTCTTGTAGAAAGCTTTGTCGTAGAAACTTCAAAAAGGACTCAATTTCAAAGGGCTAGTGCCCTTTTTAATAGTCAAAAGTGTTTGGAGGGCAACTAACCCACATTTCACGCCCACCTTTCCCCAAACACATCTAATCAAAATTTTGAGATAGCTATTTTGATCAACGCAGTTGAAAATTCTGGAAATTAGGTATTTGAGGATAAAAACCCCACAGCCCCCAGGGCATGGGTTGTAAGTTATGCCCTGGGGGCATGTAAGGTTCTTGTAGAAAGTGTTGTCGTAGAAATTTCAGAAAGGGCTCATTCGATTGGAAATTTAAATGTCTAATTCCCTTTTTAATTGTCGAAAGTGATTGGAAGGCAACTAACACCCCTTCCACGCCCACCATTTCCCCAAACACATCCAATCAACATTTGTATATAGCCATTTTGTTTCAAATAGTTGAAAGTTCTGGAAATTATTTCTTTGAGCAGGACACCCCCCCCCCACAGTCTTTAGGGCAAGAGTTATAAGTTATGCCCTGGGGGCATATATTATTCTTATGGAAGGAATACTCGTATAAACTTCAGAGAGGGATCATTTGATTGAAAATTGAAAGTTCTAGTTCAATTTTTAAGCGTCAAAAGATATCGGAGGGTAACCAGCTCCCCCCCCCCCTTAACCCTTTTTTCTCAAATGCATCCGATAAAAATTTTGAGATAGCTATTTTGTTAAAAACAGTTCAAAGTTCATACAACAAAAATTCCGGTGTCGACACAACCTCCCAGGGCCCGGGGGCAGGCATTCAAAGTTATGCCCTGGGGGCATATATGGGTCTTATTGAAGGGATGATCGTATAAACGTCAAGATAACAACCCATCCGATAAGAACTTCAAGAGACCTTTTTTTTTCAAAATAGTTCAAAGACCACATAACGAAAACTCGTGGGTCAATACAGCCCTCCAGGGCCCGAGGGCAGGCGTTGTAAGTTATGCCCTGGGGGAATATATGGTTCTTATTGAAGGGATGCTCGTAAAAACTTCAGAGAGGGCTCATTTGATTGGAAATTGAAAGTTTTAGTTCACTTTTTAATAGTCAAAAGAGATTCAAGGGCAGCTAGCCCCCCCCCCCCCGCCACGCCTTCTTTTTCCAAACCCATCTGATGAAAATTTTGAAAATGATATTTTGTTAAAAATAGTCCAAAGGTCAGATGAGAAAAACTCCGGTGTCAATACAATCCCCCAGGGCCCAGGGGAAGGCGTTCTAAGTTATGCCCTAAGGGCATGTATAGTTCTTATAAAAGGGATGTTCGTATAAACTTCATAGAGGGCTCATTTGATTGGAAATTAAAAGTTCTAGTTCCCTTTTTAAGAATCAAGAGAGTTAAGGGCAACTAGTCCCCCCCCCAACGCCCTTTCTTCCCCAAACCCATCTGCTACAAATTTTAAGATAGTCAGTTTTTTTGAAACTGTTCAAAACTTAAATAACAAAACTCCCCCCAGGGCCCGGGGGATAGGCGTTGTAAGTGTTGTCCTGGGGGAGTATATGGTTCATATGTAAGGGATAATTGTGTAAGCTTCAGAGAGGGCTGATTTGATCGGAAATTGAAAGTTCCAGTTCACTTTTTAAGAGAAAATATCCGAGGGCAACTAGTCCCTCCCACACACCCTTTTTCCCCAAGCTCATCATATAAAATTTTTGTAATAGCCATCTCATTAAAAATAGTTCAAAGGTCAGATAAGAAAAATTCCTGTGTCGACGCAACCCCCCAGAGCCCGGAGGCAGGCGTTATGAGTAATGCTCTAGGGGCATATACAGATCTTATGGAAGGAATGCTCGTATAAACTTCGAAGAAGGATTATTTTATTGGAAATCGAAAGTTCTTGTTCACTTTTTATGAGTCAAAAGAGATCGGATACCCCCCCCCCCCTCCTCCAGGCCCTAAATTTATCAGATAAAAAATTTGTGATAGACATTTTGTTAAAAATAGTTCAAAGTTCAGATAGCAAAAACTCCAGTGTCGACACAGCCCCCCAGGGCCCGGGGGTAGGTGTTGTAAGTTATGCCTAGGGGGCATATATGGTTGTTATGGAAGGGATGATCCTATAAACTTCATAGAGGGCTCATTTGATTGGAAATTGAACATTTTAATTCACTTTTTAAAAGTCAAAAGTGATTGGAGTGCAGCTAGCCTCCCTCCACACTCCATTTATTTTATCCCAAAACGCTTCATATATAAGGGGTTGTCGTAAAAACTTCAAAGGGGGCTCATTCGATCTGAAATCGAGAGTTCTAGTGTCCTATTTATAAGTAAAAAGTGATCGGAGGGCATCTAGCCCCCCCAGGCCCTTTTTTTCCCAAATATATCTGATAAAAATTTGAGATAACCATTTTGCTTAAAATAGTTCAAAGATCATATAACAAAAACTCCTTTAAGTATGGCAATTTCTTTCAAAATAGTTCAAAGGTCAGATAAGAAAAACTTCTGTGTCGACACAACCCCCTCAGGGCCCGGGGCAGGCGTTGTAAGTGTTGCTCTGGGGGCATATACGGTTCTTATGGAAGGTATGCTCGTATAAACTCCGGAGAGGGCTCATTCGATTGGAAATTGAAAGTTCCAGTTCACTTTTAAAAAGTCAAAAGAGATCGGAGGGCAACTAGCCCCCCCCCCCCTCCACACCCTGTTTTTCTCAAACCCTTCCGATAAGAACTTTAAGAGAGCCATTATTTTCAAAATACTTCCAAAGTCACATAACAAAACTCCGGTGTCGACAGAACCCACCAGAGGGCAACTATTTCCCCCCTCCATACCCTTTTTCCTCAAACTCATCCGATGGGAGCTTTGAGATAGCCATTTTTTTTAATAGTTCAAAGATCATATAATGAAAAGTCCGGGGTCGACACAACCCCCCAGGGCCCGGAGGCAGGTGTTGTAAGTAATGCTCTGGGGGCATATGTAGTTTCTTAGAGAAGGGATGCCCGTATAAACTTCGGAGAGGGCTCATATGATTGAAAATTGAAAGTTCTCGTTCACTTTTTAAGCGTCAAAAGAGATCGGAGGGCAACGAGCCCCCCCCCCTCTTCAAAATACTTCAAAGGTCACATAACAGAGATACTCATATAATCTTCAGAGAGGGCTCATTTGATTGCAAATTGAAAGTTCGAGCTCACTTTTTAAGAGTCAAACGAGATTCGAGGGCAGCTATTCCCCCCCCACCACGCCTTCTTTTTCCAAACCCATCTGATAAAAATTTTGAGATAGACATTTTGTTAAAAATAGTTCAAAGTTATGCCCTAAGGGTATGTATGGTTCTTATGAAAGGGATTCTCGTATAAACTTAATAGAGGGCTCATTTAATTGGAAATTGAAAGTTTTAGTTCACTTTTTAAGAGTCAAGAGAGTTAAGGGCAACAAGCCCCCCCATGCCCTTTTTACCCCAAACTCATCCGCTACAAATTTGGAGATCGCCAGTTTTTTAGAAGTTGTTCGAAACTTAGATAACTAAAACTCCCCCCAGGGCCCGGGGGATAGGAGTTGTAAGTGTTGTCCTGGGGGAATATATGGATCTTATGAAAGGGATGGTCGTATAAACTTCAGAGAGGGCTGATTTGATTTGTAATTGAAAGTTCTAATTCACTTTTTAAGAGTCATAAGATATCTGAGGGCAACTAGCCCCCCCCCCCCTCTCTATGGCTTATTTTCCTCAAACCCTTCCGATAAGAACTTTGAGAGAGCCATTATTTTCAAAATACTTCAAAGGTCACATAACAAAACTCCGGTGTCGACAGAACCCCCCAGGGCCCGGGGGCAGGCATTGTAAGCTATGTTCTGGGGCCGTGTGTGGTTCTTATGAAAGGGATGCTCGTATAATCTTCAGTGAGGGCTCATTTGATTGGAAATTGAAAGTTCGAGCTCACTTTTTAATAGTCAAAAGATATTCGAGGGCATCTAGCCCCCCACCACCCCTTCTTTTTCCAAACCCATCTGATGAAAATTTTGAAACAGACATTTTGTCAAAAATAGTTCAAAGGTCGAATAAAAAAACTCCAGTGTCGATACAACGCCCAGGGCCCAGAGGAAGGCATTTTAAGTCATGCCCTAAGGGTATATATGGTTCTTATGAAAGGGTTTCTCGTGAAAAAAACTTAATAGAGAGCTCATTTAATTGGAAATTGAAAGTTTTAGTTCACTTTTTAAGAGTCAAGAGAGTTAAGGACTCCTAGCCCCCCCACGCCCTTTTTCCCCAAACCCATCCACTACAAATTTTGAGATAGCCAGTTTTTTAGAAGTTGTTCAAAACTTAGAGAACAAAAACTCCCCCCGGGGCCCGGGGGATAGGCGTTGTAAGTGTTGTCCTGGGGGAGTGCATGGTTCTTATGAAAGGGATGGTCGTATAAACTTCAGAGAGGGCTGATTTGATTGGAAATTGAAATTTCTAGTTCACTTTTTAAGAGTCATAAGATATCCTAGGGAAACTAGCCCCCCCCCCACACACACACACCCGTTTTTCCCCAAGCCCATCAGGTAAAATTTTTATAATAGCCATTTGATTAAAATTAGTTCAAAGGTCAGATAAGAAAAATTCCTGTGTCGAAGCAACCCCCCAGGGCCCGGAGGCAGGTGTTATGAGTAATGCTCTGGGGGCATATATAATTCTTATGGAAGGGATGCTCGTATAAACTTCGGAAAGGGCTCATTTGATTGGAAATTGAATGTTCCTGTTCATTTTTTAAGAGTTAAAAGAGATCGGAGGATAACTACCCCACCTTCCCCCCTCCCCCCTCCACACCCTAAATGCATCAGATAAAAATTTTGAGATAGACATTTTGTTAAAAATAGTTCAAAGTTCAGATAAGAAAAAACTCCTGTGTCGACACAGCCCCCCAGAGCCCGGGGGTAGGCGTTGTAAGTCATGCCTGGGGACATATATGGTTGTTATGGAAGGGATACTCGTATGAACTTCATAAAGAGCTCATTTGATTGGAAATGGAAAATTATAATTCACTTTTTTAAGAGTCAAAAGCGATAAGAGTGCAGCTAGACTCTCCCTACACTCCATTTATTTTTTTCCAGAGGCACTTCATATATAAGGGGTCATCGTATAAACTTCAAAAGGGGTTTATTCGATTGGAAATCGAGAGTTCTAGTGCCCTTTTTAAGAGTCAAAAGTGATCGGAGGGCAACTAGCCTTCCCAAGCCCTTTTTCCCCAAATATATCTGATAAGAAATTTGAGGTAGCCATTTTGTTAAAAATAGTTCAAAGATCATGTAACAAAAACTGCTTTACGTATGGCCGTTTCGTTAAAAATACTTCAAAGGTCAGATAAGAAAAACTCCTGTGTCGACACAACCCTCTTAGGACCCGGGGTAGGCGTTGTAAGTATTGTTCTGGGGGCATATATGATTCTTATGGAAGGTATGCTCGTATAAACTTCGGAGAGGGCTCATATGATTGGAAATTGAAAGTTCTTGTTCACTTTTTAAGAGTCAAAAGAGATCGGAGGTTTAACTACCCCCCCCCCTCTCCACGCCCTGTTTTCCTCAAACCCATCCGATAAGAACTTTGAGAGAGCCATTTTTTTCAAAATAGTTCAAAGGTCAGATAACAAAAACTCCGGTGTCATCACAACCCCCCAGGGCCTGGGGGCAGGCATTGTAAGCTATGTTCTGGGGCCGTATGTGGTTCTTATAAACTTCAGAGAGGGTTCATTTGAACGGAAATTAAAAGTTGTAGTTTATTTTTTCATATTGAAAATAAATCGGAGGGCAACTAGCCCCTCCCACCCTCCACGCCTTTGGGTTTATCGGATGGATAAACCCATCCAATAAAAATTTGAGATGACAATTTTGTTAAAAATAGTTCAACCAACAGATATTAAAACTCTAGGTTCGAGACAACCCCCCCAGGGCCCAAGGACAGGCGTTGTAAGTTATGCTCTGGGGATATATATGGTTCTTATAGAAGGTATGCTCGTATAAACTTCAGAGAGGGCTCATTTGATTGAAAATAGAAAGTTATAGTTCACTTTTAAAGAGTCAAAGAGACCGAAGGTTAATTAGCCCCCCCCCCTCCCCATGCCCTTTTCCCCAAACCCATCCTATGAAAATTTTGAGACAACTTTTTTGTTAAAAATAGTTCAAACATCAGATAATAAAAACTCCGAGGTTGACACAAACCCATTTTTTCCCTCTGATATTGTTACTTTGATACCAGTTTTGATACTTTCATGAATATTTGATTTTTTTTAAGTTTGACTTTCAAATAAGGAATTTTTAAAACTTGAAACTTTTTGCAATCAAAAACGAACAAAAATTAATAGAAAAAAAAACTTTCCAAAAAATAAGTTTTTCAAAGAAAAGCAAAGGCAATTTTAAACTTAAGCTCAGCAGATACAAATACCTGTTAAAATTCAAACTCAAAACAGCCAGAAATTACTATTAAAGAATAAATGAAACCCAAAACGAACAGAAATTAAATAATTAATCATAGCAAAAAACATACAACAAGTAATAATATAAATGAATAAATAGATCCTAAAGCGAATAATGCTTAGATTGAATATGAACATAAAGCTTAAACCAATAAAAAATATTTTCCTATTGAAGCATAAATGAAACTTAAAACGAACAGAAATTAAATAAACAATCAATGCAGACAAACATACAATAGATATTAATGTAGATGGATAAATAAATCTTAAAACGAGTGAAACTTAAACTGAATATGCAAATCAAGCTTGAAACGAACAAAAATTACTGCAAACAAGAGTTTGGGTATCACCTCCTTCTCTCACTGTCAAAGTCTAAAGCCTACTGCATCGTTGGCGCTTTACTGAAAACTAGATGCGTCTTGAACAGTCTTGGAAAGTATAAACAACATCAAACTGAATATTTGATGTATAATGATATTAATTGTTGAAAGATCCATAAGTTCAAAAATTTATTTCACTGTAACTTTATTTTTATTTTCAATGTTGTAAGAACTGGAAAAGAAAATATTTGTCATATAATTCGTTTTCAGTTAAGCGCCAATGGCGCAGTAGGCTTTTGGTTTTTATTTACAGTTAAGGAAGGAGGCAGTATCCAAACTCTTGTTTGTAGTGAAACTATATTCGTCTTGAACAACTTTAAAAAGAGCTAATAAATTAAACTGAATGCTTGAGGTATAATGATATTAACTGCTGAAAGCTCATCAGTTCACAATTAACTATAATTTTAATGTTTATTTTCATTATTAAGTACAAAAGAAAATATTTGTCATAAAATTGGTTTCCAGTAAAGCGCCAATGACGCATAAGGTTTTAGACTTTTACAGTGAGAGAAGGAGCTGATACCCAAACTCTTGTTTGTAGTGATTTTTGTTCGTTTCAAGCTTGATTTGCATATTCAATTTAAGTTTCATAAATTAATATTTAATCTAAGCATTACTCGCTTTAAGATCTATTTATTTATTTATATTATTACTTGTATGTTTTTTGCTATGATTGTTTATTTAATTTCTGTTCTTTTTGGGTTTCATTTATTCTTTAATAGTAATTTCTGGTCATTTTGAGTTTGAATTTTAACAGGTATTTGTATCTGCTGAGCTTAAGTTTAAAATGGCCTTTACTTTTCTTTGAAAAACTTATTTTTCGGAACTTTTTTTTATTAATTATTGAGAAAGGTGGACAAATTTGACGTTTATTTTCCAAAAAGACGAAGAGCATTCAGGTGAATCTTTCAGAGGAGTGTTGAACTATTTCAAAGAGAGTTTTGTGCATACAGGCCGTCAAAAGGGCGTAACTCAGGAAGGACTGCGTATATTAATTTGGAACTTTCAGGAAATGATGAGGGAGATGATCAATTGACCAAAAAGCTAAAATTTGCACGCTACTAATACTACTACTGTTACAACAACAACTACTACCACTACTACTACTACTACTGCCACTACTACCACTAAAACTACTGCTTCTGTAACGAATGCTACCAAGGCTGAGGGTATTGAAGGGAACAACTGAGGGAATGTGGAAGAAAAAGCTGAAATAAATCAAAACATACTATCAGCATACAGATTGTCAAAAGGGTGTATCAGCAATATTTCTGAAACCGCTTAACATATCAAAATGAAACTTCCAGGGAAGCATGTGGGGGATTTTTAAATGACGAAAATTCAACATGTACAACATACTACTGCTACTAATGCTGCTGCTTCTACTGTTACTACTACTGATAATACAATACTACTACTGCTACTACTGCTCCTTCTACTACCACTACTACTTTGATACTAGTACTATTAAGGGTATGCGCATGAAGGTAAAAATTTAAGAGGATATTGAGGGGAAATTTGAACTAAATCAAAACACACTATGTGCATGCAGATTGTTTAAACGGTGTATCTCCAGAATGGATTTCGGTATTAAGCTGGAACTCTAAGAAAATGCATAAAGAGGAAGGTCAATTGACCATAAGGCAATTTGTGAACGCTACTACAAATACTACTACCACTGCAACTTTTACTACTGCTACTACTACTACTACTACTACTACTACTACTACTACTACTACTACTACTACTGCGACTACTCCAAATACTAATTCTATTGCACCTTCTTGTAAGGCTAAGACTATTATGATGGAAATTGCAGGATGTGTTGAGAGGGAAGTTGAACTAAATTAAAACTGCGAATGTACAGGTTATCAAAAGGACATATCAACGGCTAATTTTATTAAGTTTAAACTGCCAGGGCTTGATGAGAGTCATGATCAAGTGACCAAAAGGCTACTACTGCTGCTACTAGTGCTATTACTATTAATATTTTTACTACTCCTACAACTAACTAGTACTACTAGCAGTAATCACAAAAAAAAATGGTAAGATATGTAAAAAGAAATCTTATATTAAAGAAAAATTAAAGCGTGGTCTATCCCTCAAACCCTAAGAGGTTTAGCGCCCTAACACGAAAAGGACGCATAGTGGGGCTGAAAATTTGACAGGAAATCTACACAATACTAGGAAAGCCAAAGATCCCCTGAGGTATGATGAGAAAGACGCACTAAAAAAGAGAGTGGAGGCTCTACATAAGATTTGCATTATTGTGTTGCCGGAGTAAAGGATTTAGGAAGACTTATTCAAGTTTATGGGAAATCTGGCTAAAATAAAAAAAGACCAAAGTTGAGGTTCTTGGACTTTGCTTGATTTTTTAAACAATGACAAACACCATCGCGGGAGGATCCTCTAAAGGAGGACAACTGTGGCAGGGCGTAAGATCCAGATCTATGGACAACGGCCTCTGCAAAGGGCTGCCTCGACCTTTTCGGGGTACCTGCAAGACTGGGGACCTTGCGGTCAACTCTATTCCTACTTGAGGAGTGGCGCCCCTCGAGGAAATTATAGCCTAGTAAACGACACAGCATTCGCACGGGATTCTGACTAATGGACAATTCTTCTGGGATTGGTATGTTTTGATGGGCGTCTTTGGGCTGAAAAACCTCTTCCTAGCTGATATATCTATTACGGGTTGCCTCCCCGTAGTAGCATAATATTTGTAGGCATGAATATATAATGAGTCGGAGGTAATAGGCTTGAGATTGTCTGTGCAGGATTTCGACTCTTGTTGATAGAAGAGCATCGCCAAGCGCTGAAAACCATGTTGTGACCAAGATGGGCCCAGGATTGCACAAAGCCTCCATTCATGGAGGTCCCAGGGACTTCTTGCTGTCCGGTTCTAAGCCGGCTTAAGCACTTCGGTGTAGACTTGAGAAGATATGTGATCCCCGTCCTGCACTGGTATCCGGGATCATTGCTTTTCCTGAGGCGAAAAAAATTTCAATGATTTAAAGAACATGAAAATTGGAACTTGGAATGTTACGACATTAAAAAATGACTATCGTATCGACATTTTGACTGACGAATTCAGACGATTCGAACTGGATCTATTAGGAGTTTCAGAAACTCATATCCCAGGGGTAGGAAGCATGAAATTAGGTGATATAGAATTTGTTTACTCAGGCAGGAAGGACGGGTTACATAGACAGGGAGTAGGGCTCATGATGAATAAGGAAGCTGCTAAGTCTTGTTTAGGCTGGGAAGGTATTAATAATAGAATACTAATTGCTCATTTTATGACTAGAAAGTTCAAGGTATCAGTTATAGTAGTATACGCCCCTGTAGAACCGACTGATGGAGATACTAATGACTCAGATGAATTTTACTTACAGTTACAGGAGCAAATAGACAAGGTCCCAGGTAGAAATATGATGTTATTGCTGGGAGATTTTAACGCCCAGGTTGGTAGAAATATGGATAGATGGTATCCCAGCTTAGGTAAATTTGGTGTAGGAAAAGAAAACAGTAATGGATACAGACTTTTGCAATTTTGTAGGTATAACAATCTAGTTATAACCAATACGGTGTTTGGTCATAAAATGGCTCATAAGCTAACATGGTATTCACGTGATGGTAAGACAGCAAACCTTATTGATTATGTTATAGTAAATCGAAGACTGGCAGGATCAATACAAGATACTAGGGTATATAGGAGTGCTGTTATTGATGTTAAAAGTAAAGATCACCATCTAGTAGTGTCAAGGGTTAATTTAAAGCTGAAATATCGGAAGGGTAATTACCTCCCGGGAAGTTATGATGTTAGTAGACTCCAGGATGAGAATTTGAGAGAAACTTTCCAGGAACAGTTGAATACTAAACTTGAGAGCTTAAAATTTGATAATGTGGAAGATGGTTGGAATAATTTTAGAAAAATAATTTGTGAAGTTGCTGAAGGTGTATTAGGGAAGAAAGCTAGAACTGCAGCTAAGAATATTAGTGAAAAAGCTTTAAGTTTAATAGAAAGGAGAAAGGACTTGTACAAGAATTATCTGAGTGATAGATCACATGAAAACAAAAGAAATGTAAAGAAAGTGGAGAAAGCATTGAAATATGAACTAAGGAGGTGTGAAGTGGAGGCCATGGATAAAATTGCCGAGGATTTAGAAGATGCAGCTAGACGGCATAATAGTAAAATATTGTACTGGCACGTTAACAAATTGAGAGGTAGTAGTCAATCCGGACTTGTCCCAGTTAAAGATAGGAATGGGGTGGCAATTAGCGATAAGACAAAAGCTAAAGCGAGATGGGCCGAACATTTTGAGAATTTGCTTAACCGAGATAGAGTTGCAGGAAAAAATATAGAGGAAAATGAAAAAGTTTGTGATACCTTGGATGTGAAGGAAGATTTGTTTTGTGAGGAGGAATTAGAAACAGTACTAAAAGGATTAAAGAATAATAAGGCTCCAGGTGCTGATAGGGTAGTAAATGAGTTTCTTAAATATGGTGGCTCTGAGGTTAGAAATAAGTTATTGGAGATTATGAATATGATTTTTGAAAAAGGGGAAGTACCTAATGATTTTAGGAAAACCTTAATTAAGCCACTTTATAAGAAAGGTGATAAAAGTGAGTGTGGTAATTATCGAGGCATTAGTCTGGTCTCTGTAGGTAGCAAATTGCTTAGTAATATGATACTTTTTAGACTGAGAGATGCCGTAGACAAAGTTTTAAGAGAAGAGCAGTGCGGTTTTAGAAAAGGTAGAGGATGTGTTGACCAAATTTTCACTCTTAGGTTAATAATTGAGAAGTGCCTAAGTTTTCAAACACCTTTGGTCCTTAGTTTTATAGATTATGAGCAAGCGTTCGATTCTGTTGATAGAGGAGCTTTAGTAAAGGTTTTATCCTTGTATGGTATACCAGACAAATACATTAAAGTGATTAGTGCTATGTACGAGAATAACACTGCTGCGGTTAAGGTAGGAAATGAGGTTAGCAGCTGGTTTTGTATTAAATCAGGAGTTAAGCAGGGTTGTGTTCTATCCCCCTTTATATGGATTATTTTGATGGACTTTGTTTTAAGGAGCACAGGAAAGGCAATGGGAGACCACGGAATCAAATGGGGAGGAAAAAGTCTCCTGGACTTGGATTATGCTGATGATTTAAGCATCCTAGATGAAAGTGTGAGCAAAATGAATGAAGTTTTAGAGGTTTTGCGAGTTCAGGGTGCTAGTATTGGTTTGAAAATTAATGTTAGGAAGACCAAGTCACTAAGGCTAGGAATAAGTGAAGATGAAAAGGTGACGTTGGGTAATGAAAAGATTGATCAGGTGGGCAGTTTCACTTACCTTGGTAGTATTATTAGTAAAGATGGTGGGAGCAGTGAAGATGTTAAAAATAGAATAGCCAAGGCTCAGGGTGTTTTTTCACAGTTAAAAAAAGTCTGGAAGAATAGGAAGATAAGTCTGCAAACCAAGATTAGAATCTTAGAAGCTACAGTGATGACAGTGGTCAAATATGGCTCTGAAGCATGGACGCTCCGAAAAGCGGATGAAGATTTGCTAGATGTTTTCCAGAGAAATTGCTTAAGGATTGTTCTGGGTACCCGGCTGACTGACCGTATTTCAAACAATAGGCTATACGAAAAATGTGGTTCAATACCACTTTCTAGGTCTATAATGAAAGAAAGGTTGAGGTGGTTAGGGCATGTTGCTCGGATGAAGGATGACAGATTGCCGAAGATTGTTCTTTTCGGCCAACCATCTAGGGCTAAACGGAAAGCAGGTCGTCCCCGTCTGGGTTGGGAGGACGTCATAAAGAAAGATTTAAAGGAAATGGGAACTACGTGGGCGGGTGTAAAAAGGGAGGCTTTGAATAGATTGGGGTGGAGGAGGAGCGTGCGTAGCTGTGTTGGCCTCAGGCGGCTTGGTGCTGCGACGAGTTGTTAGTAGTAGTAGTAGTAGTATGACAAAAAAAGAGTATAGAGCTACCCCTGAACCTAAGAAGGGGATACAGTCCCTTCCCCTTAAAAAAAATCTTAATATTCAGAAGAGAAAATCAGTTAAAATTTAATAAAGTGGTGAAAGAAAAATCTTAAAAAAGAGACTGTTGGGTGTCTAACTTCACAAATAAACCCAAACGCCGTAAACTTTAAAAATTCACGGAAAGAGACGGGGAGAAGGGCTCGTTGTAGGTGTAGATCCCGAGCCTCAATAGGGGGTATAGAGAGTTTCCCCTTAGAAAAACACAAACTATTATAATATAGAACAATAATCGGTTAAAATTTAAAAGAAATGGAAAACAGAAAATCTTGGAAAGTGAATTCTGGACTAGGATTCATTCGGGAAAATATTCTTTCTAAAAGAAAAAAAGGGTATGTATTGTTGAAAATGGAGTTTACGCTATGCCGAGGCTAACCCCCTGAAAAGGACCCGTAGGTTAGAGACAATCCAATAGTTTCCCAGTGTCCGTATACCCAGGATGAAACATATAACTCTTGAAAAAAAATGAAAATATGGCCCAAAAAAGCTGTTAAATATACTGAGGCAAAAGGATCCTGTAGGACTAGAAAGTTCAGGGTTATGATTTTCAAAAAACGCCCAAGTGTCCGTATATCCCTTATAATCCACAGCAAATTACGAAACCAGAGTGACTGTTTGCAAGATGTTGTGTCTCAGGAAACAAACTTTAGAGAAACTATAATTTAATATCCTCCGTCAAAGTTATAAGTTGGACCCCTAGATTTGATGGATTATGACATCCATTCGAGAAAGGCTAGCTCCTTGTGGCTGGGCTGGGAACCAAAATTTAAGACAGTAAAGTTACACCAAAAAGGAATTTGCAGCTTCTAGATAGCGATTTGTGGTCGGAAAAAGAGAGTGGATGCTTTAGATAGCATGATACGTCAGGAGCTACCTACCAAAAAGGAGTTGCAGCTTCTAGATAGGATTTGTCATCGGAAAAAAAGAGAGTGGGGGCTCTAAATAGCAAGTTATCATATAAATGCATCTCATTCTTCCTACTGCAACGTGTACATGCTAATTCGGCTATTAATACTGCTCCTACTGCTACTAATACAACTACTACTTCGATTACAAATACATGCAAGACAAAGAATATTAAGTTGAAAATTTCAGGAAGCATTTGAATATACAGGCTATCAAAAAGGTAAATCGGTAATATTATAGCACCGGCTAATAGTACATCATTGAAACTTCCAGGATTTGACGAGGGAGATGTTCTACTCACCAATAGGGAAAATGTCAATACTTTTGCTGCTGCTACTAATTGTGATATTAATGTTAATACTAGTACTACATCTTCTAATACTGCTGTGACTACTATTATAAGTATGTCTAAGGATACGAGGTGAAATTTTCAGGGAATATTGAGGGGGGAAGGTGATTTGCCCCCGCACTTACCTGCAAAGGTGATCTTCGACTTTGACCCTGTCAAAGCCGGTTGGAAGCGACCTCGAGGCCAACCAAAGAAGCGATGGTCTGACAGTGTATCCGAGTTCCTAGCAATGACAAATATCAGACCGAATGAAGCACAAACCCTTGCAACGGACCAAAATAGATGGAGGAGGCAAACGTCACTCTCTATGCAGAGTAGCATCCGGCAGGAAACCTAACTCATGTAAGTCAAGGTAATTTGAATCAAAACACACCGTCTATATATGCAGGTTGTCAAAAGAGCGTATAAACAATATGGCGTGCGAAGTTGAAACTTACAGAACTTGATGTGGAGATGTTGAACAAACCAAAATACCATATTTGCATCCGAATGCTACAACTTCTGCTCATACTATAACTGCTACTACTGCAACTGCCACTATTATTACTACTGCTGCTACTACTAGGCTACTGAAGCTAAGGCTACTATTATTTTTAAATCTACTGCTTCTATTACTACTGAAGCTAAGACTACAAGTATTAATTCTACTGCCACTACTACTCCTGGCTAAGTGGACGTGCGCTGGGCTAAGAATTCTTTGTCCAAGGGGCACGGGTTCGATCCCTGGCGTGGCCAGTTATTTGGTTTGGGACGCGGGTCACTGGTGTGACTCTGTAAGCTTAGCCAGAGTCGACCCAACTCTAAATGGGTACCTGGAGATATCTGGGGAAGGTAAACAGGAAGGGTGTGCGAAAGCACAGGATGGCTGGCCCCCAGCCCCCCATTGCACTTCCTGGCTGAAGGGCCAAGAAACGGAGATCAGCACCGCCGGTTTGGACCTTAAGGATCTAGTGCCGTCATACATACATACACTACTACTACTACTACTACTACTACTGCTACTACTGTTACTACTGGTTCCACTAATACTGCTAAAAATGCGAATACTTGAAGAACGGTTTATGCTATTAAGTTGAAGCTTTCAGCCTGTGTTGATGGAAAAGTTGAAGAAAACCAAAGGTGCTACTAATGCTATTACTGCAAATACAGCTATTGCTACTACTCAAGCTAAGGGTATTATGGTAAAGCTTTCAAGGAATATTTAGGTAAGTCTTGAACTAAATCAGAATGGGGTTTGAGTACGGTACGTAAATTGTCGAAAGGTTAGCACACCCTCAAGAACGGCCTACATTATCATGTTGGACCTTTCAGGGTAAGTTGTAGCAGATTTTGAACTAGCCAGAGGGCACTGTGTGTTGACTATTAGTGCTACTACTACGATTGCTGTAGCCAATGACGGTGAGAGTATTAAGGTGAAATTGTAGGGAACATTTAGGGGGAGTTTCAATTAGACGAAAAAACTTAATACATGCTGATTTTCATAAAGGCATATCATCATTATCATAGGCAGCGCATCGCTATTATAGATTGCAATAACATAGATAGTTTTCAAGGAGCTAATATGATTGGAAATTAGGTTCTACTGTCTATTTTAAGAGTCAAAAGTGAATGGAGGTCTAGACGCCCTCTTCCCAAGCCCATTAGTTTTCCAAACACATCCAATAAAAATTACTTTGAGATAGTGATTTTGTTCAGCATGGTTGAACGGTCCAGCAGCTATATCTCTAGAGGTATCGGGCATGCCAACTTTCCACAGTAATACAATTTACCCATTATGCCATAGGACCAAATGCCACTTTAAAATTAAATCAAAAGGCACTGTGTGTATGTTGGTTGCTAATAAGACACCATAGAAACGTCCCAAGAACGAATGAGGGCATTAAGTGGAAAATTTCAGGGCTACTACTATTACTACCTCTGATCTTACAATTTAGCTTAATCAAATGAGCGTAAGTGTCGTCAAAGAGCGTAGATACAATTGTTTTGGAATTATATTAAACTTTAACTTTCATGTGAGCTTGAAAAAATATAAAACTAAATTAAACAATGCTATTTGTATAGAGAATTTCAAAAGGGTTTATGTTGTTAAAGACTTTTTAACAATTTACTCCAACAGACAAATAGCAAGCCAAACTATGGATTCTTCTAAAAAAAAAATAGTTGAAATATTTAAGGAACAAACCTCAGGCAGCTAAGTAAGTCAAATATGACACTATACCCCAGAACAGCAACTGTTTAAAAGATACTTGTATCATCTTAATATTTAGTTACTATATACCGTGATTTTTTCCTTACTAGGTTTCTTATATCTCTATAAACATGATACCGATGTCCAAACTTACACTGAACAAACATAATAAACTTACACTGTCCAAACAAACATAACCTACCTATGTGTGTTACATCATCAATCCTACATCCTAAAATCCTAATACAGGCCTAAAAAGGGCTTATGCCAGATTTGCAATCTCACTCACTCGGACTATCTTTCTAGGCTTTTTCTACAATAAGCGTATGGCTTGACGTCCGCAACTACCTGATTTTAATTCAAAATCAACGAATGATGATTAATTTCAATATTTCAGTTTCTGTGGGCTAGAATTAGTTTTTGGTATCCTTATGTAATAGCTTTTGAACTGAGATTTCAAACTGAGAAAGGAAATAAAATAAACTTAAGACCCTTGTCATGAGGGCTATGGGGGGAGGGTTGTCAACCTCAAAGACATAATTTCCAGACCTTTCAACTACGTTGAACAAAATGACCATATCAAAATGTTGATCGGAAATGTTTGGGGAAATGATGGGCATTGGGGGGGGGGGGGGTGGCGATTCTTCCTCTGATTACTTTTGACTATCAAAAAGGGCAATAGCCCTCTCAATTTTCAATCGAAATAGCCCTTTTTGATAGTCAAAAGTAATCAGAGGAAGAATCGCCAACACTTTCTATATGACATTATATGCCCCCAGAGCATAACTTACAACCTTAGCCCTAAGGGTTGTTGGGGGTTGTCATACTCAAAAAAAACAATTTCCAGACCCTTCAACTATGTTCAACAAAACTGCTATCAAAATGTGGATCGGAAATGTTTGGGGATATAATGAGTATGGGGGGGGGGCATTCGCCCTCCAATCTCTTTTGACTATTAATAAGGGCTCTAGCCCTCTCAATTCCCAATTGAATGAGTCCTTTTTGAAATTTCAACAAACAACGCTGGTGAAGACCTAATTTCCAGAACTTTCAACTATGTTGAACAAAATTTCTATCTCAAAATATTGATTGGATGTGTTTGAGGAATTGATAGGCTTGAGAGGGGCGTTATTTGTAGTTCCAATCACTTTCAACTATTAAATAGGGCACTAGCGCTTTCAATTTCCAATCGAATGAGCCCTTTTAGAAGTTTCTAAAACAACGCTTTCTATAAAAACCTTATATGCCCCCAGGGCATAGCTTACAACCCTTGCGCTGAGGGCTGTGGGGGAGTGTCATCCTCAAAGACATAATTTCCGGACTTTTCAACTACGTTGAACAAAATGGCTATCTCAAAATTTTTATTGGATGTTTTTGGGGAAATAGTGGGCATGTTATTTAGTTTTCCTCCAATCACTTTTGACTATTAAAAGGGGCACTAGACCTCCTAAGTTTTTAAAGTATCTATTACAACGCTCTATAAAAGCCTTATATGCCCCCAGGGCATAACTTACAACCCTTGCACTGAGAGTTGGGGGGGGGATCATCCTCAAAGACATAATATACAGAACTTTCATCTACACAGAAAAAATGGCTATCTCAAAATTTTGATTGGATGTGATTATAGTTGTTTCCCAATCACTTTTGACTAGCCTATTAAAAAGGGCACTAGTCATTTTAATATCCAATTGAAAGAGCCTTTTTTGAAGTTTCTGCGACAACATTTTCTATAAAAAAAAAAACTTATATGCCCCCAGGGCATAACTTACAACCTTAGCCCTAAGTGCTCTGGGGGGAATGTCATCCTCAAAGACCAAATTTCCGGAACTTTCATCTACGCTGAACAAAATGGTCGTCTCCAAATTTTTATTAGATGTGTTTGGGGAAATGATGAGCTTGAGAGGGGGGCTAGTTATCTTCCAATCACTTTTGACTATTAAAAAGGGCACTAGCCCTTTCAATTTCCAATCGAATGAGCCCCTTTTGAAGTTTCTACGAAAACGCGTTCTATAAAAACCTTATATAGGCATAGGGAGGCATAACGTATAACCCTTGCCCTTAAGACTGTGGGGCAGGTTTTACCTCTCAATTGCTTGAACTATCTGTCTTGGCTTTTTTCTCTGTCTACAATTAGCCATGTCTTGATGCAGCCATATGCAAACTACTGCAAAATATTTGATAACTTCAATTTTGAAGTCTGTACGAAAACGCTTTTTATAAGAACCCCCAAGGCATATTCCCCCAGGGCATAACTTACAACCCTCGTCCTGAGGGGTTTGTCATCCTCAAATTAATAATTTCCAGAACTTTCAACTACGTTGAACAAAATGATTTTCTCAAAATTTTAATCAAATGTGTTTGGGGAAATAGTTGGCAAGTGATGGCGGTTACTTGCTCTCCATTCACTTTTGACTATTAAAAAGGGCACTAGCCCTTTCATTATCCAACCAAATGAGCCCTTTTTGAAGTTTCTATGACAACACTTTCTATAAAAAAAACCTTATATCCCCCAGGGTATAACTTACAACACTTGCCCTGAGGGCTCTGAGGGGGTTGTCAACCTAAAAGACCTAATTTCCAGAACATTTAACTACGTTGAACAAAATGAATATCTCAAAATTTTGATTGGATGTGTTTGGGGAAATGATGAGCATGAGAGGGGGGTTGGTTGCCCTCCAATTACTTTCAACTCTTAAAAAGGGCACTAGTCCTTTCAATTTTCAGTCGAATGAGCCCTTTTTGAAGTTTTATAGCAACGCTTTCTATAAAAACCTCAAATGCCCCCAGGGCATAACTTACAATCATTGCCCTGAGGGCTCTGGGTGGTTTTCATCCTAAAAGACATAATTTCCAGAACTTTCAACTACGTTGAAAAAATGGCTATCTCAAAATTTTGATTGTGTGTGTTTGGGAAAATGGTGGGCGTGAAAAGGGGGTTAGTTGCCTTCTAATCACAAAAGGACAATAGCTCTTGAATTTCCAATTGAATGCGCCCTTTTCAAGTTTCAATGCCAAAGGTTTCCATGAAAACCTTATATGTCCCCAGGGTATAACTTATAACCCTTGCCCTGATGGCTCTGAGGGTGTTATCATCCTCAAAGACCTAATTTCCAGAACTTTCAGCTATATTGAACAAAATGGCTATCTAAAAATTTTCATTGGATGTGTTTGGATAAATGGTGGGTGTTTAAGGGGTGTTAGTTGCCTTCCAATCACTTTTGACTATTTTGAGCCTTTTTGAAATTTTACAACAACGCTTTCTATAGAGAACTCATATGCCCCCAGGGCATAACTTACAACCCTTGGGGGACCCCTGGGGGTTGGGGGGAGTGTCCTCCTCAAAAACATAATTTATATTGGGAAATCAACTACGATGAACAAAATGTCTATCTCAAAATTTTGATTGGGTGTGCTTGGAGAAATGGTTGGCATCTAAGGGGTGTTAGTTGCCTTCCAATCCCTTTTTACTAATAAAAAGGTCGCTAGCCATACCAATTTCCAATCAAATGAAGTTTTCAAAGCTTCTATGACAACTCCTTCGATAAAAAGCGCCCTGGTCTAAAACCAAAAAAAAAAGAATAATAATAAATTATACATTGTGCCATCATTGTTCTTTACTTAGGCAGTGCTATTGCACTTTATATAATATCTCTTTTCGTGCATTAATTAAAAAAAAACTTTTTCCACAAAATAAGTTTTTCAAAGAACAATAAAATATAAATGTTTTTACTTTTATAACTTTAATAAATCAAATAATATTAGCATTTTGATTACTACATATCGGTATATGTATATTAAACTGAGAATGTACATTTATTTGTATTATTTTCAGTAAAGTGCAAATTATGTTCTGGCCTTGGGAAGGCATAGGGGTTTTGAGCCAAACTCATGCTAATTTCTGCTCTTTTTTAGTTTGACTTGGTATTTGATTGTAATTTCTGTTCGTTTTGGGTTTCATTTGTTCATCGATACTGATTTGTGGTAGTTTCACGCTTAGTAGATTATTTGATTTTATTTTTGCTCATTTTTGGTTTAATGGAGTTCTTTACTTTTCTTTGAAAAACTTATTTTGTGGAAATAGTTTTTTAATTAATTTCTGTTCGTTTTATATTGACATAGTCTTTTCAGGGAAAAGAAAATAATACTTTGCATCTTTTCGTGTTTTTAAGACTTTATGGTTTGGCCTGCTGTGTGTATGCTGGTAAAAACTTTTCAGCAATTTTTAATAACATACGCCACGCAAATAGTAGTTTTTAATTTAGTTTCATACCTCCTCTAGTTGACCTGAAATGGAAAACTTGATACAATTCGCAAAAAAATCTGTTTACATCCTTTGATAGCTTGGATACACTCACGCTATTTTGATTTGGTTTAAATTTTAGAGCAGAAGTAGCCCCGAAAGTTTGAACATAATACCCTCAGTCATTCTTGGGATACTGCTGAGATGCCCTATTGGGAATTAGCATTAACACAGTGCATTTTGATTTAATCTTAAGACAACATTTAGTTTTTAAACATAATGGGCAAATGGTAGGGTGGGCACTGGAGGGGGATTAGTTGCCCTCCAATCACTTTCTACTATTAAAAAGGGCATCAGCCCATTCTATTTTCAATCGAATGAGTCCTTTTCGAAATTCCTACGACAAATTCTTCAATACGAAGTGCCCTGATCTAAAAAATGTCTTCCTGCAATCACTTTTGACTATTAAAAACGGCGCTAGGCCTTTCGATTTCCAATATAATGAGCCATTTTTGAGTTTCTACGACAACGCTTTCTATAAAAACCTTATATGCCCCCAGGGCATGAATTACAACCCTTACCCTAAGGGCTGTAAGGGGGGTTGTCATCCTCAAAGACCTAACTTCAAGATCTTTCAACTGCGTTAAACAAATGGCTATCTCAAAATATTGATTGTTTTGTTTGGGGAAATGGTGGGCGTGAGAGGGTCGTTAGCGGCTCTCCAATCACTTTCAACAATTAAAATTTGCAATCAAATGAGCCCTTTTGAAGTTTCTACTACAAACGCTTTCAATATAAACCTTATATGCCCCCAGGAATAACTTACAACCCTTACCCTGAGGGCTGGGAGGGGGGGGTTGTCATCCTCAAAGACCTAATTTCCAGAACTTTCTACTACATTGAACAAAATGGCTATCTGAAAATTTTGATTGGATGTGTTTGGGGGAATGGTGGGCGTGAGTGGGGGGCTAGTTACCCTCCAAATACTTTCGACAATTAAAAAGGGCACTAGCCCTCTTATTTTCCAATTGAATGAGCCCTTTTTGAAGTTTTTATGACAACGCTATCTATAAAAACCTTATATGCCTCCAGGGCATAACTTACAACCTTTGCCCTGGGGGCTCTTGGGGGTTTGTCATCCCCAAATACATAATTTCAATAACTTTCAACTACGTTGAACAAAATGGCTATCTCTAAAATTGGATTGAATGTGTTTGGGGAAATGGTGGGCGTGAGAGGGGGGTTAATTACTCTCCACTCACTTTCGACTATTAAAAAGGGCACTAGCCCTTTCAATTTCCAATCAAATTAGCCCTTTTTGAAATTTCTACAACAACTTTCTATATAAACCTTGTATGCCACAAGGGCATAACTTACAACCCTTGCACTAAGGGCTCTGAGGGGGTTATCATCCTAAAAGACCTAATTTCCAGAAATTTCAACTACGTTGAACAAAATGGATATCTCAAAATTTTGACTGGATGTGTTTGGGGTTATGGTGGGCGTGAGAGGTAGGTTAGTTGCCCTTCAATCACTTTCGACAATTAAAAAGGGCACTAGCCCTTTCAATTTCCAATTGAATGAGCGCTTTTTGAAGTTTCTAAAACATCGCTTTCTATAAAAAAAAAACCTTATATGCCCCAGGGCATAACTTACAACCCTTGCCCTGAGGGCTGTGGGGGGAGGGGTTGTCTTCCTTAAAGACCTAATTTCCAAAACTTTCAACTACGTTGAATAAAATGGCTATCTAAAAATTTTGATTGGATGTGTTCGGGGAAACGGTGGGTGTCAGAGGGGGGTTAGTTGCTGTCAAATCACTTTTGACTATTTAAAAGGCCACTAGTCCTTTGAATATCCCATCGAATGAGCCCTTTTTCAAGTTTCTACGACAAAGATTTCAATAAAAAGCTTATATGCCCCCAGGGCATAACTTATAACCCTTGCTCTGAAGACGTGGGGGGAATGTCCTGCTCAAAGGTATAATTTCCAGAACTTTCAACTGCGTGGAACAAAATGGTTATCTCAAAATTTTGATTAGATGTGTTTGGAGAAATGGTAGGCGTTGAAGGGGTTTTAGTTGCCTCCCAATAACTTTCGGCTATTAAAAAGGGAACTAGCCATTTCAATTTCCAATCGAATTAGCCTTTTTTGAAGTTTCTGCGATAACGCTTTCTATAAAAACCTTATATGCCCCCATTTCATAACTTAAAACCCTTGTCCTGAGGTCTGTGAGGGGTTGTCATCCTCAAAGACCTAATTTCCCGAACTTTCAACTACGTTTAACAAAATGGCTATCTCAAAATTTTGGTTGGAGGTGTTTGGGGAAAAGGTGGGTGTGAGAGGGGGGTTAGTTGCCCTCCAATTACTTTCGACTATTAAAAAGGGCACTAGCCCTTTGAATTTCCAATCGAATGAGCCTTTTTTTATGTTTCTACGACAACACCTTCTATAAAAACCTTATATGCCCCCAGGGCATAACTTAAAACCCTTGCCCTGAAGGCTGGGGGTTGTTTCCTCCTCAAAAACATAATTTCTATCTGGAAATCAACTACGCTGAACAAAATGCCTAACTCAAAATTTTGATTGGATGTGTTTACGGTGGGCGTGGAAGGGTTTTAGTTGCCTTCCAATCACTTTTGAATATCAAAAAGGGCACAAGCCACTCCAATTCCTAATTGAATGAGCCCTTTTCGTAGTTTCTACGACAACTTCTTCGATACGAAGGGCCCTGGTCTAAAGGAAAAAATAAATAATACATTGTGCCAACATCTTTCTTATATGCCCTAAGGGCATAACTTAAAACCCTTGCCCTGAGGGTTGTGGGGGAGTGTCCTCCTCAAAAACATGATTTCTATCCGGAAATCAACTACGCTGAACAAAGTGGCTGTCTCAGAATTTTGATTGGATGTGTTTGGGGAAATGATGGGTGTGGAAGGGGCGTTAGTTGCCTTCCAATCACTTTCGACTATTAAAAAGGGCACAAGTCACTCCAATCTCCAATCGAATGAGCCCTTTTCGAAGTTTCTAAGACAACTCCTTCGATACGTAGTGCCCTGGTCTAAAGGGAAAAAATCAAATAAAAAAATAAATAATACATTGTGCCAACATCGTTCTTTACTTAGGCAGCGCGATTCCGCTGCCTATGATCAAATATTAAGACATTTATCCTGGGTCATGACGCTGTATGAAAGCAGGTGACTGGTGAGCGTCATGACTCTTTTATGTTTCTTTGTTCCCCCACGTTCCCCCTTCTATGTGCGAATTTTAATATAGTTTCTTTAATAGTTGTTTTAGTTGTTTTAATAATAAAGTAATTTTAGTATAGCGCATTTTAATAATTTTACTAGTTGTTTTAATTTGTGTGACTTAGGCTAATTAGTTGAACCATTTCGAAGAGGTCATTTAACCTTTTCAACACGTTCCTTTAATCTTTGTGAGTTATTAAATGAATCTACACGGGGGGGGGGGGTCAAAATTCAGGTACAGATCGAGGTAGGTTTTCTAACTTACGACCCTTTTGATTAAAATAGTTCTCTTAACATTTTAGACAAATGCCATGTGGAAACATAGGAGTGCGTTAGGACACAAGGGCAATCAGCTTCATTGCTCTGATTCGGTAAAATATTTTAGTAATAGTGATTGGCTGAACCCTTTCCCAATTTTCTACGGTCTGAGTACATTTTTCGATTTAATTTATTTCATATTTTAGTTATATAAAAAAAAACTGAATTGCCATGACAAACTAAATAAACTCTCCAAGTACCTCCATGGCACGTTTGAGGAAAGTAAAAAATAATGCAATATGTGATCTCAGGTTCACCTAATTCAAAACCTCCTGAACATAGCCAATCCCCCAAAACCTTCTCCCCTCCCAACGTATGAACCAATCATCTCAATCTGGACATTAGTGCTTGACCAATTTCTACGTATATAAAGTATATAATGCTAAATATGATTACACAACAAGATGATAAAATAAACATAACCAAATAAAAATGAAATGACGATAAAGCTAAAGTTAGCAATTATCTTGCGTTAACTGTCAGATATGTCAGAACTTTTGAGACAACCATTTTGTTTAACAAAATTGATAGGTCCAGTAACTATGTCTTCTGGGATGGTAACCCTCTCCCCCCTCAAAGCCCTAAGGGATGTAGATTATGCAATTTGCCCAATGTATACACACAGCATTTCATTCAGAGGCAACGCTATAGCGTTGCCTGTAGTAAAGGCCATACGGCTTCAATGTTTTATTTTTTTTTTTCCCCCAGAAGCACTTCATATGGATGGGGTCGTCGTAGAAACTTCAAAGGGGGCTCATTCGATTCGAAATCAAGAAATCTAGGGTCCTTTTTAAGGGTCAAAAGTGATTGGAAGGCCACTAACACCCCTTCCACGCCCACCAGTTCCCCAAACACATCCAATCAAAATTTTGAGATGGCCATTTAGTTATACGCAGTTGATTTCCAGGTGGAAAGTATGTTTTTGAGGAGGACACTCCCCCCACAGCCCTCAGGACACGGGTAGAAAAATATGCCCTGGGGGCATATAAGGTTCTTGTAGAAACCTTTGTCGTAGAAACTTCAAAAACGACTCAAATTCAAAGGGCTAGTGCCCTTTTTAATAGTCAAAAGTGTTTGGAGGGCAACTAACCCCCATCTCACACCCTCCTTTCCCCAAACCCATCCACTCAAAATTTTGAGATAGCTGTTTTGTTCAATGCAGTTGAAAATTCTGGACATTAGGTATTTGAGGATAAAAACCCTCCCAGCCCCCAGGGCATTGGTTGTAAGTTATGCCCTGGGGGCATATTAGGTTTTTATAGAAAGCGTTGTCGTAAAAACTTCAGAAAGGGCTCATTCGATTCGACATTTAAATGTCTAATTCCCTTTTTGATTGTCGAAAGTGATTGTAAGGCAACTGACACCCCTTCCACGCCCACCATTTCCCCAAACACATCCAATCTAAATTTTGATATGGCCATTTTGTTTAACGTAGTTGAAAGTTCTGGAAATTATGTCTTTCAGCAGGACCCCCCCCCCCCACAGTCTTCAAGGCAAGGGTTATAAGTTATGCCCTGGGGGCATATATGGTTCTTATGGAAGGAATGCTCGTATAAACTTCAGAGATTGCTCATTTGATTGGAAATTGAAAGTTCTAGTTCAATTTTTAAGCGTCAAAAGATATCGGAGGGTAACCAGCTTCCCTCCCCCCCTTTACCCTTTTTTCTCAAATGCATCCGATAAAAATTTTGAGATAGCTATTTTGTTAAAAATAGTTCAAAGTTCATACAACAAAAATTCCGGTGTCGACACCACCTCCCAGGGCCCGGGGCAGGCGTTGAAATTTATGCCCTGGGGGCATATATGGGTCTTATGGAAGGGATGATCGTATAAACGTCGAAGAGGGCGCATTTGATTGTAAATTGAAAGTTCTAGTTCACTTTTTGAGAGTCAAAAGAGATTGGAGGGCACCTACTCCCCCCCCTCCACGCCCTTTTTTCCTTAAACCCATCCGATAAGAACTTCAAGAGCCCCTTTTTTCAAAATAGTTCAAAGACCATATAACAAAAACTCAGGGGTCAACACAGCCCCCCAGGGCCCGAGGGCAGGTGTTGTAAGTTATGCCCTGGGGGAATATATGGTTCTGATTGAAGGGATGCTCGTAAAAACTTCAGAGAGGGCTGATTTGATTGGAAATTGAAAGTTCTAGTTCACTTTTTAATAGTCAAAAGAGATTCAAGGGCAGCTAGCCCCCTCCCCCCCCGCCACGCCTTCTTTTTGCAAACCCATCTGATGAAAATTTTGAAATATATATTTTGTTAAAAATAGTTCAAAGGTCGGATGAGAAAAACTCCGGTGTCAATACAATCCCCCAGGGCCCAGGGGCAGGCGTTCTAAGTTATGCCCTAAGGGTATGTATGGTTCTTATGAATGTTATTCCCTGGGGGCATATATGGTTGCTATGGAAGGGATGATCTTATAAACTTCATAGAGGGCTCATTTGATTGGAAATTGAAAATTGTAATTCACCTTTTAAGAGTCAAAAGTGATTGGAGTGCAGCTAGCCTCCCCCCACACTCCATTTATTTTATCCCAAAACACTTCATATATAAGGGGTTGTCGTATAAACTTCAAAGGGGGCTCATTCGATCTGAAATTGAGTGTTCTAGTGCCCTACTTAAAAGTCAAAAGTGATCGGAGGAAAACTAGCCCCCCAGTCCCTTTTTTCCCAAATATATCTGATAAAAAATTTGAGGTAGCCATTTTGCTAAAAATAGTTCAAAGATCATATAACAAAAACTCCTTTAAGTAGGGCCATTTCTTTCAAAATAGTTCAAAGGTCAGATAAGAAAAACTTCTGTGTCGACACAACCCCCTCAGGGTCCGGGGCAGGCGTTGTAAGTGTTGCTCTGGGGGCATATATGGTTCTTATGGAAGGTATGCTCGTATAAACTTCGGAGAGGGCTCATTCGATTGAAAATTGAAAGTTCTAGTTCACTTTTAAAAATTCAAAAGAGATCAGAGGGCAACTAGCCCCCCCCCTCTCCGCGCCCTATTTTTCTCAAACCCTTCCGATAAGAACTTTGGGAGAGCCATTATTTTCAAAATACTTCAAAGGTCACATAACAAAAACTCCGGTGTCGACAGAACCCATCAGAGGGCAACTATTTCCCCCCTCCATACCCTTTTTCCTCAAACTCATCCTATAAGAGCTTTGAGATAGCCATTTTTTTAAAAATACTTCAAAGATCATATAATAAAAAGTCTGGGGTCGACACAACCCCCCAGGGCCCGGAGGCAGGCGTTGTAAGTAATGCTCTGGGGGCATATATAGTTCTTATAGAAGGGATGCTCGTATAAACTTCGGAGAGGGTTCATATGATTGAAAACTGAAAGTTCTCGTTCAATTTTTAAGAGTCAAAAAAGATCGGAGGGCAACTAGCCTCTCCTCCCTCTCCACGCCCTATTTTCCTCAAACCCTTCCGATAAGAACTTTCAGAGAGCCATTATTTTCAAAATACTTCAAAGGTCACATAACAAAAACTTCAGCGTCAACAGAACCCCCTAGGGCCCGGGGGGCAGGCATTGTAAGCTATGCTCTGTGGCCGTGTGTGGTTCTTATGAAAGGGATGCTCGTATAATCTTCAGAGAGGGCTCATTTGATTGTAAATTGAAAGTTCGAGCTCACTTTTTAATAGTCAAAAGAGATTCGAGGGTAGCTAGCCCCCCCACCATGCCTTCTTTTTCCAAACCCATCTGATGAAGATTTTGAGATAGACGTTTTGTTAAAAATAGTTCAAAGGTCGGATAAAAAAAAACTCATGTGTCGATACAACCCCAGGGCCCAGAGGAAGGCGTTCTAAGTTTTGCCATAAGGGTATGTATGGTTCTTATGAAAGGGATTCTCGTATAAACTTAATAGAGGGCTCATTTAATTGGAAAATAAAGTTTTAGTTCACTTTTTAAGAGTCAAGAGAGTTAAGGGCAACAAGCCCCCCTCCCACGCCCTTTTTTCCCCAAACCCATCTGCTACAAATTTTGAGATAGCCAGTTTTTTAGAAGTTGTTCAAAACTTAAGGTAACAAAAACTCCCCCCAGGGCCCGGGGGATAGGCGTTGTAAGTATTGTCCTGGGGGATTATATGGTTCTTATGAAAGGGGTGGTCGTATAAACTTCAGAGAGGGCTGATTTGATTGGAAATTGATAGTTCTAGTTCACTTTTTAAGAGTCATAAGATATCCGAGGGAAACTAGCCCCCCCCCTCCCCTCTCCACGCCCTATTTTCCTCAAACCCTTCCGATAAGAACTTTGAGAGAGCCATTATTTTCAAAATACTTCAAAGGTCACATAACAAAAACTCTGATGTCAACAGAACCCCCTAAGGCCCAGGGGGCAGGCATTGTAAGCTATGTTCTGGGGCCGTGTGTGGTTCTTATGAAAGGGATGCTCGTATAATCTTCAGTGAGGGCTCATTTGATTGGAAATTGAAAGTTCGAGCTCACTTTTTACTTGTCAATGAGATTCGAGGGCATGCTAGCCCCCCCCCCACCAGGCCTTCTTTTTCCAAACCTATCTGATGAAAATTTTGAGATAGAAATTTTGTTAAAAATAGTTAAAAGGTCGGATAAAAAAACTCCGGTGTCGATACAACCCCCAGGGCCCAGAGGAAGGCGTTCTAAGTTATGCCCTAAGGGTATGTATAGTTCTTATGAAAGGGATTCTCGTATAAACTTAATAGAGGGCTCATTTAATTTGAAACTGAAAGTTTTAGTTCACTTTTTAAGAGACAAGAGAATTAAGGGAAACTAGCCCCCCTCCCACGCCCTTTTTTCCCCAAACCCATCCGCTACAAATTTTGAGATAGCCAGTTTTTTAGAAGTTGTTCAAAACTTAGATAACAAAAACTCTCCCCAGGGCCCGAGGGATAGGCGTCGTAAGTGTTGTCCTGGGGGAGTGTATGGTTCTTATGAAAGGGATGGTCGTATAAACTTCAGAGAGGGCTGATTTGATGGGAAATTGAAAGCTCTAGTGCACTTTTTAAGAGTCATAAGATATCCGAGGGCAACTAGCCCCCCCCACAAACCCTTTTTTCCCAAGCCCATCAGGTTAAATTTTATAATAGCCATTTCATCAAAATTAGTTCAAAGGTCAGATAAGAAAACTTCCTGTGTCGAAGCAACCCCCAGGGCCCGGAGGCAGGCGTTATGAGTAATGCTCTAGGGGCATATATAATTTTTATGGAAGGGGTGCTCGTATAAACTTTGAAGAGGGCTCATTCGATAGGAAATTGAAAGTTTTTGTTCACTTTTTAAGAGTTAAAAGAGATCAGAGGGTAACTACCCCACCCTCCCCCCCTCCACGCCCTAAATGCATCAGATAAAAATTTTGAGATAGACATTTTGTTAAAAATTGTTCAAAGGTCGGATAAAAAAAAAAACTCATGTGTCGATACAACCCCCAGGGCCCAGAGGAAGGCGTTCTAAGTTTTGCCATAAGGGTATGTATGGTTCTTATGAAAGGGATTCTCGTATAAACTTAATAGAGGGCTCATTTAATTGGAAAATAAAGTTTTAGTTCACTTTTTAAGAGTCAAGAGAGTTAAGGGCAACAAGCCCCCCTCCCACGCCCTTTTTTCCCCAAACCCATCTGCTACAAATTTTGAGATAGCCAGTTTTTTAGAAGTTGTTCAAAACTTAGGTAACAAAAACTCCCCCCCAGGGCCCGGGGGATAGGCGTTGTAAGTGTTGTCCTGGGGGATTATATGGTTCTTATGAAAGGGATGGTCGTATAAACTTCAGAGAGGGCTGATTTGATTGGAAATTGATAGTTCTAGTTCACTTTTTAAGAGTCATAAGATATCCGAGGGAAACTAGCCCCATCCCCTCCCCTCTCCACGCCCTATTTTCCTCAAACCCTTCCGATAAGAACTTTGAGAGAGCCATTATTTTCAAAATACTTCAAAGGTCACATAACAAAAACTCCGGTGTCAACAGAACCCCCTAAGGCCCAGGGGGCAAGCATTGTAAGCTATGTTCTGGGGCCGTGTGTGGTTCTTATGAAAGGGATGCTCGTATAATCTTCAGTGAGGGCTCATTTGATTGGAAATTGAAAGTTCGAGCTCACTTTTTAATTGTCAAAAGAGATTCGAGGGCATGCTATCCCCCCCCACCACGCCTTCTTTTTCCAAACCCATCTGATGAAAATTTTGAGATAGAAATTTTGTTAAAAATAGTTAAAAGGTTGGATAAAAAAAACTCCGGTGTCGATACAACCCCCAGGGCCCAGAGGAAGGCGTTCTAAGTTATGCCCTAAGGGTATGTATGGTTCTTATGAAAGGGATTCTCGTATAAACTTAATAGAGGGCTCATTTAATTTGAAACTGAAAGTTTTAGTTCACTTTTTAAGAGACAAGAGAGTTAAAGGGAAACTAGCCCCCCTCCCACGCCCTTTTTTCCCCAAACCCATCCGCTACAAATTTTCAGATAGCCAGTTTTTTAGAAGTTGTTCAAAACTTAGATAACAAAAACTCTCCCCAGGGCCCGAGGGATAGGCGTCGTAAGTGTTGTCCTGGGGGAGTGTATGGTTCTTATGAAAGGGATGGTCGTATAAACTTCAGAGAGGGCTGATTTAATGGGAAATTGAAAGCTCTAGTTCACTTTTTAAGAGTCATAAGATATCCGAGGGCAACTAGCCCCCCCCCCCCACAAACCCTTTTTTCCCCAGCCCATCAGGTTAAATTTTTATAATAGCCATTTCATCAAAATTAGTTCAAAGGTCAGATAAGAAAACTTCCTGTGTCGAAGCAACCCCCAGGGCCCGGAGGCAGGCGTTATGAGTAATGCTCTAGGGGCATATATAATTCTTATGGAAGGGGTGCTCGTATAAACTTTGAAGAGGGCTACTTCGATTAGAAATTGAAAGTTTTTGTTCACTTTTTAAGAGTTAAAAGAGATCAGAGGGTAACAACCCCACCCTCCCCCCCCCCCCTCCACGCCCTAAATGCATCAGATAAAAATTTTGAGATAGACATTTTGTTAAAAATTGTTCAAAGTTTAGATAACAAAAAACTCCTGTGTCGACACAGGCCCCCAAGGCCCGGGGGTAGGCGTTGTAAGTTATGCCTGGGGACATATATGGTTGTTATGGAAGGGATTTTCGTATAAACTTCATAGAGAGCTCATTTGATTGGAAATGGAAAATTGTAATTCAAGTTTTAAGAGTCAAAAGTGTTAAGAGTGCAGCTAGCCTCCCCCCACACTCCATTTATTTTTTCCCAGAGGCACTTCATATATAAGGGGTCGTCGTATAAACTTAAAAGGGGGTTCAATCGATTGGAAATCGAGAGTTTTAGTGCCCTTTTTAAGAGTCAACAGTGATCGGAGGGCAACTAGCCCCCCAAGCCCTTTTTCCCCAAATATATCTGATAAGAAATTTGAGGTAGCCATTTTGTTAAAAATAGTTCAAAGATCATGTAACAAAAACTCCTTTACGTATGGCCATTTCGATAAAAATAGTTCAAAGGTCAGATAAGAAAAACTCCTGTGTCGACACAGCCCCCTTAGGACCCGGGGCAGGCGTTGTAAGTATTGCTCTGGGGGCATATATGGTTCTTATTGAAGGTATGGTCGTATAAACTTCGGAGAGGGCTCATTTGATTAGAAATTGAAAGTTCTAGTTCATTTTTAAAGAATCACAAGATATCAGAGGGCAACTAGCTCCCCCCCTCCATGCCCTTTTTTCTCAAACCCATCCGATAAGAGATTTGAGATAGCAATTTTTTCTTAAATAGTTCAAAGATCATATAAGGAAAAGTCCAGGGTCAACACAACCCCCCAGGGCCCGGAGGCAGGCGTTGTAAGTAATGCTCTGGGGGTACATATAGTTCTTACATAAGGAATGCTCGTGTAAACTTCGGAGACGGCTCATATGATTGAAAGTCCTCGTTCACTTTTCAAGAGTCAAAAGAGATCGGAGGTTAACTACCCTCCCCCCCCCCTCTCCACGCCCTATTTTCCTCAAACCCATCCGATAAGAACTTTAAGAGAGCCATTTTTTTCAAAATAGTTCAAATTTCAGATAACAAAACTCCGGTGTCAACACAATCCCCCAGGGCCCGGGAGCAGGCATTGTAAACTATGTTCTGGGGCCATATGTGGTTCCTATGAAAGGGATGCTCGTATAAACTTCAGAGA
The DNA here is from genome assembly GCA_027921565.1 of Artemia sinica. NCBI lineage: Eukaryota > Metazoa > Arthropoda > Branchiopoda > Anostraca > Artemiidae > Artemia > Artemia sinica. Next base: position 58,168,819 of record CM051265.1, read on the forward strand.
GGGTTCATTTGAACGGAAATTAAAAGTTGTAGTTCATCTTGTCATATTGCAAAAAGATCGGAGGGCAACTAGCCCCTCCCACCCTCCACGCCTTTGGGTTTATCGGATGGATAAACCCATCCAATAAAAATTTGAGATGACAATTTTGTTAAAAATAGTTCAACCAACAGGTATTAAAATTCTGGGTTCTAGACAACCCCCAGGGCCCAGGGACAGGCGTTGTAAGTTATACTCTGGGGATATATATGGTTCTTATAGAAGTTATGCTCGTATAAACTTCAGAGAGGGCTCATTTTATTGAAAATAGAAAGTTCTAGTTCACTTTTAAAGATTCAAAAGAGACCGAAGGTTAATTATCCCCCGCCTCTCCCCATTTCCTTTTCCCCAAACCCATCCTATAAAAATTTTGAGACAGCCATTTTGTTAAAAACACTTCAAACATCAGATAATAAAAATCCGTGGTTGACCCAAACCCATTTTTTCCCTCTGATACTGTTACTTTGATACCGGTTTTGATACTTTGATGAATATTTGATTTTTTTTCTTTTAAGTTTGATTTTGAAATAAGGAATTTTTAAAAACTTGAAACTTTTTGCAATCAAAACCGAACAAAAATTAATAGAAAAAAAAAACTTTCCAAAAAATAAGTTTTTCAAGGAAAAGCAAAGGCCATTTTAAACTTAAGCTCAGCAGATACAAATACCTATTAAAATTCAAACTCAAAACGGCCAGAAATTACTATTAAAGAATAAATGAAACCCAAAACGAACAGAAATTAAATAATTAATCATAGCAAAAAACATACAACAAGTAATAATATAAATGAATAAATGGATCTTAAAGCGAATAATGCTTAGATTGAATATGAAAATAAAGCTTAAACCGAAAAAAAATATTTTCCTATTGAAGCATAAATGAAACTTAAAACGAACAGAAATTAAATAAGCAATCAATGCAGACAAACATACAATAGGTAATAATGTAAATGGATAAACAAATCTTTAACGAGTGAAACTTAAACTGAATATGCAAATCAAGCTTGAAACGAACAAAAATTACTACAAACAAGAGTTTTGGTATCACCTCCTTCTCTCACTGTAAAAGTGTAAAGCCTTCTGCGTCTTGAACAGCCTTGGAAAGTATAAACAACATGAAATCGAATATTTGATACATAATGATATTGATTGTTGAAAGATCCATAAGTTCAAGAATTTTTTTCACTGTAATTTTATTTTTATTTTCAATGTTGTAAGAACTGGAAAAGAAAATATTTGTCATATATTTCGTTTTCAGTTAAGCGCCAATGGCGCAGTAGGCTTTTGGTTTTTATTTACAGTGAAGGAAGGAGGCAGTATCCAAACTCTTGTTTGTAGTGAAACTATATTCGTCTTGAACAACTTTAAAAAGAGCTAATAAATTAAACTGAATGTTTGATGTATAATGATATTAATTGCTGAAAGCTCATCAGTTCACAATTTACTATAATTTTAATGTTTATTTTCAATATTAAGTACAAAAGAAAATATTTGTCATAAAATTGGTTTTCAGTAAAGCGCCAATGACGCAGTAGGTTTTAGACTTTTGCAGTGAGGGAAGGAGCTGATACCCAAACTCTTGTTTGTAGTGATTTTTGTTCGTTTCAAGTTTGATTTGCATATTCAATTTAAATTTCATAAATTAATATTCAATCTAAGCATTACTCGCTTTAAGATCTATTTATTCATTTATATTATTACTTGTTGTATGTTTTTTGCTATGATTGTTTATTTAACTTCTGTTCGTTTTGGGCTTCATTTATTCTTTAATAGTAATTTCTGGTCGTTTTGAGTTTGAATTTTAACAGGTATTTGTATCTACTGAGCTTAAGTTTAAAATGGCCTTTACTTTTCTTTGAAAAACCTATATTTCGGAAAGTTTTTTTTTATTAATTATTGAGAAAGGTGGACAAATTTGACGTTTAGTTTCCAAAAAGACGAAGAGCATTCAGGTGAATCTTTCAGAGGAGTGTTGAACTATTTCAAAGCAAGTTTTGTGCATACAGGCCGTCAAAAGGGCGTAACTCAGGAAGGACTGCGTATATTAATTTGGAACTTTCAGGAAATGATGAGGGAGATGATCTATTGACTAAAAAGCTAATATTTGCGCGTTACTAATACTACTACTTTTACAACAACAACTACTACCACTACTACTACTACTACTGCCACTACTACCGCTAAAACTACTGCTTCTGTAACGAATGCTACCAAGGCTGAAGGTATTGAGGGGAACAACTGAAGAAATATGGAAGAAAAAACTGAAATAAATCGAAACATACTATCAGCATACAGATTGTCAAAAGGGCGTATCAGTATTATTTTTGGAACCGCTCAACATATCAAGATGAAACTTCCAGGGCATCATGTGGGGGAATTTTAAATGACCAAAAGGCAACATATACAACATACTACTGCTACTAATGCTGCTGCTTCTACTGTTACTACTACTAATATTACAATACTACTACTGCTACTACTGCTCCTTCTACTACCACTACTACTTTGATACTAGTACTATTAAGGGTATGCGCATGAAGGTGAAAATTTAAGAGGATATTGAGGGGAAATTTGAACTAAATCAAAACACACTATGTGCATGCAGATTGTTTAAACGGTGTATCTCCAGAATGGATTTCGGTATTAAGTTGGAACTCTAAGAAAATGCATAAAGAGGAAGGTCAATTGACCATAAGGCAATGTGTAAACGCTACTACAAATACTACTACCACTGCAACTTTTACTACTGCTACTACTACTACTGCGACTACTCCAAATACTACTTCTATTGCACCTTCTTGTAAGGCTAAGACTATTATGATGGATATTGCAGGATGTGTTGAGGGGGAAGTCTAACTAAATTAAAACAGTGAATATAAAGGCTATCAAAAGGACATATCAACGGCTAATTTTATTAAGTTTAAACTGCCAGGGCTTGATAAGAGTCATGTTCAAGTGACCAAAAGGCTACTACTGCTGCTACTAGTGCTATTACTATTAATATTTTTACTACTCCTACAACTAACCAGAACTCCTAGCAGTAATCACAAAAAGAAATGGTAAGATATATAAAAAGAAATCTTATATTAAAGAAAAATTAAAGCGTGGTCTACCCCTCAAACCCTAAAAGGTTTAGCGCCCTAACACGAAAAGGGCGCGTAGTGGGGCTGAAAATGTGACAGGAAATCTGCACCATACTAGGAAAGCCAAAGATCCCCTGAGGTGTGATGAGAAAGACGCACTAAAAAAGAGAGTGGAGGCTCTACATAGGATTTGCATTATTGTGTCGCCGGAGTAAAGGATTTAGGAAGACTTATTCAAGTTTATGGGAAATCTGGCTAAAATAAAAAAAAAAGACCAAAGTTGAGGTTCTTGGACTTTGCTTGATTTTTTAAACAATGATAAAAAAAGAGTATAGAGCTTACCCTGGACCTAAGAAAGGGATAGAGTCCCTTCCCCTTAAAAAAATCTTAATATTAAGAAGAAAAAATCAGTTAAAATTTAATAAAGTGGTAAAAGAAAAATCTTAAAAAAGAGACTGTTGGGCGTCTAACTTCACAGATAAGCCAAAACGCCGTAAACTTTAAAAATTCTCGGAAAGAGAGGGGAGAAGGGGTCGTTGTAGGTGTAGATCCCGAGCCTCAATAGGGGGTATAGAGAGTTTCCCCTTAGAAAAACACAAACTATTATAATATAGAACAATAATCGGTTAAAATTAAAAAAAAAATGGAAAACAGAAAATCTTGAAAAGTGAATTCTTGACTAGGATTCATTCGGGAAAATATTCTTTCTAAAAGAAAAAAAAGGAATGTATTGTTGAAAATGGAGTTTACGCTATGCAGAGGCTAACCCCCTGAAAAGGACCCAGAGGTTAGAGACAATCCAAAAGTGTCCCAGTGTCCGTATGTGGAGAATAACGTGCTAAAAGTCAATTTTCTTGATTTTCAAGCGAATATATTTCCCTTACTGTTCAAGCCAAATGACAAAAAGTTTCCTATACAGGGGTTTCAGACATGGCGGTTCTAATGGTGTACTTTTTTTTGATCTGACTTTTTTTAGGAGTTAGGGGTTTTTATATATCTTAACATTGGACGTGATCGTCTCTTCCTAGGTTGCTAGCTACCGCTGCAACCCCGATTAGGCAGAATGTTGTAGTAGCTGCCACTTTCCTTGATTGTCAAGCGAATATATTCCCCTTGCTGTTCAAGCAAAGGGACAGAAAGTTTCCTATACAGGGTTTTCGGACAAGGCAGTTCTAATGGTGTACTTTTTGTTTTGATCGGACTCTTTTATTAGGAGTTACTGGTTTTTATATTTCTTAACATTGGAAGTTATCGTCTCTTACTATGTCTAGCTATCACTGCAACCCAGATCTTCGTAAAGAATAATCTAACTAGCAATTGTTTTTGTTACTAAGTGCTTTGGTTCGTCCATTATTAGGTTGCAGCTACCCCTTCAACAATGATGGTTGTAACCTATGATTATGACGTCATCCCTGATTTTGTTTGCAAAATCATGATGTGTTTGATAATATCTTGTTGACTAACAGTTGCCGTAGTGTAATGGTAACGACACAATCCTTAAGAGATAAAGGATTTGATTTCAAGCCTGTCTACGGTAATGGTTCTAACAACGGTTTTACAATTAGCTCGAGAAGTCATAGCTCGAAAAGTCATAGATAAGCACAGTTAAATCTGCAACGGGATTGGCGGGCATCACCAGATTAATGTCTGATTGCTTCAGATTAAGAATTTCAATGAAAGCTTGCTTGCTTTCTTGGTCTTCCTTTTGATGTTGTTGGTTTTCCTGTGGATTAGTTTCTTTGTTATCCCCAATTTCCTTTTTCCTTTGTTCTTCCTCTCGCTTTTCACTTTCAATCAAAGCCTCCTTTTTTTTTCTTGGTCTTCCTTTTGATGTGGCTAACGAGCATCACTTTTAGCTTGAGAAATCCAAGCTCTAACACCGGTCAATAATATTTTTATTCCTACTGCTGCCTTTCTCTGAATTATATAAAAAAAAACTAATTGCTAAACATCATTTATGAAGAGCTATATCGGTCCTTTATGTATTTTTATATTTCTTAACATTGGACGTGATCGTCTCTTACTAGGTTGCTAGCTACCGCTGCAACCCGGATTAATTTACTTTAAAATGATCCATTGAACAACTCTCTACGATGTTCCATTGCTAAGCTATCTATGGAATATAAAGTTTAAAATACAACCTTACCACTAACTGTTTGATTGCTTCAAAAATCAAATGTCTTTGAAAAGACAGCAGTATGGAAAGACATCAAAAATACAGTTTTTAGTGGAAAAATTTATCCTGTTTTAAAATAATTTGTTTTAGTTACAAAAGCTTTTTAACCCAATTAATTTCCTTTAAAATGAGCCATTAAACAAATTTCTACGATGTTCCAGTGCAAAGCTATCTCTGGATAACAAGAAAGAAAGAAAAAAATATCCCGTTTAGGCAGAATGTTGTAGTAGCTGCCACTTTTCTTGATTTTCAAGCCAATATATTTCCCTTGCTGTTCAAGCCAAGGGACAGAAAGTTTCCTATACAGGGGTTTCGGACAAGGCGGTTCTAATGGTGTACTTTTTGTTTTGATCTGACTCCTTTTTTAGGAACTATGGGTTTTTATATTTCTTAACATTGGACGTGATTGTCTCTTACTAGGTTGCTAGCTACCGCTGCAACCCGGATGTATGTATTGGGTTTTTATCCCAATGACCGTCTTTTAGTGGAAAATTTTAATATATTGACCTTAAATATAATAACTGTACTAGCCTATACTATAGTTAAGTGGCCTATAAAATTTAGTATAGGCAAGAGGTCGTTCTTTATTATAAGGTTCTGACTCTTTGATCTGACTCTTTTTTTAGGAGTTAGGGGTTTTTATATTTCTTAGCATTGGACGTGATCGTCTCTTACTAGGTTGCTAGCTACCGCTGCAACCCGGATTGTATTCGTTCTTTATTATAATCTTTTAGTTTTAGTTACGTGTTTTAGTATCATAGGCGCGCTGCCTATGATAATAAACTAATTACACACAGCAAAAAGCCTACGGGTTTTTCTTCTTTGAAATAGTAAGAGACGAGTCTCAAACAATCAAGTAGCTAGCTAATTCCAATGTATGCAATTGTTTGTTATTCCAATGATCGTCATTTATTGTAACTAGGTTTCAGCCATCTCTACAGCCATGATACTGCTGGAAATTACATAATCCCTAGTTATGTTTCAGTTAACATGGGCTAGGTGTCGTTCTTTATTGTGAGATGATGCTAGCTACTGCTGCAACCCGGATAATAGTCTTTTAATGTAACTCTTACTAGGTTGCTAGCTATCGCTGCAACCCAGATTCCAGTTACTATAGACTATAGTTTGTTCTTTAATGTAATTAATGTAATAATTGACAAACGCCATTTATGATGAGCTATATCGGTCCCTTATGTAACTATCCCTGGTTCCACCATATATAAGTTACTATGGGCGAGAGATCGTTCTTTACTTTAAATTTTGAAAAAGAACCTTGCTCTTCGTCTAATTTATCGCACATCTTCTAACCGCTCGTGTCTTTACTCATCGTTTTCATTTATGACTCGCTCAGGTTCTCGCTTTTGCATATCTTCTCATCACCCGTGTCTTTGCTCTTTATTTTCATTTTTGACTTTATTAGGAGCTATGTATATTTCATAGTATTGGACGTGGTCGTCTCTTACTAGGTTGCTTGCTACTGTTGTAACCCAGATTACGAACAGGAAAAAGCCCACAGCTTTTTTCTCGTTTGGATAGTAAGAGACGAAATTCTGAGAATTAAGCAAGTAAGTAAGTAAAATTTTGTTCCATACCCAGAAAAGCTCAAAGCGTATTTCCTTGGATTACCTTTTAATTGGTCATTTCAGTTAATATGAGTTAGAAATCGTTCTTTACTATAACATTATTTATCTAGTAGGGTCTCAGACAAGGTAGTTCTAATGATGTACTTTTGTTTTGATCTTACTCTATTTTTAGGAGTTTTGGGTTTTTATATTTCTTAGCATGGGACTGATCGTCTCTTACTAGGTTGCTAGCTACTGCTGCAACCCAAATTATAAGAGGCAGCCTGGCCGAGTGGTTCAAGGCACAGGTGTTAGCCACCAGTCTCTTCGGAGGCGTGGGTTCAAATCTTACCGCTGGTATACGATTATGTTTGAAAGACTGCAGTGTGAAAAGACATCAAAAATGCAGTTTTTGGTGGAAAAATTTATTCTCTTTTAGAAATAATTTATTTTAGTTACTATAGATTTTTAACCCAATTAATTTCCTTTAAAATGAGCTATTGAACAACTCTCTACGATGTTCCAGTGCCAAGCTATCTGTGGAAAAGAAAAGAGAAAAAAATATCCCGTTTAGGCAGAATGTTGTAGTAGCTGCCACTTTTCTTGATTTTCAAGCCAATATATTTCCCTTGCTGTTCAAGCCAAGGGACAGAAAGTTTCCTATACAGGGGTTTCGGACAAGGCGGTTCTAATGGTGTACTTTTTGTTTTGATCTGACTCCTTTTTTAGGAACTATGGGTTTTTATATTTCTTAACATTGGACGTGATCGTCTCTTACTAGGTTGCTAGCTACCGATGCAACCCAGATTCAGATAAGGCGGTTCTAATGGTTTACTTTTTGTTTTGATCTGACTCCTTTTTTAGGAGCTATGGGTTTTTATATTTCTTAACATTGGACGTGATCGTCTCTTACTATGTTGCTAGCTACCGCTGCAACCTGAATTAGCATTAGACTGATCGTCTCTTACTAGGTGGCTAGCTACCGCTGCAACCCAGATACCGCTGAAATCTGGATATCTTGCAGCTACCCCTGGAACCACCATATATCAGTTACTATGGGCGAGAGATCGGTATTTACTGTAATGCTAGCTACCGCTGCAACCCGGATTTAATGTAATTCGTTCTTTAATGTAAGTAATGCAACCCGGATTGACACCCAAGGTTATGAAACCCTGATTACAAACAGGAAAAAGCCTACGGCTTTTTCTTCTTCGGAGTAGTAAGAGACGACTCTCAAAGAATAAGGGAGCTAACTAAGTCCAATGTATGCAATGGTTTGTTCTTCTAATGATCGTCTTTTAATATAACATTTTTAACCCCATTAATTTACTTTAAAATGAGCCATTGAACAACTCTCTACGATGTTCCAGTGCCAAGCTATCTGTGGAATTACTACCTATACTATAATTAAGTGGCGTATAAAATTTAGAATAGGTCGTTCTTTATTATAAAAACTTAAGACACGCATAAATTATTCCGTATATGAAAGGGGCTGTCCCTCCTCAACGCCTCCCTCTTTACGCTAAAGTTTGACTCTTTCTCACAACTCTAATTTTTAAAACAATAAAAAACTTTAGCGTAAATAGCGAGGCGTTTAGGAGGGGATGTCCCCTTTCATGTACAGAATAATTTCTGTTCGTTTTAAGTTTTAATTTCACTCCTTACTTTCAGTTAAAAAACTTGTTTTCTTATTTATTTAATACGAAACCAGCTGCTAACCTCATTTCCTACCTTAACCGCAGCAGTGTTATTCTCGTACATAGCACTAATCGCTTTAATGTATTTGTCTGGTATCTAATCCTTATAAATTGCAATGAAGCTTGTTTTCCTGTATAACACTGCATTTTTAGTTGCGCTAATACTTTTTTTATTGCTGTTAGGTCCATTCTGAATTACCAAATATTATTGGATTATTAGTTCATTATATTCCTTGATGACTACTGTAGATGTTGGTATTTTTAAGACTCTTATTTCATTTTAACTTACTTCATAATTTTAAATCATTTTATTTCTTCAGTCCTATCCTTTTTATTTAAAATATTCTCTTTGATTAATTCTTTTCTATCTTTGTGACCTGTTTCAGAACGTTTCTGCTTTTTGTGATGCTGCCTGGTTTGCTTTAATTTAAGAAAAAATTGAGTCATTTTTCAGTTAAAAAAAAAATCAGTCTCAATGAAACACGTATTGTTTCAACCATGTTATTTCAGATGTCCTCTTTGATGAATTTATTTTTCAGCTCAGTGGTGTGTTTCACAACGTATTTCTGTTGCTAGTAATAGTGCCTGCTTTACTAGAATTTGAGGGAAATTTAGAAATGCCCCTTCATTTGAACGTATTCAGTTCCTGTTAAACACATTCAGTTTGGACTTTTTTGTTTCAAACATTGTCTTGATAATTTTTTTTTTGCAGCATTGGGATGTTTTTCAGAATGTATCTGCCTTGTTTGTGATGGTACCTGCCTTACTAGGACTGAAGGGAAATTTAGAAATGACCCTAGCCTCCCGAATGTCAACACAAGCCAATTTAGGAAAAATGGACAATTCAACTGACCAATGGTCTATGATTAGAGGAAATTTGGCCTTAGTACAGGTTGGTTTATTGTAAAAAATTCTCACGTGAGCCGTTCTTATAAGAATACTCCTTTTTTAAGGCTTAATTGGTTATAAAATTTGATATAAATTTAATTGGCTTTGTTCAAAATGAAGTTTCCAAAACACAAGAATTAATACTTCAAAAAAGAGGAAAACTTTGTGTTTGAACAAAAAATAATTTTAAAATTCAATTCGAGTTTTAAAAATATTGTAAAATATGCCAAACAAATTTTCAATAGTCAAGGGCATTAAACAAAAATATTATCCCAGACCAAATGGCCCATACAAGTGCAATTGATTCGAGAAATCTATCTTCTGTATCCCCTTTCTTGGTAATGATTATAATTTAGTATTTCTAGAGCCATTATATGAATAAAATAGTAAATCATTTAAAGTTTTTATCACTATTAAAGTCACTGACGTTTTTATTGCTTTAGTGCAAATAATGAAAGTGATGATGATAAGTAAACTCCAGGTACGTAAAATCTAGAAATTTCACTCAGATAAGGAAACTTCACTTGTGAACTTACTCCAGAAGATTTTTTTTTGTTAGTTCTTTTTCAAGTCAAAGGTTTTTGTTTCATTCAACTACCATTTTAAGTTGTGAGCTATTACACTAACAAAAAATTTACTTTTATTTCTCTGATATATTCAGTTGAAAAGGGTGACGTCACATAAATTTAAAAAGGTCATTTTAAAGTACCAATAATCTCGGAATTCGATTCCGATGATGAGATTATGCGAAACCGTCTTCATAACCATCTAAAATAATGATAAACCATGTTATAATTTTTCGCCTAACTGAAACACGAAGAGGAAGACCGAAGATTTTGAGGAATGAGCGAATGGTCGATAAAAATTGAAAACTAAACTGAGATTATATTTTAGTTCTTCTAGAGCTATTATACAGATAACAAGTAAAATTTTTGTAACTATTAAAGACAGTGAAGTTTTATTGCTATAGTGCAAGTAATAAGACTGATGACGATGAGTAAACTTCAGGTACGTTAAGTTATGTGAACTTCAATTACGTAAACTTCGCTCAGGTAAGCATACTTAAGCTGCGAAGTTCGATGAGATGATTTTTTTTTGTTCGTTAAGTTTTTTCTTAGTCAAAGTTTTCTGTTTTATTGAACTACCGTTCTAAGTTTTAAGCTAACTCAAAAATCATAGTTTTATTTATTTTTATCTTTTCTCTCTCATATATTTAGTAAAAAAGAGCAATTTTGAATAGATCTAAAATAGTTGTTTTTAAAGTATTGGCAATCCTATAATTCGATTCTGGTGACAAGTTTATGCGAAAGTGTCCCCATAACAATCTGAACAAGAAAAAGAAGATGTATTTGTAATAATTTTTCGTCTAATTGAAGAAGGGGAAACAGAAAATTTCAAGGAATATTAATCTCAAATAATTAGATTTGCGCTATTGAGTAAGTGTATAACGTTTAAACTAGTTAGCAAGTCCAACTAGTAATCAATTTTCCTAAAAATGTTGTTTTAATAATTACCTAAATTATAATATTAAGCCGTTAATAATTTTACAATATCAAGGGCGTAACACTCCATTTATAGATGAATGTATTAAATTGACTTTCAAATACACGTATAGCTAGACTTCCAGTTATTTTGAAGTCGTACTGCATATGACTGCGACAACTTTTGTATTTAACAGTTTTCTCCTGCATTTTTCTATTAGTTTGAGCTTTGAGATGCTGTTTTAAAGATGCTGGGCGTAACACTCCAATTATAGGCGAGTGTATTAAAGTGACTTTCAAATACATGTATAGCTAGACTTCCAGTTATGTTGAAGTCGTACTGCATATGACTGCGACAACTTTTGTGTTTAACAGTTTTCTCCTGCATTTTTCTATTAGTTTGAGATACTGTTGTAAAGATGCTGGGCGTAACACTCCAATTATAGATGAATGTATTAAAGTGACTTTCAAATACATGTATAGCTAGACTTCCAGTTATGTTGAAGTCGTACTGCATATGACTGCGACAACTTTTGTGTTTAACAGTTTTCTCCTGCATTTTTCTATTAGTTTGAGCTTTGAGATGCTGTTTTAAAGATGCTGGGCGTAACACTCCAATTATAGGCGAGTGTATTAAAGTGACTTTCAAATACATGTACAGCTAGACTTCCAGTTATGTTGAAGTCGTACTGCATATGACTGCGACAACTTTTGTTTTTAACAGTTTTCTCGTGCATTTGTCCATTGGTTTGAGCTTTGAGATGCTGTTTTAAATCTTGACCTACTTGACTCGGTTGAACGCTCACAACCTAGAATGACTATATTCTTCCCAACGTTATCTTACCTCTCTTGTGAAGAATGGCTCCGAAAGCTCCGACTGCCAGCTTTGGCTTACCATTTTATCGTGGCGACGTGATTGAAACTCACTAGATCACAAAAGGACCCTTTTATGACGACATCGGATCTACCGAAATTCTACAGTTCCGTACATTAAGTCGTGGTCATCAGCTTAAACTGCAAGGTAGAAATCTTTTTCAAGGACATCGGAAGATTGACCTTCTCCAACCGGGTCACTAGCAAGTGGAATATTCTGCCCCATCAATAGTAAATAGCTCAGATGTGGATTCATTGAGAACTTGATAATTTTCATGGACATGATATGTTTTTGATTTTGTAAGGAATTATAAGAGGCTTGCGCGTCTTTTTTTGCATTAAATTACGGTATATTATTATATTGTAAAATTTGGTTCTTGGCTGATTTGGTTCTTGACCTGTCTAGGCTTGCAAATTCAGCTAATCAGAAACCTCGGGTCATCTATCATCTATTCTTGTAGGTAGCGACCAGATGCATTTCTAACCAAACTTGAGTGTCTAAATATATGGATATCTGGCCATACACTTGCCTAGGCTAAGCAGCATTGACAAGTATGTGCAGCAAGACTTCTGTTCTTAAACATACGTCCCGTCATGCACTTTCTTAGGCATAGAATTCTAAATAGAAATACTTGAGAGTTCCAATCAGAAGTTCAGACAATAAATATGGTGACAAAGGAAGCTTCATGACTGGTAGAATTTACACCATTGACATAGGGTTGTATACTCTAGAACTGGATGCTTATCTGTTACTTGTTGCAGCCGAGCACTTACTTTTACATGTAGACATGAATTCCTGCATATTGATGTCTGGGTAAACACGTGTCTTGACATGTTAATTTAATTAGACATGCGTGTAAACCGCTCTTAATGAAATAATTACAAAAGGTTTCTATATACAGCAATTTCCTTTAAAATGAGCCATTACACAGCTCTTTACTATGACAACGAACCGTTTGATATAATACTTAAGTTACTATGGGTTAAAGTTCGTTCCTTATTGTAATTTGTTAGGAGTTATGGGTTTTTATATTTCTTAACATTGGACGTGATCGTCTCTTACTAGGTTGCTAGCTACCGCTGCAACCCGGATTTAACTTGCGTGTAGCTTGCTTTGATCTAACCATTATGTATTCATGAATGAGACCATTTACAGTTTTGACGTTTCTTATATAGTAATTATGACGTCACGGCATAATGATTTTATTTCATGACGTCATGGCGCAATGGTATTATTTCATGACGTCTTCAGAAACAACAATATAATTTCGCGTTTTTCTATTCACGTCATAGCTCTAATATAAAACTATGATGACATTCATTATTTATCTAGTAGGGTTTCAGACAAGGTAGTTCTAATGATATACTTTTGTTTTGATCTGACTCTATTTTTAGGAGCTTTGGGTTTTTATATTTCTTAGCATTGGACTGATCGTCTCTTACTAGGTTGCTAGCTACTGCTGCAACCCAAATTCACATATATATTTATTTATGAGAGGCAGCCTGGCCGAGTGGTCCAAGGCACTGGTGTTAGCCACCAGTCTCTTCGGAGGCGTGGGTTCGAATCTTACCGCTGGTATTATGTTTGAAAAACTGCAGTGTGAAAAGACATCAAAAATGCAGTTTTTGGTGGAAAAATTTATTCTCTTTTAGAAATAATTTATTTTAGTTACTATAGATTTGTAACCCAATTAATTTCCTTTAAAATGAGCCATTGAACAAATATCTACGATGTTCCAGTGCCAAGCTATCTCTGGAAACAAAGAAAAAAAAAATATCCCGTTTAGGCAGAATGTTGTAGTAGCTGCCACTTTTCTTGATTTTCAAGCCAATATATTTCCCTTGCTGTTCAAGCCAAGGGACAGAAAGTTTACTATATAGGGTTTTCGGATAAGGCGGTTCTAATGGTGTACTTTTTGTTTTGATCTGACTCCTTTTTTAGGAGCTATGGGTTTTTATATTTCTTAACATTGGACGTGATCGTCTCTTACTAGGTTGCTAGCTACCGCTGCAACCCGGATTATATAATGATTCCTTTTAATACTTCAGTTACCATAGGCTAGAGTTCGTTTTTTAATGTAAATGTAACCCAGATAATATACAAGCATCGGTGGCCCATTTCGTAGAGCATATAATTCTGCTAATGATTGTCCTTTAATATAAAATATAGGCTAGAGTTCGTTCTTTATTGTACCTTACTGTATTACAAACAGAAAAAGCCTATGGCTTTTCCTTAATTGGAATAGTAAGAGACGAACTGGCTACAACCTTTGATTATGACATTAGTGATCAATCTTTAATATTAAAGAAAAAAAAAAGAAAAAAATATCCCGTTTAGGCAGAATGTTGTAGTAGCTGCCACTTTTCTTGATTTTCAAGCCAATATATTTCCCTTGCTGTTCAAGCTAAGGGACAGAAATTTTACTATGCAGGGGTTTCGGACAAGGCGGTTCTAATGGTGTACTTTTTGTTTTGATCTGACTCCTTTTTTAGGAGCTATGGGTTTTTATATTTCTTAACATTGGACGTGATCGTCTCTTACTAGGTTGCTAGCTACCGCTGCAACCCGGAATATTAATTATAATCTTATTTTAGTTACTATGGGCTGGAAGTTTGTTCTTTACTGTAACATATTGTTAACTTTACAACTATAATTAATAATATCATAGTGGAAGTGGCTAGCACGATCGGCCGTTAACCTAAGGGTTGGTGGTTGAAAGCCACCTGGGGTCGATTTCTTTTAGTTTGTAATTCAGCTATCAATAAAACCATGATACCAACGATACTTAAAAAATTCCAATTTACAGTATCAATCTCTTATGTATGATCTCCTAATGATCGTTTTTTAATATAACTTCAGTTAATATGGACTAAAGTTCGTTCTTTAATGCAACTTTTAATTTCCAACCGAATGAGCTTTTTTTGAAGCTTCTACGACAGCGCCTTCTATAAAAACCTTATATGCCACCAGGGCATAACTTAAAACCCTTGCCCCGAGGGTTGTGGGGGAGTGTCCTCCACAAAAAGATATTTTCTATCTGGAAATCAACTACACTGAACAAAATGGCTATCTCAAAATTTTTATTGGATGTATTTGGGGGAATGATGGGTGTGGGGGGATAGTTGCCCTCCAATCACTTTCGACTATTAAAAAGGGCACTAGCCACTCCAATTTCCAATCGAATGAGCCTTTTTTGAAGTTTCTACGACAGCGCCTTCTATAAAAACCTTATATGCCACCAGGGCATAACTTAAAACCCTTGCCCCGTGGGTTGTGGGGGAGTGTCCTCCTCAAAAAGATATTTTCTATCTGGAAATCAATTACGCTGAACAAAATGGCTATCTCAAAATTTTGATTGGACGTATCTGGGGGAATGATGGGTGTGGGGGGATAGTTGCCCTCCAATCACTTTCGACTATTAAAAAGGGCACTAGCCACTCCAATTTCCAATCGAATAAGCCCTTTTCGAAGTTTCTACGACGACTACTTCGATACGAAGTGTCCGGGAATGGAGAAAAAAAAACGCATTGTGCCCACATCGTTCTTTACTTAGGCAGCGGTAGTGCGCTGCCTATGATTTTGATCTGAATCTTTTTTCAGGAGTTATGGGTTACTTTAGTTTTTACTATGGGGCGTTATCGTCTCTTACTAGGTTGCTAGCTACCGCTGCAACCCGGAGGGTTTTTTAATCCAATGATCGTCTTTTAATGTAAACTAAGGGCAGGAGATCGTTCTATAGCTCTTGACTGACAAAATTTATGATGAAATATATCGATCCGTTATAATATTCAAAGGTCAAACATCTTTGGTTTTTGTTATTACAAACAGGAAAAAGCCTATGGCTTTTTCTTAATTGGAATAGTAAGAGACGACCCGTTCTTTACTATAACTATTGAGACGAGTCGCTCTTACTATACAGTTCGTTACCACGAACTGTTTGATTTAGTTTTTACTATAGGTTGTGATATTCTCTAAATAGGTTGCTAGCTACTGCTGCAACCCGGATTAGTAGTAAACGTGATCTCTTGCCAGTGTGCTAGCTACCTCTGCAACCCGGAATACCATGGGCAAAAGTTCGTTGTTTACTATAAAACTTTTCGAAAGACTCTTGTTTTATATTCACTTTAGTTACTATGTCCCGTGGTTTGTTCTTTACTAGGTTTCAAATATCTCTTCATCCATAACACTGCTTGCCCCATTTATATTCCTTTACTTAACCATGGGCTAGTTATCGCTCTTTACTATAAAATTTAATTTGGCGTTTCTTACTAGGTTGCTAGCTACCACTTAAACCCGGATTATGTAATAGGTTGCTAGCTACCGCTGCAACCTAGATATTCCTATTTCTGCTATTATGGGCTAAGGTTCGTTCTTTCGTCTAAAACTAGCAAAAAATTTTTTAAGCCTGATGAAGATTTAACTAATGTGTCAAAAGTAACGTTGCAAGTTGACGATTTTGTATTGGCCTTATTATAATTGGTATGGTGAAATAATAATATGCATATGGCTCTTAAATCATACTTCTTTATGGTTCCATATGGTCTAGTGGCTAGGATAGTTAACTTTCACTTAACAGGCTCGGGTTAGATTCCCGGTGTGGGAAAATTTTTAACTCTATAATCTTCGAACATTTGAACCTTTTATAATCTATAATGATGTATAATATAAATACTGTAATCTTAACTATAGTGAAGTTGCGTATGCAAGTTAGTATAGGGAAGAGTTCGATCTTTATTATATTTTATATTTCTTAACATTGGAGGTGATCGTCTCTTACTAGGTTGCTAGCTACCGCTGCAACCCGGATATGGACTGAAGTTCGCTCTTTACTGTAATAACTTGGTTAAAGTCAATTTTCTTGATTTTCAAGCCAATATATTTTCTTTGTTAATCAAGCCAAAGGGCCTTAAGTTTCCTTTATAGGGGTATCGGACAAGGCGGTTCTAATGGTGTACTTTTTGTTTTGATCTGACTCTTCTTTTTAGTTGTTAGAGGGTTATATATTTCTTAACATTGGACGTGATCGTCTCTTACTAGGTTGCTAGCTACCACTGCAACCCGGATGTAACTACACCTGGAATCACCATATAATCAGTTAGTATGGGAGAGAGATCGTTCTTTACTGTACTTTTTTAAGCCTGATGAAGATTTAACTAATGTGTCAAAAGTAAGGTTGCAAGTCGACGATTTTGCTTTGGCCTTATTATAATTGGTATGGTGAAATAATAATATGCATATGGCTCTTAAATCATACTTCTTTGTGGTTCCATATGGTCTAGTGGCTAAGATAGTTAACTTTCACTTAACAGGTTCGGGTTCAATTCCCGGTGTGGGAAAATTTTTAACTCTATAATCTTCGAACATTTGAACTTTTTATAATTTATAATGATGTATAATATAAATACTGTAATCTTAACTATAGTGAAGTTGCGTATGCAAGTTAGTATAGGGAAGAGTTCGATCTTTATTATAAAATTGCATCTATAAACTGTTCCGCAGTTGCCAATCCATACCTTGGAAGCTTTTCGTTAAACTGACAACATTTCTTTTGGATATTGCTATGAAGCTTTGCCAAAGCATTTCTAGCCGACTTTTCAACAGCATCCGCTCTTTCAAAGAGAATTTTAATCTGTAATTTCGAATACTTTTCGTGATCCCGATAAAACATGCGTAAAATGTTTCTCAATTTACAAAGATCAGCCTGCATTTTTGCCATCTTCTTGTATTTCTGAATGTAATTTTTCCCTTTGTCCTTATGCGTTCTTCGGTACAACCTCGCAGAGAATTTAATTTTTTCATTATAGCTTTTGTCACCCCAGTATCTACCCATTATTCTGGTAGCAACTTTTTTCTTATGTTTGTTTCGGTAATCTATATCGTTATCATACCGTTCCTTGCTCTTTTGTTTCGCTGTCTCAATTTTCCCTTCTCGATACCCCTGATCCGTAATATACCTCTGTTTTGCTCTGTCACATTTCATTTTCTTAAATCCTGGATCACAAGACATCTTAGTAGCAATCCTTACGCGTGCTCGAGCTTTATTGCGTTCGGTGGCATTTTTATCTCTTTTAAATAAACTTTTCTTATATTTCAGGATGTTAGCTTTATTTTTTGTGTAGTAAAGTTTTCTATTAGTAGAAATTTGGATTGTTCTATTTTGATATTGTTTTTGGTTATTCTTTCTTTTTTTCCACTCGCGTGAGACCATATTTTTTCAAGGTTTAAAATTATTAAGCACACAAAATCCCGTGTCGAGTATCTAAAACCTAGCATAAAACAAAACTAATTTTAAAATTTTCAGGTATTTATCTTGTTTGAATTACAAAATTAGTATTATTGGTTAGACACCATAAATATTTTTGCAGTTTACATAATAAGTTTAGTGATTCTGGACTGAAAACTAAAATAATTGCAATTATGAGACAATAATATGGAGATATGTACTTTACGGGTTACAAACCAAAAAAAGTTTGGTTCCAGGATACAATAATAAATTTGAACTGAGATGAAAAAAAAATTTCTTCCAGGAGACAAAAAGCAAAACTAATTTTAGAATTTTCATGTATTTTTGTTGTTTAAATTAAAAAATTACTATTACTGATTAGGCATCATAAATATTTTTGCAGTTTACATAATAATTTTAGCGATTAAGCCAAAAAAGAAAATTTTGGTTCCAGGAGTTTCGGTTACTATTGAGACAAGTAGCTATTATTACTATAGAGTTCATTACATGGACTGTTTTATTGCTTCAAAATTCAAATATCTTTGAAAAGACTGCAGTATGAAAATACATCAAAAATGCAATTTTTTTGACAAAATTGATTCTACTTTAAAAAGTATTTTATTTTTAAATACAAAAGTGACTAGATGTTGCAATTTCCTTTAAAATGAGCTATTATACAGCTCTCTATGATTTTCCAGTGCCCAGCTAGCTGAGCAGAAAGAAAAAGCGGAAAGAAAAAAATATCCCGTTTGTGGAGAATAACGTGGTAAAAGTCAATTTTCTTGATTTTCAAGCCAATATATTTTCTTTGTTATTCAAGTCAAAGGGCGGTAAGTTTCCTTTATAGAGGATTCGGACAAGGCGGTTCTAATGGTGTACTTTTTGTTTTGATCTGACTCTTTTTTTAGGAGCTGGGGGGTTTTATATTTCTTGACATTGGAGGTGATCGTCTCTTACTAGGTTGCTAGCTACCGCTGCAACCCGGATGAACTGAGATGAAAAAAAAATTTCTTCCAGGAGACAAAAAGCAAAACTAATTTTAGAATTTTCATGTATTTTTGTTGTTTAAATTAAAAAATTACTATTACTGATTAGGCATCATAAATATTTTTGCAGTTTACATAATAATTTTAGCGATTAAGCCAAAAAAGAAAATTTTGGTTCCAGGAGTTTCGGTTACTATTGAGACAAGTAGCTATTATTACTATAGAGTTCATTACATGGACTGTTTTATTGCTTCAAAATTCAAATATCTTTGAAAAGACTGCAGTATGAAAATACATCAAAAATGCAATTTTTTTGACAAAATTGATTCTACTTTAAAAAGTATTTTATTTTTAAATACAAAAGTGACTAGATGTTGCAATTTCCTTTAAAATGAGCTATTATACAGCTCTCTATGATTTTCCAGTGCCCAGCTAGCTGAGCAGAAAGAAAAAGCGGAAAGAAAAAAATATCCCGTTTGTGGAGAATAACGTGGTAAAAGTCAATTTTCTTGATTTTCAAGCCAATATATTTTCTTTGTTATTCAAGCCAAAGGGAGGTAAGTTTCCTTTATAGAGGATTCGGACAAGGCGGTTCTAATGGTGTACTTTTTGTTTTGATCTGACTCTTTTTTTAGGAGTTGGGGGGTTTTATATTTCTTGACATTGGAGGTGATCGTCTCTTACTAGGTTGCTAGCTACCGCTGCAACCCGGATTGTTATAATTCCAGTGCCCAGCTAGCTGAGCAGAAAGATCAAGCGGAAAGAAAAAAATATCCCGTTTGTGGAGAATAACGTGGTTAAAGTCAATTTTCTTGATTTTCAAGCCAATATATTTTCTTTGTTATTCAAGCCAAAGAGCGGTAAGTTTCCTTTATAGGGTTTTCGGACAAGGCGGTTCTAATGGTGTACTTTTTGTTTTGATCTGACTGTTTTTTTAGGAGTTGGGGGTTTTATATTTCTTAACATTGGAGGTGATCGTCTCTTACTAGGTTGCTAGCTACCGCTGCAACCCGGATAATCCTCCTTGATAAAAATATTAAACTTTTCAGTTAGTAAGGCCTTAAGTTCATTCTTTATTATAAAATAAATTACAAACAGGAAAAAGCCTACGGCTTTTTCTTCTTTGGAATAGTAAGAGACGATCCTCAAATAATCAGGCAGCTAACTAGGTTTATAATTTGTTCTTTAACATAAACTTCATTAATCGGATAGTTTAATATATGCGATATGGTCTAGAGGTTGGGCTAGCTCTCACCCAGTGGCTTGAGTTCAATTTCCGTATGAGAAATTTTTACTTGTCATGATTTCTTAAGGAACATAATTAAAATTCCTTAATGTAATAAAAATAATTTGTTTTAATTACAAAAGGTTTTTAACCCCATTAATTTCCTTTAAAATGAGCCATTGAACAACTCTCTACAATGTTTAAGTGCCATGCTATCTGTTGAATTACTAACCTATACTATAATTAAGTGGTGTATAAAATTTAGTATAGGCAAGAGGTCGTCCTTTATTATAATCATAGTAATATCCAAAAGAAATGTTGCATGTTTAGTAAAAAGCTTCCAAGGTATGAACCGGCAACTGTGGAACAGTTTATAGATGTAATGGGAAATTTTATAGATCACTGTGAATATATGGAGGCATAATTGTTCTTTACTTAGTTTCAGCTTTAATTCGATGATCCAGACTTTATGTACTAACTACATCCAAAGACTATGACGTCATTGATTAATATTGTATATAAGAAATTAAGTTTTTCGTAAAAAAAATTAATTAAAAAAAAATTAAGTACAAATAGCGCTAGATCTAGAAATTTCCTTTAAAATGAGCCATTGAACAACTCTCTACGATGTTCCAGTGCCAAGCAATCTGTGGAAAAGAAAGAAAGAAAAAAATATCCCGTTTGTGGAGAATAACGTGGTTAAAGTCAATTTTCTTGATTATCAAGCCAATATATTTTCTATGTTATTCAAGACGCAGTGCGGTAAGTTTCCTTTATAGGGGTTTCGGACAAGGCGGTTCTAATGGTGTACTTTTTGTTTTGATCTGACTCTGTTTTTAGGAGTTAGGGGTTTTTATATTTCTTAACATTGGACGTGATCGTCTCTTACTAGGTTGCTAGCTACCGCTGCAACCCGGAAAAAAAAGAAAAAAATATCCCGTTTAGGCAGAATGTTGTAGTAGCTGCCACTTTTCTTGATTTTCAAGCCAATATATTTCCCTTGCTGTTCAAGCCAAGGGACAGAAAATTTCCTATACAGGGGTTTCGGACAAGGCGGTTCTAATGGTGTACTTTTTGTTTTGATCTGACTCCTCTGTAAGGAACTATGGGTTTTTATATTTCTTAACATTGGACGTGATCGTCTTATACTAGGTTGCTAGCTACCGCTGCAACCCGGATCTCTACGATGTTCCAGTGCCATGCTATCTGTTGAATTATTAACCTATACTATAATTAAGTTGTGTATAAAATGTAGTATAGGCAAGAGGTCGTCCTTTATTATAGTTTTTATATTTCTTAACATTGGACGTGATCGTCTCTTACTAGGTTGCTAGCTACTGCTGCAACCCGGATAAAACGATCTGATAGACAAAACTGATGGTTAGAGTTTGGTCTTTAAGTTATCATATACTGTTAAAATTCTTTGTTGTATGAACGTTTCTTGGTGTAGTGGTTAGCACCTAAGACTTTGAATCCTGCGATCTGAGTTCAAATCCTGGTGGACGGTTGTTATTATATGTAGCTTACTTATACTACCATTTAGGTTTCTGCTGTAATTCTTTCTTTTCAAAATTAAATTAGTTACTATCGCCTAGAGTTAGTTCTTTACCACATAATAATAATTTGTTTTATAATAATAATTAATTTTGTTAATTACAAAAGGTTTCTATATACAGCAATTTCCTTTAAAATGAGCCATTACACAGCTCTTTACTATGACAACGAACCGTTTGATATAATACTTAAGTTACTATGGGTTAAACTTCGTTCCTTATTGTAAATATTAATAAAAATGCTTTTTGAATATTACCAGGAAAAGCAATCACGTTAGAAAAACGAAGTCAATAATTTGATGGTATTGAATTGGGGACAAATATTTATTGTGGTATCAGTTCCGATACACTACTATGTCATCTATGCAACCTCATTCTATTTTTCAAGGAACCAGAATCAGCAAGCTGTGTCCCCAAATTTGGGTCACCCGTTACCGAAGGATGAGCTTTAGCAAAGCCTCTAAGGAGGAGTTGTGTCCAACTTTAAGAGGGTAAGTTAGGACTGTCAAATGACACCCCACCCTCCTAATTAAATACTACAAGTTTTGAAGTTATGGAAACAAAAGTGGGTAATGTTGGAGATAGTTTTAGTTAGAAACTGTCGAGTTTTATAATGCAGATGAAATCCTTTTATTTCGATCTCCAAACAATTATAAATTTTGTTTCAAACAAATCTTGTTTCTTCTTTCTTGTAAATTTAAAAACAAAACATTTCCTAGAGCGAGCTATTAAGAAATCCCGAGTTACAATCCGTCATCTCTCTCAGGATTGAAGTGCTTCCCTTTATGTTGATGGATTAGCCAGAGTTGTGACTACTT
Source organism: Artemia sinica (assembly GCA_027921565.1). Lineage (NCBI taxonomy): Eukaryota > Metazoa > Arthropoda > Branchiopoda > Anostraca > Artemiidae > Artemia > Artemia sinica. The sequence continues at coordinate 58,191,420 of CM051265.1, forward strand.
ACAATTCTGGTTTTACTCTTTTGTTTTATTAACTTACCATAAAACTTGTAAAGCTTATTTTCTTTGAAATCTCATTTTTAATTTTTTAAAGGTTAAGATATTTGTAAGTTTTGACAGGGGAAAATCTCAAGAAACTTTTCAAACAAAACCAGATTCTCTTTTATTGCAAATTAAAAACGTAAAATATTTTATAGATATCTATATTTGACACTTTTAAGTTGTACCCTAGTGTCCTCTGAAAGGGTTGTGGTTAAAAATATGAAGAAATTATGGTCAGTCAAAAAATTAAAATGTGATAGAAGGATCCTTCGGACTGGTGTTTAGAAGACTTGCGAATTGTCCCTTGTGTGTGTGGAAAGGAACAAAATAGCAAACTATGTTGTAATTATTTCTCGAACGTGCGAGTATGATCTCAAGACCATGGTTTAATCTCATCATTGTCACAACCAACATTGACATCATCAGCAATATAATTATTACGTCGTTGAGGTTTTTTTTTTATTGTGGCCAACATCCTCATCATTAATCAGAATTCAATGAGGTTATAATCATCGATGTCTTCTATATCCTCCTAAACTTTAATATCCCCTTCATCTATCCTGATAATTTTTCCATAAATATTATAACCACTGATGTGGGATAATGCTGCTTTCCGAATCAATTAAACTCTTCCTTGAAGTTTGTTGCTCTCAAGCTAAAATGTATAAGAAGTCTTTTGATGAAAGATTCCAACCGATATTCAATGTTTTCTTTGAAATACAAGTAAATCTTTCTGCCTATTTCAGGCCGTTATGAAAATTTACAGAAACCATTAGGGATACACATGTTCACTGTAAGGGGACACTAGAGTACAACTTAAAAGAGTCAAATATGAATATCTGTAAAATATTTCACGCTTTTAATCTGTAAGAAAAGAGAATTGGGTTTTGTTTGTAAATGTCTCTTAAGATATTCCCCTGTAAAAAATTACAATAATCTAAACCTTTAACATAAATACCATGAGATTTCAAAGAAAATAAGCTTTACAGGTTTTATGATTAGTTAATGAAAAAAAGAGTTATACCAAAATTGTAAGTAGTCAAAACTCTGGCCAATTCTTCGACATAAACGAAAACACTTGTAACCAGAAAGAGATGACAGATTCTACCTTTGGATTTCTAAATAACACTCTCTATGAAATTTTATGCTTTTTTTCCTTATAAGAAAGAAGAAACGAGATTCATTGGAACCAAATTTATAATTATTTGGAGATTGAAATAAAACGATTTCACCCGCATTGCAGAATTCGACAGTTAAAAAACTTTCTCAAACAATAACTACTTCTTTTTACCCAGAGCTTCAAAACATGTAACATTGAATTGGGAGGGAGGGGTGTCATTTGAAAGCCTTACTTACCCACTTAAAGTTGGGATACACAAGTCCTGCATAAAATCTTTACTAAAACCCATCCTTCGGTATTGGGTCATTACCCTTGGGACCCAAATTCGGGGACACATTTTCAGATTCTGATTCCTTGATAAATAAAGTGAGATTACGTAGATGACATAGAAGTATATCGGGACTGATAACCCAAAAAATATTTGTCTCCACTTCAATACCATTAAATTATTGACATCGTTTTTCTAACGTGAATATTTTTTGCTGGTAATTATTCAAAAAGCATCGATGAACACAAGACTATTTTGTAAGGGCAGGGGAGGCGACAAGATTTACGGGGAAGCATAACACCACAAAAAGTCCAAAAAAAGATCCAAATTACATATTGCTATCCTGCAATAAAATTAACCTGAAACCTAAAGGAAGATGAAAAATTTTTAAATTGTGTGGAATTTTAAAATTTTAATGAGGAAAATCAAAAATGGTTCTTCTAAAAATGTAGTAGCTGCCACTTTTCTTGATTTTTTAGTACTGATTTTTTAACTTGCGTGTAGCTTGCTTTGATCTAACCATTATGTATTCATGAATGAGACCATTTACAGTTTTGACGTTTCTTATATAGTAATTATGACGTCACTTCATCAAAAATACAGTTTTTATTGGAAAAATTTATTCTCTTTTAGAAATAATTTATTTTAGTTACTATAGATTTGTAACCCAATTAATTTCCTTTAGGATGAGCTATTGAACAACCCTCTACGATGTTCCAGTGCCAAGCTATCTCTGGATACAAAGAAAAGAGAAAAAAATATCCCGTTTGGGGAGAATAGCGTGGTTAAAGTCAATTTTCTTGATTTTCAAGCCAATATATTTCCCTTGCTGTTCAAGCCAAGGGACAGAAAGTTTCCTATAAAGGGGTTTCGGACAAGGCGGTTCTAATGGTGTACTTTTTGTTTTGATCTGACTCCTTTTTTAGGAGCTATGGGTTTTTATATTTCTTAACATTGGACGTGATCGTCTCTTACTAGGTTGCTAGCTACCGCTGCAACTCGGATAACAACCAATCAAGTAGCTAACTAAATCAAATGTATGTAATGGATTTTTATTTTAGCATAGGCAAGAGGTCGATCTTTATTATAAATGGACAAGGCGGTTCTAATGGTGTACTTTTTGTTTTGATCTGACTCTTTTTTTAGGAGCTACGGGTTTTTATATTTCTTAACATTGGAGGTGATAATCATCTTTGTAGTTCTTAAGTAGTAATTATGACGTCACAGCGTAATGATTTTGTTGACGTCATAGAGCAATGATATTATTTCATGACGTCTTCAGAAACAACAATATAATTTCATGTTTTTCTATTCACGTCATAGCTCTAATATAAAACTATGATGACATTCATTATTTATCTAGTAGGGTTTCAGACAAGGTAATTCTAATGATGTACTTTTGTTTTGATCTGACTCTATTTTTAGGAGTTTTGTTATATTTCTTAGCATTGGACTGATCATCTCTTACTAGGTTGCTAGCTACTGCTGCAACCCAAATTCACATATATATTTATTTATGAGAGGCAGCCTGGCCGAGTGGTCCAAGGCACTGGTGTTAGCCACCAGTCTCTTCGGAGGCGTGGGTTCAAATCTTACCGCTGGTATACGATTATGTTTGAAAGACTGGAGTGTGAAAAGACATCGAAAATGCAGTTTTTGGTGGAAAAATTTATTCTCTTTTAGAAATAATTTATTTTAGTTACAAAAGGTTTTTAACCCAATTAATTTACTTTAAAATGAGCTATTGAACAACCCTCTACGATGTTCCAGTGCCAAGCTATCTGTGGAAAAGAAAAAAAAAAGAAAAAAGAAAAAAATATCCCGTTTGGGGAGAATAACGTGGTTAAAGTCAATTTTCTTGATTTTCAAGCCAATATATTTCCCTTGCTGTTCAAGCCAAGGGACAGAAAGTTTCCCATACAGGGGTTTCGGACAAGGCGGTTCTAATGGTGTACTTTTTGTTTTGATCTGACTCCTTTGTTAGGAACTATGGGTTTTTATATTTCTTAACATTGGACGTGATCGTCTCTTACTAGGTTGCTAGCTACCGCTGCAACCCGGACTCTTACTAGGTTGCTAGCTACCGCTGCAACCCGGATTTTTTGTAAACAATATATGCAAACATGAAAAAGCCTACGGCTTTTTCTTCTTTGCAATAGTAAGAGACGAAATTCAAAAAGTCAAGTATCTAACTAAGTCCAATGTATGAATTGGTTTGTTATTTCAGTGATCGTCTTTTAATGTAATTTCTTACTAGGTTGCTAGCTACCACTTAAACCCGGATTATGTAATAGGTTGCTATTTACCGCTGCAACCTAGATATTCTTATTTCTGCTACTATGGGCTAAGGTTCGTTCTTTCATGTAAAACTAGCAAAAAAATTTTTAAGCCTGATGAAGATTTGACTAATGTGTCAAAAGTAAGGTTGCAAGTCGACGATTTTGTTTTGGCCTTATTATAATTGGTATGGTGAAATAATAATATGAATATGGCTCTTAAATCATACTTCTTTATGGTTCCATATGGTCTATATGGTTCCATATGGTTTGTTATTTCAGTGATCGTCTTTTAATGTAATTTCTTACTAGGTTGCTAGCTACCACTTAAACCCGGATTATGTAATAGGTTGCTAGCTACCGCTGCAACCTAGATATTCTTATTTCTGCTACTATGGGCTAAGGTTCGTTCTTTCATGTAAAACTAGCAAAAAAATTTTTAAGCCTGATGAAGATTTGACTAATGTGTCAAAAGTAAGGTTGCAAGTCGACGATTTTGTTTTGGCCTTATTATAATTGGTATGGTGAAATAATAATATGAATATGGCTCTTAAATCATACTTCTTTATGGTTCCATATGGTCTAGTGGGTAGGATAGTTAACTTTCACTTAACAGGCTCGGGTTCGATTCCCGGTGTGGGAAAATTTTTAACTCTATAATCTTCGAACATTTGAACCTTTTATAATCTATAATGATGTATAATATAAATACTGTAATCTTAACTATAGCGAAGTTGCGTTTGCAAGTTAGTATAGGGAGGAGTTCGATCTTTATTATAAAAAATTAGTATTATTGGTTAGACACCATAAATATTTTTGCAGTTTAAATAATAAGTTTAGTGATTCTGGACTGAAAACTAAAATAATTGCAATTATGAGACAATAATATGGAGATATGTACTTTACGGGTTACAGGATACAATAATAAATTTGAACTGAGATGAAAAAAAATTTCTTCCAGGAGACAAAAAGCAAAACTAATTTTAGAATTTTCATGTATTTTTGTTGTTTAAATTAAAAAATTACTATTACTGATTAGGCATCATAAATATTTTTGCAGTTTACATAATAATTTTAGCGATTAAGCCAAAAAAGAAAATTTTGGTTCCAGGAGTTTCGGTTACTATTGAGACAAGTAGCTATTATTACTATAGAGTTCATTACATGGACTGTTTTATTGCTTCAAAATTCAAATATCTTTGAAAAGACTGCAGTATGAAAATACATCAAAAATGCAATTTTTTTGACAAAATTGATTCTACTTTAAAAAGTATTTTATTTTTAAATACAAAAGTGACTAGATGTTGCAATTTCCTTTAAAATGAGCTATTATACAGCTCTCTATGATTTTCCAGTGCCCAGCTAGCTGAGCAGAAAGAAAAAGCGGAAAGAAAAAAATATCCTGTTTGTGGAGAATAACGTGGTAAAAGTCAATTTCTTGATTTTCAAGCCAATATATTTTCTTTGTTATTCAAGCCAAAGGGAGGTAAGTTTCCTATACAGGGGTTTCGGACAAGGCGGTTCTAATGGTGTACTTTTTGTTTTGATCTGACTCCTTTTTTAGGAGCTATGGGTTTTTATATTTCTTGACATTGGAGGTGATCGTCTCTTACTAGGTTGCTAGCTACCGCTGCAACCCGGATTGGACGTAATCGTCTCTTACTAGGTTGCTAGCTACCGCTGCACCCTGGATGCCTATATAAGTTATTATAGGCAAGAGTTGGTTCTTTATGATAATAATGATGTGCTTTTGTTTTGATCTGACTCTATTTTTAGGAGTTCTGGGTTTTTATATTTTTTACTATTGGACTGATCGTATCTTGCTAGGTTGCTAGGTACTGCTGCAACTTGGATTAACATATATAGTTATGAGAGGAGGCGTGGTCAAGTGGTCCAAGGTGCTGGTGTTAGCAACTAGTCGCTTCGGAGGCATGGGCTCAAATCTTACCGCTGGTATACGATTATGAACAACTCATTGAACAGCTATCTGTGGAAAAGAAAAAAAGAAAAAAAGAAAAAGAAAAAAAATATACCGTTTAGCAGAATGTTGAAGTAGCTGCCATTTTTCTTGATTTTCAAGCCAATATATATTTCCCTTGCTGTTCAAGCCAAGGGACAGAAAGTTTCCTATATAGGGGTTTCAGACAAGGCGGTTCTATATATTCAAACGATCGTCTTTTAATGTAATTCCTTTTATTACTTCAGTTACTACGGGCAATAGTTTGTTCCTTAACGTAACCTTTTAATTTTCATATATAGAGGTTTTGGACAAGGTGGATCTAATAGTCTACTTCTTGTTTTGATCTGACTCTATGTTTAGCAGTTATGGGTTACTTTAGTTTTTACTATGGGGCGTGGTCGTCTCTTACTAGGTTGCTAGTTACCGCTGTGTCCCGGATGTTACTATGGGCTAAGATTCGTTCTTTACTGTAATGGCGTATAAAATTTAGTATAGGCAAGATCTTATTTAATTCTAATAATCCTGAAGGCCTCTGCCTCCTTTCTCCAACCGTTCCTTTATTGTCCTCAAGTGTGTCTCTAGCTCCGCCCAGTGATCTCCTATTTATAAATCTATACTTCAATGAAATATAATACCCTCCAGTGTCAAGATATCCACAAGTTTTCATACGCTGTATAACAATGTTACTAAATTTTAATATTAAAATTCTCTAAATTATTAATCCAATTTGCTTGAATTTACCCGTGTTTTCTCTTTCTTTCTTTTTTCTATTCTTCATTTTCAATTTTTTGCTGTTATGGTCCTCAACAAGTTCGCTTCCAGGATCCTTATTATTATGTTTGAAACAGTTTGTTACAACGTACTGTTTGAAAGTTTTTCTCAGAAATTATTTTTCCTCTTTTTCAAGCCACTAAGGTGGTCTAAGTTTCCTGAACAGATTATTGGTAATGATAATAACAAACAGGAAAAAGCCTACGGCTTCTTCTTGTTTGAAATAGTAAGAGACGAACCTCAAACAATCAAGTAGCTAACTAAGTCCAATGTATGCTATGGTTTGCGATTCCAATGATCGTCTTTTAATGTAAAATTATGCAATAGTTTGTTATTCAAATGATCGTCTCTTAATGTAATCTTCTTTTAAAGAAGGAAAAGCCAATCGTTTAATATTGATCCCTTACTACAGGTGGATTTGAACCCGCAAACCTCGAATCATAAGGCACACTTTCATCCATTGTGCTGTAGTAAGGTATTCATTGATTTGATTTTTCCACAAATCTGTGTATATACGGATAAATAGATTTTGATAAACGTATTCTAACGGCTATACTAACTTGACTATGCCAGTTAGTATAGCCAAGAGTTATTTTATCATTATAACATTTGAACCTTTTATAATCTATAATGATGTATAATATAAATACTGTAATCTTAACTATAGTGAAGTTGCGTATGCAAGTTAGTATAGGGAAGAGTTCGATCTTTATTATAATATTTTAGTACTGATTTTTTAACTTGCGTGTAGCTTGCTTTGATCTAACCATTATGTATTCATGAATGAGACCATTTACAGTTTTGACGTTTCTTATATAGTAATTATGACGTCACTGCATCAAAAATACAGTTTTTATTGGAAAAATTTATTCTCTTTTAGAAATAATTTATTTTAGTTACAAAAGGTTTTTAACCCAATTAATTTCCTTTAAAATGAGCTATTGAACAACCCTCTACGATGTTCCAGTGCCAAGCTATCTCTGGAGACAAAAAAAGAAAAAAAAAATATCCCGTTTGGGGAGAATAACGTGGTAAAAGTCTATTTTCTTGATTTTCAAGCCAATATATTTCCCTTTCTGTTCAAGCCAAAGGGCGGTAAGTTTCCTTTATGGAGGATTTGGACAAGGCGGTTCTAATGGTGTACTTTTTGTTTTGATCTGACTCTTTTTTTAGGAGCTACGGGTTTTTATATTTCTTAACATTGGAGGTGATCGTCTCTTACTAGGTTGCTAGCTACCGCTGCAACCCGGATTTTGGCCTTATTATAATTGGTATGGTGAAATAATAATATGCATATGGCTCTTAAATCATACTTCTTTATGGTTCCATATGGTCTAGTGGCTGGGATAGTTAACTTTCACTTAACAGTCTCGGGTTCGATTCCCGGTGTGGGAAAATTTATAACTCTATAATCTTCGAACATTTGAACCTTTTATAATCTATAATGATGTATAATATAAATACTGTAATCTTAACTATAGTGAAGTTGCGTATGCAAGTGAGTATAGGGAAGAGTTCGATCTTTATTATAGGTTTTTATATTTCTTAACATTGGACGTGATCGTCTCTTACTAGGTTGCTAGCTACCGCTGCAACCCGGATAATGCAGTGTGAAAAGACATCAAAAATGCAGTTTTTGGTTGAAAAATTTTTATAATGCAGTGTTAAAAGACATCAAAAATGCAGTTTTTGGTGGAAAAATTTTTTCTCTTTTAGAAATAATTTATTTTAGTTACTATAGATTTTTAACCGAATTAATTTCCTTTAAAATGAGCCATTGAACAACTCTCTACGATGTTCCAGTGCCAAGCTATCTGTGGAAAAGAAAAAAAGAAAAAAAAAATATCCCGTTTAGGCAGAATGTTGTAGTAGCTGCCACTTTTCTTGATTTTCAAGCCAATATATTTCCCTTGCTGTTCAAGCCAAGGGACTGAAAGTTTCCTATACAGGGGTTTCGGACAAGGCGGTTCTAATGGTGTTCTTTTGAATTTGATCTTACTCCTTTTTAGGAACTATGGGTTTTTATATTTCTTAACATTGGACGTGATCGTCTCTTACTAGGTTGCTAGCTACCGCTGCAACCCGGATACCCAGGATGAAACATGTAACTCTTGAAAAAAAATGAAAATATGCAAGCCAAAAGGCCTAGTTCAAATAGAGTTGAAGAGGATGAGTGGCCCAAAAAAGCTGTTAAATATACTGAGGTGAAAGGATCCTGTAGGACTAGAAAGTTCAGGGTTATGATTTTCAAAAAACGCCCAAGTGTCCGTATATCCCGTATAATCCACAGCAAATTACGAAACCAGAGTGACTGTTTGCAAGATGTTGCGTCTCAGGAAACAAACTTTAGAGAAACTATAATTTAATATCCTCCGTCAAAGTTATAAGTTGGACCCCTAGATTTGATGGATTATGACATCCATTCGAGATGCGCTAGCTCCTAGTGGCTGGGCTGGGAACCAAAATTTCAGACAGTGAAGTTACACCAAAAAGGAATTTGCAGCTTCTAGATAGCGATTTGTGGTCGGAAAAAGAGAGTGGATGCTTTAGATAGCATGATACGTCATGAGCTACCTACCAAAAAGGAATTGCAGCTTCTAGATAAGATTTGTCATCGGAAAAAAAGAGAGTGGGGGCTCTAAATAGCAAGTTATCATATAAATGCACCTCATCCTTCCTACTGCAACGTGTACATGCTATTTCTGATATTAATACTGCTGCTACTGCTACTAACACAACTACTACTTCGATTACAACTACTTGTAAGACAAAGAATATTAAGTTGAAAATTTCAGGAAGTATATGAATATACAGGCTATCAAAATGGCAAATCGTCAATATTATAGCAGCGGCTAATTGTACATCGTTGAAACTTCCAGGACCTGATGAGGGAGATGTTCAACTCACCAATAGGCAATATGTCAATACTATTTCAGCTGCTACTAATAGTGCTATTACTGTTAATACTAGTACTACCACTACTTATACTACTGTGACTACTATTATAAGTATGCCTAAGGATACGAGGTGAAATTTTCAGAGAATATTGAGGGGGGAAGGTGATTTGCCCCGCACTTACCTGCAAAGATGATCTTCGACTTTGACCCTGTCAAAGCCGGTTGGAAGCGACCTCGCGGCTAACCAAAGAAGCGATGGTCTGACAGTGTATCTGAGTTCCTTGCGATGACAAATATCAGACCGAATGAAGCACAAACCCTTGCAATGGACAGAAGTTGATTGAGGAGGCAAACGTTACTCTCTATGCCGAGTAACATCCGGCAGGAAACCTAAGTCATGTAAGTCAAGGTGATTTGAATCAAAAAACACCGTCTATATGCAGGTTGTCAAAAGAGCGTATAAACAATATGGCGTGCGAAGTTGAAACTTACAGAACTTGATGTGGGGATGTTGAACTACCCAAAATACTATATTTGCATCCGAATGCTACAACTTCTGCTCATACTATAACTGCTACTACTGCTACTGCTACTATTATTACTACTGCTGCTACTACTGGGCTACTAAAGCTAAGGCTACTATTATTTTTAAATCTACTGCTGCTATTACTACTGAAGCTAAGACAACTAGTATTAATTCTACTGCCACTACTACTACTACTACTACTACTACTGCTACTACTGTTACTACTGGTTCCACCAATACTGCTACTAACGCGAATACTTGAAGAACGGTTTATGCTATTAAGTTGAAGCTTTCAGCCTGTGTTGATGGAAAAGTTTAGGAAAACCAAAGGTGCTATGTTCAAGCTGCTACTAATGCTATTACTGCAAATACAGCTATTGCTACTAGTCAAGCTAAGGTTATTATGGTAAAGCTTTCAAGGAATATTTAGGTAAGCCTTGAACTAAATCAGAATGAGGTTTGAGTACGGTACGTAAATTGTCGAAAGGTTAGCACACCCTCAAGAACGGCCTACATTATCATGTTGGACCTTTCAGGGTAAGTTGAAGCAGATTTTGAACTAGCCAGAGGGCACTGTGTGTTGACTATTAGTGCTACTACTACGATTGCTGTAGCCAATGACGGTGAGAGTATTAAGGTGAAATTGTAGGGAACATTTAGGGGGAGTTTCAATTGGACGAAAAAACTTAATGCATGCCGATTTTCAAAAAGGCATATCAGCATTATCATAGGTAGCGCATCGCTATTATAGTTTGCAATAACATAGATTGTTTTCAAGGAGCTAATACGATTGGAAATTAGGTTCTACTGTCTATTTTAAGAGTCAAAAGTGAATGGAGGTCTAGACGCCCTCTTCCCAAGCCCATTAGTTTTCCAAACACATCCAATAAAAATTACTTTGAGATAGTGATTTTGATCAGCATGGTTGAACGGTCCAGTAGCTATATCTCTAGAGGTATCGGGCATGCCAATTTTCCACAGTAAAACAATTTACCCATTATGCCATAGGACCAAATGCCACTTTAAAATTAAATCAAAAGGCACTGTGTGTATGTTGGTTGCTAATAAGACACCATAGAAACGTCCCAAGAACGAATGAGGGCATTAAGTGGAAAATTTCAGGGCTACTACTATTACTACCTCTGATCTTACAATTTAGCTTAATCAAATGAGCGTAAGTGTCGTCAAAGAGCGTAGATACAATTGTTTTGGAATTATATTAAACTTTAACTTTCATGTGAGCTTGAAAAAATATAAAACTAAATTAAACAATGCTATTTGTGTCGAGAATTTCAAAAGGGTTTATGTTGTTAAAGACTTTTTAACAATTTACTCCAACAGACAAATAGCAAGCCAAACTATGGATTCTTATAAAAAAAAATAGTTGAAATATTAAGGAAAAAACCTCAGGCAGCTAAGTAAGTCAAATATGACACTATACCCCAGAACAGAAACTGTTTAAAAGATAATTGTATCATATTAATATTTAGTTACTATATACCGTGGTTTTTTCTTTACTAGGTTTCTTACATCTCTATAACCATGATACCGATGTCCAAACTTACACTGAACAAACATAATAAACTTACACTGTCCAAACAAACATAACCTACCTATGTGTGTTACATAATCAATCCTACATCCTAAAATCCTAATACACTCCTAAAAAGGGCATATGCCAGATTTGCCATCTCACTCACTCGGACTATCTGTCTAGGCTTTTTCTACAATAAGCGTATGGCTTGACGTCCGCAACTACCTGATTTTAATTCAAAATCAACGAATGATGATTAATTTCAGTATTTCTGTTTCTGTGGGCTAGAGTTAGTTTTTTGGTATCCTTATATAATAGCTTTAGAACTGAGATTTCGAACTGAGAAAGGAAATAAAATAAATTTTAATTAAATTTTCAGGTATTTTCAGTGTAAATTCAAGAGGTAGAATTGTTGTTAAAGCCCTAAAAATATTATTGCATTTTATAGAATGTTATTTTTGTTTCCATAAGACACAACTTCTGGGAGTTTTGGCTATTTGTTTGGTTACTATTGGCCGTGTTCTTCTTTTACTAGGTTGCAACTATCGTTGCAACCACGATCTTGTACACGAAAATGCAGTTTTTTGTTAAAAATTTATTTTATTTTACAAGAAAAAAATTTGTTAATTATAAAAGACACTATATATAGGAATTTCCTTTAAAATGAGCCATTAAACAGCTCTGTTTTAGGTTTAAGAGCCCCTCTAGCTGCGGAGAAACAGAATGGGAATAAATATGCTTTCGACATGGAATATCGTGGTTGCAGCCACTTTCCTTGTTTTTCAAGCCAAAGGATTTTCCTTGTTGTTCAAGCGAGGGGACTGCAAGCTTCCTTTATAAGGTTTTCGGACAAGGTGGTTCTAATGGTGTAGGCCTAAGTTTTTTGGTCTGACGCCTTTTTATGACTACTGGACTTTTTTTTTACTATAGGACGTGTTCACCTCTTACTAGGTAGAGCCACCACTATAACCACGAAAACCGATAAGATTTAAAACATTATTTTCTTCTTCCAAGAAAAAGACTTTTCCAATAAAAAACGAAATGAAATTAATTTTTAAAAAACTTTTTCCACTAATTAAGTTTTTCAAGGAAAAGCAAAAATCTCCATGAAATTAAAAATGAGCAGAAAAATGTCAAATAATTTTCCAAGCGACAATCTACCACAAACAACCATCAATAAGTAAATGAAACCTAAAACGGATAGAAATTACAATAAATAACTCAGCCAAACTCAAAACGAGCGGAAATTAACATGAGTAAGGTTGACAACCCTTATGCCTTCTAAAGACCAGAACATAATTTCCATTTTACTGAAATAAAACAAATGAATGTTGATTGACAGTTTAACATACATACACTAATATTTATTCCTTAAAGTCTTAATAATTTTTTATTGATAAATCTAAAAAATTAAAACTGTACTTATCTGTATAAGTGACAACACTCAAGAATCATCCTGTGTAAACCTTGAGAACAAACCGGTTTCATCTGTCTGTGTTAAGAAACAATTAGCTTACGCTCAGTGAAAAACAAGTGTCAGGTGACAGAATACATTGGACTTATATAATTTGGGCTATAGATTTGGACATTAGAGGTGAATGTGTGTGTAAAGTATTTGGACAGCGTGAAGTTAGAAAACAATTATTACTTCATAATATGCAGAATACTTGTTGTTAACACATTTTGCATGTAGACTCGCTATACTTTAACACACACACACACCCCAAAGTGCAAATATATAAACCAAATTTGTTTCTAAATTATTATATTTTCATAATACTTAGGTATATTTCATTAATATTATCCAAACTTTACTTCTTGAGTTTTGTCGCTATAACACATAAGTACCATTAAAACATTTAATATGTATTTTGTTTTCAGTTAACTTCAAATTATGTAATTTCCCAACTTTTCCCCAGTCGTCAAATTTTTAATTTAACTGCATTGTTATATAATTCAGAAACAGCTAGGAATGTTCCATAAGAGGTCCATAAAAATGTTTCCAGGAATATTACTTAATTTTGGTTCCTACTTCCAGTTTGTCAACCTGTAATGAGCTTATAACTCATTCTATTTTAAAAAGTGTTTTTACAAATCTTATCGTAAAAGATCTTAAAACAAACAGAAATTAATTTTTTTAAACATTTTGTTTTCTGATGGAATTAAAGAGCAAAGTTGAAACATAAAACGAACAAAAATTATTGCTTCGCTGTTTATATAACATATATTTACTATACCAGTTCAAAATTAGTACTTTGCTGAAAAATGAGCTTACTTGAACTTTTCAAAGAATTAAGTTGTATGCTCTAATTTATTGATTTCATGTCCAGTCAAAAACTATTTAGGGCTTTATAAAGCTTTTTTTAATATTCTGCCGGCTACTTAAGGACTTTTTGTTTATAATCGTGTTCAGTTGCGTCAGTTGTGTGTTTGATTGCGAATACAGTTCTGACCGGGATTTTGAGACTCGTTTCTGATTTTCTGCAAAATAGATTTAATTAATGAGAAATGCAAAAAATTTTCAACGGCTGTAGTAAATAAACCACTTATCTGAAATTTTTGAAGATCTTTCGAAGATTTCTTCATCTGCACCCGATTCTATATCCTAATTCCTGAGTCCTTGTCTGCACCTGGCTTACACCTTGTCTTCACACATATGCTAAAAATATTGTTGTTCAGCCTAGGGTTTCTCATAGGTGCGTATGAATATAAGCACCTATTTGGTTTTGAAAAAAGACTAATTCATTTTTGTACAAAAAAAAGAAAAAAATAGTTAAGACTTGGAACAAAAGTCTCAAGAACAACAAAACAAATGACGCAGAACTGGATGAGTCTAATTTTTGTGAAGTTTTGCGACATAGAAGGACTACATTAAGTAATAACAAAACAAAATACAAAATGAATAAAAGGAAAGAAAGTGAATGGGAAGATCCAAGTTTGTTTGAGGTAGCAACTGAAACCTATGAAAGAGTCAAGAAGAATTTAGTGAAGAAAGCGAAGGATAAATTAAAAAATATAGGCAAGGAAGAACATGATCAAAGTGAGGATAAAGATGACTAGTAAATAGGAAATGATTTAAACATTGATGACTAGTTTTTATCACTGTTATCCAAGACACTCTTTCATGGTTGCTGCGGTCCTTGAAGAGTAGCAACGTATAACATCATCATGTATACGAAAAAAGTTTTTTTGTAAAATCTTGATTATATTTAAATATTGTTTTTTTTATTTATAAAAGATACTATAACTCCGCAGCTAGCTGAGGAGAAGGAAATAAAAGAAAAAAGATGACTCCCATGCAGAATTTACTAGGTTGCAGCGACTTTCCTTGTTTTTCAAGCCAAAAGATTTCCCTTGTTGTTCTTGGCAAGAGACTGAAAGTCTCCGTATAGTGCTTTTGGTCAAGGCAATTCTAATGGTGTACTTGGCACTTTTAGACATTTCAGGATATTTCGTTTGGTTACTGTGGGCCGTTTTCAACTTTTACTAGGTTTCAGCCTCCGCTACAACCACGATGTACAGTTCTGTATGCAAATGTACCATTGTTCAGTTCTGTGTGTAAATCCTTAAGATAATGATTTTCTCAATTTCTATATAGATCACGCAAAATTAAGTTTTCTAAGAATCTCGGAATTATTGAATAGTTTTCAATAACCGAGTAATTTCCAATATTTTCCCAATATTCGTATTTTCTGCTGACATGGCTGACAACCCTGTAAAGAGCGAACACCTTTTTCAGGTATGAATGTATAATGATGTTATGACGCAATAAAGACGGTAATATGTAAAAGAACAGTTTGGTTTGATTTTTCACACCATCAACGAAAATAAAACCACTATAACAATTGATAAGACTGGAAAAATGTTCAACACTGACTGGAAAAACATCTTCCAATGTCTCCAACGACTGGAGAAATGACACTATTGGCGAAAAATTGGTTTCTGGGAAAAAACTGACTGCAACCGCAAATTTTAGTAATTTTTTTCAAAGATAACTTACAGGAAAATCTATTTTTAAAATATTAATTGCATACAGGAAAAAAGAGGGTTTTCCTTAGTTGGAATAGTAAAAGACGAGCCACAGAATAAAGAATGTTCCTTCTTTATCAAGCCAATGGATTTTCCTTGTTGTTCAAGCCAAGGGACTGTAGCTTTCCTCAATAAGGTTTCTTGCCAAGGTGATTCGAATGCTGTATTTTATTTTAATTCTACACTATTTTGGGGAATTTTAGGCAATTTGTTTGTTATTATTGCCTGTTTACGTCTTTTACTAGGTTCCAGTTTTCGTTGCAACCAAGATCTTGTATACGAAAAAACATCTTTCTGTAAAAATAATATATTTTATTTTAAACATTTTTTGTTGATTATAAAACCACGTAGATGTAGCAATTTCCTTTAAAATAGCTATATGATGTTCTAGTTCCAAGCTAGCTGCGGTGGAAAAAAAGATGATGAAAAACAGATGCTTTCGATGCAGAATATCGTGCTTGCAGCCGCTTTACGTGTTTTTCAAGCCAATGAACTGTAACTTTCCTTTATATGGGTTTCGGCTAAGGTTGTTCTAAGGGTGTACGTTGGCTTCGATCTGACACCACTTTTATGGGTTTTTGGGCTATTTTTTGTTACTATAGGATGTGATCGTTTCTTACTAGTTTTAACTACCGCTAAAACAGCGATTATAGTTTTGCTTTGTCTTCTAACAGCGGTTCCGTTGTGCAGCGTTTTTTTTTTGCAATATCAATGCGATTTTTGTTGTTTGTTGTTGCATGCCTTTTTCTTTAACTGTTCAGAGTCATTTGTCATCCATGTAATTTTACAACCGTCATAGATACTAAAAACGGTAAGACCGCTCCAGGGGGGAAAATGATGTAATTTATTGTTTTGAAATGTATGTAAATATGACGTCACTCCCACGATTTTTTCAAAAATTAAGTTTTACTCTGTCGAGAGTAAAAGTATCTTAAAAGTATTTTAAGAGTATCTTAAAAAATTAAGATACTCTATCATTTTTTATCATACTTGAACATATGATAATTGACATTTCATTAATACAGTTCATACATTAATACATTTCATTTCATACAGTTCACTACATTGTTCATCTAATAATACGAATGCCGCTTCAAAAATGATACCAAACGATGAATGTTTCAATCGAATATACACGGAGTCAATGACGTTGAACATTATAATAACTGAAAAAAAAATAAAATACACAGACATAGTAATAGTCATAGCAAATGTATTTTTGGCAATCATAGGCAGTGCAATCGCGTTGCCTAAGTAAAGAACGATGTTGGCACAGTGTATTATTTTTTTCCATACCATGACCCTTCGTATCGAAGGAGTTGTCGTAGAAACTTCGGAAAGGGCTCATTCGATTGGAAATTCAAAGGGATAGTGCCCTTTTTAATAGTCGAAAGTGATTGGAAGACAACTAAAATCCCTTCAACACCCACCATTTCCCCAAACACACCCAATAAAAATTTTGAGATAGCCATTTGGCTCAGCGTATTTGATTTTCAGATAGAAAATATGTTTTTGAGGAGGACACTCCCCCACAACGATCAGGGCAACGGTTTTAATTTATGGCCTAGTGGTATATAAGAAAGATGTTGGCACAATGTATTATTTTTTTTTCCTTTAGACCAGGGCACTTCGTATTGAAAAAGTTGTCGTAGAAACTTCAAAAAGGACTCATTCAATAGAAAATTGGAGTGGTTTTTGCCCTTTTTAATAGTCGAAAGTGATTGGAAGGCAATTAACACCCCTTCCACGCCCACCATTTCCCGAAACACATCCAATCAACAATTTGAGATAGCCATTTTGTTCAGCGTAGTTGATTTCCAGATAAAAATTATGTTTTGAGGAGGACACTCCCCAATAGCCCTCAGGGCAAGGGTTGTAAATTATGCCCTGGGGGCATGTAAGGTTTTTATAGAAAGCGTTGTCGTAGAAACTTCAAAAAAGGCTCATTAAATTGAAAATTCAAAGGGGTAGTACCCTTTTAATAGTAGAAAGTGAGTGTAGGGCAACTAACACCCCTCTCACCAGTGTTGGATCCAGAGGACGGCAAGGGGGTGGGCAACCCCCTAGCGAAGTCTAAAGTAATGTAATTTACCTAATTATCTCAAGTTTGCGTTAATTTTTTTTTTTTTTTTTTTTATTAACAAATGGGTCACAAAAAAAACAACATACAAATCTCCATATAATGCTAACAAAATAAAACTGCATATAATACCAACAATATCAAATTAGGTCCCGACGCATATTAGCGTGTTTGGGATGACCCAAAAAAAAGGGATCACTTCAACTACTTATACACTAATACACTACCTCGGGGAAATAATACTCTCTGACTCCTCCTCTCCTCCCCCACCCCTACTAAACAATTTATCAACATTCTAAGGATAATGCATTTTTTTATTTTACAGGGAACTTAAAGGAATTCAACACTCATATTCTATGATTCATCATGCTTCCTTTCATATACCGACAATCACCTCAATCAACACACAGGAAAATTTTTCTCTTTTAACACTCACAAACATATACTCACTCCCAGATCAATCACCTTATCCGTGTCTACAATACTGGTTAAAACAAATACATCGCAAAGAAGCACGAAATTCCTCAAGAACCTTCTTACCTTTTAGTTCCGCCGGAAGCCTGTTCCATACTTCAGGACCAATATACCTAATAGAAAATTTAGATCTGGTAGTAACTGGAACCGGCGTTCTAACTAATTCAACATTTCTAGTTTCATAACTATGATCCCTTTCATTATAAAGTTCCGAAAAACATGCAGGTAACAAATTAGAAAAAAATTTATACATAAACAAATTTACATAAAATTTAACCAAACCAAAGAATGGTAAAATTTTTAATTGGTGATACCTCGATCTTACCGAATTTTGGGACAAATCATTGGTCAAAACTCTTACAGCCTTATTTTGTAACACACGGAGCGGATACAAATGGCTAGTGAACGTCGACGACCAAACTGTAACACAGTACAGCAAATATGGATGAATAAGAGAAAAATATAACATTCTAATGACCTTTTTAGGAAAAAAATTTTTCAGCTTCCGCAGAGTTCCAACATTTTTGGCTAATTTAGTACTTATAAATGCAATATGATCTTTAAAACTTAGGCATTCATCTACAATTACACCAAGATACCTTACTGTACTTGTCCGTTTTATACTTCCATTTACTAACTCAATTTCTTCAATCCATGGATAGTAATTTGCACTTCTGCCATATAACATGAACATTGTTTTCTTCTGATTAACAAGCAGTTTGTTCACTCGCATCCACCTCTCGATTATCACCATTCCTTGTTTCATGCCATTTTTCAAATCCGCTTCTGTTTTCGCAGCCATTGTAAATTGAGTATCATCAGCAAAACTTGGAAGTATTGCTCGCACCGGGCCATCAGTGTACCTTGGAGTTGACAGTTGTTTGAGGCATCCATTTAAATCATTAATGTACACAAGAAATAATAGGGGACCCAACACAGACCCCTGTGGCACACCGCACTTTACTACCATCTCTTCTGACAGGACTGTGCCCAGCCGTACTCTTTGCATTCTTCCTTCAAGAAATGAAGCAATCAAGTTCAGACTTTTAAAACGAATTCCAGCATTTTCAAGCTTAGCCAATAAAATCTTATGATCAACACAGTCAAAAGCCTTCATAATATCAAGAAAAATTGAACCCACCTTTAACCCTGAATCTAGGCAATCGTTAACAAATGTTGTCAAAAATAATAAAGCATGCTCTGTAGACATATTTTTTCTAAAACCAAATTGACTAGAGTGAAAAAAACATCTTTTTTCAAAATAATCCATCAGTCGTCTATAAATCAATTTCTCAAAAATACGAGAAATCATTGGAAGTAGAGATATCGGACGGTAGTTCTTCATATCTTCCTTATCACCTCCTTTATACAGAGGAATAACCAAAGCACTTTTCAAGCAATTAGGGTACACTCCAAATTCAAAACATTGATTAAAAAGGTACAACAGATGACTAGATATAATTGGGTAAATTTTTTGAAATATTTGAAAGGTTATTAAGTCCATTCCAGCTGCCGATTTTTTCATACTTTTTAAGATATCCTCAAGTTCACGTGATCTCACTGGTTGAAGATAAATGGTTGTATCACTTGCTTCAGGAAGAAAATTCTGGTATGTACCATCACCATTTATACATTCCACAGATGTCGATATTTTTAGCCCTACTTCTGAGAAGTGGGTACACAAGTTATTGGCTACACCACTATCCGACTCCCGCGGCAAATTACTAGGAGTTATTGGTTCACTTTTTGGGCTTATTACCGACTTAATCAGTTGCCAAGTTTTAGCTGGGTTTCCTTCATAATCTTTAAATTTCTGTGCAAAGTAATCAATTTTTGCCTTTCTTAAAAGACTTTTTAACTTTCTATTAAATTCTTTATATTGTTCTTTATCAGATGCTGAATCTTGAGTCACGCATCTTTTATACATCACTTGCCTTTTTTCCATTGAGGCTAGTAATCCTTTTGTAATCCAAGGTTTAATTGGCAACTTATATCTTTGCTTTGTCTCTTTAAACTCCAAACACTCTTGAAATAGTAATTTTATTTTTTCATACCATTTACCAAATTTGGTATCAATACCCGTACTATCCTGAAGAAACTCAAAATCTGCACTTTTAAGCTTCCGCTTAAACTTCAAAAGCACATTTCCATCCATATAAGGCATCTTTGGCACACTTTTATTCTTGGGGTTTGGACCAAATATTCCAGGTACAGATATTGCAACACCAAAATGGTCAGACGCACTATTAATAACTACTGTGGGGCATAAATAATTCATATTTACGAAAATATTATCAATTATAGACTCTGAAATTTTTGTCACTCGTGTGCATATGTTAATTGCAGGATAAAAACCAAAACCTAACATTGTGTTAACAAAATGTCTTACCTTACTATTTCTACCAACCATATTTAAATCAATATTAAAATCCCCACATATAAAACATGGTATTTTTGAACTTGGTAACTTACCCAAAAATTCATCAAGCAGTTCGATAAACTCCTCAACATTACCTGAAGGTGGTCTATAAATTACTACAACCATAAACTTATTATTTGCATTACTCACATCAAGAACCATAGACTCAAATTTCATTTCATAATTAACCGCTAAATCTGACCTAATCTGAGCACTAAAACCACTTTTTACATAAACAGCTAAACCACCACGTTGGTGTAGTACCCTATTTTGCACGTACATATTATAACCTTCTATTTCTAATAAAGTAGAATTATAATCCTTAAGCCAAGTTTCCGTTAGGGCCAGGATATGCGGCTCTGTTTTAAGACATAGCTCATTAAGAAACTCATATGATGTGTTTATCCCTTGACAGTTCATGTTGTAGACTTTCATTTCTCTCATATTCTTCCAATCACACATCTCACACAAAAAAGCATACCGGGAATCCAAACATCCAACATTCTCACTTACATCATAGTCCCGATGCAGAACACCATTTATCAATCCACACACATCCAGTGGACTCCTTTCAAGTTCCCTCAACCTACTGGTTAAATTAACCATTATCAAAAATCAAATATGGGCAAGAGAAAGTCAAAGGAGGAGTAAAGAACCACACTTTCCCCAAATAACATCTACATCTTACAACATCCGAGGACGCATTAACTATCATAATAAAGTAAACATAAGAAACAAAAAATAAACAAAACAAAAAAACAAACCGGTCGATATGTATACGCATATCAACTCTCAAAATAAAACTCAGTGGGCTTAATATGGCACACAAATTCATTTATAAGCAAATCAAAATTTAATAACCTTCATAATTGATAACATTTCATACAACCTCTTAAAAAAAATAATTTCCAAACACTATAAATAACTAGCTCAAAACCACTATTTACATTTTTAACGCTTTGAACCATTCAACCTTTCCAACGTTACCACCAGATTTAATAGAAAGAACCGGCGGTACCACGGGTGGTATCCAGCATTCAACACCTCTCTCCATCAAATATTTTCTTTTCACCACCAATTCCTTTCTAATTTGGCGCACCTCTCTACTAACATCATCACTAATAAAAACTGGTTTTCCAAACTGCAAGTCTTTTCCTCTTAATTTCTTTGCATTTTTCATTATACCATATCGGTCTTTATAATCTGTAACTTTGATTTTGATGAAGTTACTCGCTTCTTGTACCACTGAAAATGGAGGAATATTCTTCACTTCTATTTCTAATCCCTCATTCAGCACTTTTTTAATGGTATTTTTTGCATCTGACAATGAATCAGTCCTCACATTCCAAAACAATATGTTATTTTTTCTTTCCATGTGCTGCAACACAAGAGACTGATTTTTTAATAATGTAACTTGTGTAAATAAATCATTCAAGAGTTTATCCTGATTTTCCATCTTAGACTTCAAAGTATCTACCCGATTATTTGTTTCTCTTGCATCAGCTTCCACACGCGTGCATCTTTCTCCCAATTCACGAACAGTTTTTTGTATATTTTGCACATCAGTCTTCACACTATGAAGGGACTCTCTAATTTCCTTTACGTCTGATTGTAAAGTTTCCAACAACTCCAAAATTCTCACAATATTTTCTGCATTTGTTTTCTCACATTCCTGTCGTAAGCATTCGCCACTGGAATCCAGAATAGAATCTTCCGGCGAAGGCCTTTTCTTCCCTGTTAGAATTTTTGGGGTTGACGTTAGGCTTTCATTTGATTTATCCCCACTCTCATTACCACCGTCGGTTTTTACTTTCTTATCATTTCTCTTTCTCCCCATTCTCATGGACGATTACGGCAAAAAAAGTTCCAAAAAAGGCAATCTTCAGTCAATATATGCCACACGGTTCAAGCGTTCTTTATATTTTCATATTTACTGTGACATTTTGTTATTATTTATTCGTTCATTTCACTGGCCACTGCTAGCCCACTTCATTAACTATATTAACGGAATGATTGCATAACCACAATCTTCAAAATAAAGTTAAAGTTTTTTCAAGGTCATTCGTTACTTGTGTAATCATATATTACCTTAACATACTTCTTTCAGTCCACGCAAAAATCAATAGGCTCCTTGTCCAGGTTTATCACAGGTAAACAGGTTATCCGTGAGATGTAATTTATCAAATGTAAACAATTAATCCGTGAAATGTACTTTTTATTTGAGATGTTAACTGTCCAATGACTGAATGAAGACTGAACTTGAAATTAAACTTGCTCCTAACGCAAGTTCAACGAATCAACATATTTTGCGCCCCCTCCCCTATACAAAAGTTTCCGGATGAACCTATTTTGCTCTCCCCCTGAAAAAATCCTGGATCCCCCCCCCGGCCTCTCACGCCAACCTTTTCCCCAAGCACATCCAATCAAAATTTTAAGATAGCCATTTTGTTGAACGTAGTTGAAAGTTCTGGAAATTAGGTCTTTGGGGATGACCCACAGCCCTCAGGCCAAGGGTATTGTAAGCTATACCCTGGGGTCATATAAGGTTTTTATAGAACGCGTTGTCGTAGGAACTTAAAAAAGGGCTCATATCAATTGGAAATTGAAATGGCTAGTAACCTTTTTAATAGTCAAAAGTGATTGGAAAGCAACTGACACCCCTTCCACACCATCCATTACCCCAAAAACATCCAATCAAAATTAATAGATAGCCATTTTGTTCCACGCAGTTTAAACTTCATGAAATTATGCCTTTGCCCAGGACACTCCCCCCACAATCTTCAGTGTAAGGGTTACAAGTTATGCCCTGGGGGCATATAATGTCTTTTTTGAAATATTTGTCGTAGAAACTTGAAAAAGGGTTCATTCGATTGGAAATTCAAAGGGCTAGTGCCCTTTTTAATAGTCGAAAGTGATTTGAGGGCAACTAACCCCCCTCTCATGCCCACCTTTTCCCCAAACAGATACAATCAAAATTTTTAAATAGCCATTTTATTTAACGTAGTTGAAAGTTTTGGAAATTAGGTTCTTAAAGATGACAACCCCTCCCCCCCAGAGCTCTCAGGGCAAAGGTTGTAAGTTATGCCCTGGGGGCATATAAGGTTTTTATCGATAGCGATGTTGTCGAAACTTCAAAAAGGGCTCATTCAATTGGAAATTGAAAGGGCTAGTGCCCTTTTTAATAGTCGGAAGTGATTGAAGGGCAACTAACCCCCCTCTCACGCCCACCATTTTCCCAAACACATCCATGTTTTGGGATGGTTTTTTGATTGGCAATTGAAATTGCCCTTTTTAATAGTCAAAAGTGAGTGGAGAGTAAATAACCCCCCTCCCATGCCCACCATTTCCCCAAACAAATTCAATCAAAGTTTAGAGATAGCCATTTTGTTCAACGTAGTTGGAAGTTCTGGAAATTAAAAATACAAATGAATGTGCATTGTCAGTTTAATATACATATACTGATATTTAGCAATCAAAATGTTAATATTATTTGATTTATTGAAGTTATAAAAGTAAAGATATTTATGTATTTTTCAGTAAAGTGCAAATTATTTTCTGGCCTTGGGAAGGCATAGGGGTTTTGAGCCCAACTTGTGTTAATTTCTGCTCGTTTTGAGTTTGACTCGGTTATTTATTGTAATTTCTGTTCGTTTTGGGGTTTCATTCATTTATCGATGTGTATTTGTAGTAGTTTCACGCTTTGTAGATTATTTGATTTTATTTTGCTCATTTTTGTTGAATGGAGTTCCTTACTTTTCTTTGTAAAACTTATTTTGTGGTAAAAGTTTTTTTAATAAATTCAAATAGAGCCGAGAGGCTCTAGGAAATGGTGTTAAATGGTAACAAAAACTGAATCATTTGAACCCCAAATACTTTATCCCCCCCCCTTAATGTGCAAATATATAGCCCAAATTAAAAAAAAAATTCAAAAAAAGATTTTTCTTCAAAAAAGTATGAAAAATGGATTAGAGGGGCCAAAAATTTGATGGAGGGGGTATTGGGGCCCCTGGAAGCTGGTGTCCATGGGGGTTTGGGTCCTTGGTGGTTGGGGTCCTTGGTGGTTCGGATATGGATGTCCAAGGGCTGTCGTATCATTGCCTAAAATGTAAACGACTTCATTAATTTCGACTTTATGCATATTCCCGATACTAAGTAATCAGTTTCAAAAGGTATTAGCTGGCAGTCTGCATCCCCTCAGATTTCACTCTCTTCGGAAATTTAAATAAATATTGTCAATACATCCCTCCAAAAAAAATAAAAAAAAATGTATCTCTTAGGTAGTCACCATCCCCGCAGATTTACTCTTAGTTGGTAAGCGATTAAAATTTCAACCCTTTACCACTTCCATTCAATCCAAATAAAAAAAAACTATACGAATTATTTTCATTTGGATTTATAACCCCATCACTACTTGATTTCTAAGGACTGTTGTGTAAGTGATTAAAATTTCAACCCTTTGAGCTGATCATATTCTGACAAGTTTGGACTTTTCTTGATATTCTTGCCCAGGTATGAATTATACAAACGAGGTACCTCTTACGCATTGTACAGCTATTACTCAAATCCAGAAAAATCATTACGCGATCTGTTTCACAATAGCATCAAGACTACACCAGTCAAATATTTCTGAAATCGTCAGAAAATGCTTAGCGAACATCTTAGATCATTACGCAATTTTTTTTGCAATAGCATCAAGACTATACCAGTCAAATATTTCTGAAATCATAGGAAAATGCTTAACACAGTTACATAATTATCCAGTATGATCTTTCCCTATCTCACCCATTATAAAAACCCGGACCAAGGTGCGAGTGCTCCAGAGAACGTTTTTGTAGATAGAAACATAAGCGGAATCAGATCTTTTCACGGGTAGACAAGCCAGACTGTGATCTAATCGGAAACAAGTGGAAACCCGCTATTACGAATAATGCACTTTGTTGCAAACAATCGGAAACAGACTAACCCGCTAATGCAGAAAGAAGTGGGAGGAGCTTTTTGTTCGTACCGAGAATGAAGACCAGAAATGATCTGCGATAAACTTACTGGATAATTATATAAACTGTGATGCTTAGCGAACATTTTAGATCATTACACAATCTGTTTCACAATAACATCAAGAAAGGTAAAACCGTCTTGTCCAGGTTTGTTCAGAGTTCACCTCAATTTACCTTAGGCAAATGGCCTTGATACGACTCATAGTTTCTCAAAAGTGCCTGGCCTTGATAGAGTTCATAGATTCTCAAAAGTACCTGGCCTTGATAGAGCTAATTGAAAGTAAGGAGCGACATTAAAACTGAAAACGAACAGAAATTATTCCGTATATGAATGGGACTGTCCCCTTCTCAATGCCCCAATGTTTACGCTAAAGTTTTTTATTGTTTAAAAAGTAGAGTTTTGAGAGAGAATCAAACTTTATCGTACAGAGCGAGGCGCTGAGAAGGGGACAACCCCTTTCATATACGGAATAATTTTTGTTCGTTTTAAATTTAATGTCGCTTCTTACTTTCAGTTCAAAAAAAGTGTTCTTTTTTTATTTAATCTAACATAAGAACGAATAATCAAGTAAAATTTAAGCGGACAGAAATTACAAGGAATGAACAAATGGAACCTAAAATAAACTATCAATCCAAACTTAAATAACCGAATTGCACTCGGCAAGACTGGGGCATCTACCCCAGAAACCCCCCTAAGGGCTGGAGTGTCACCACCGCTTTGCTGAAAAAAATAGACAAAAAACTATGTAGCTTGAACTGTTTGTTTTAGTTGACATCTAACAGTTGACAGAACATCAACAACAACAAATAAAGAAAAATAAGAGAATACTAACCAAGTTTAAGGCATTGAAAATTGATGCCAAAATAAAAGTTTTAAAGCATCAAGTGGTAATTTTTGAAAAAAAATTGTTTAGTTATTTGTATTAGTTCGAAATATTATTTTGAATTGGTGAATGAATAATTATTCGCCGTTAATATTCTATAAATTTGACAGGGACATATTTAAAAGGAAGAACAAATTTACAATTTTTTTGCAAATTGGTTTAATGGCTAACTAAAAAGGATTTATATTTAAAAATAATTTCCAGGAAATTTGAACAGTAAAAACTCAGAAAAATAATAACTGTTAAAAATATATTTAGTTTTCATCGCAAATGAAGCTCTATTTCTTATGTGTTGGACATAGCGGTAACTCCGCTCCGATTGGTTGCGATATCTCTTCGTTTTAAGTCGTACTTGATTGTTCATTTTAATTTCTGTTCGTTTTAGCCTTCATTTATCCATACACTGTCATTTCTGTGCATTTTAAGTTTGACGTATTATATATGACTCTGCTTCTGCTTTTCTTTTTGGGTTTTAACATCACTCTTTACTTTTGCTTGAAAAATTGTTTGGACCAGTGTTTATTTTCAGTTAATAAATCAAACAGTTCGTGGTAACGAACTGTAAGTAAGGAGCGACCCGGCTCAATGGTAACCGAAACTCTAGAAAACAGGATTTTGATACCAATAGATACATCAAAAGAATCAGATTTTAATGCCGATTTCAAATATATAAGTTTCATAAAGTTTAGTCCTATCCATCAGAAGTTACGCGCCAGAAAAAATTTGGTTTTTTTTCGAAAAAAGGGGGAAAGACCCCCTAAAAGTTATAAAGCCTCAATGAAAATCACACCATCATATTCAGCGTATCAGAGAACCCTACTGTAGAGGTTTCAAGCTTCTATCTACAAAAATGTGGAATTTTGCATTTTTTACCAGAAGAAATATCACGGATGCGTGTTTATTTGTTTTTTTTTCCCAGGGGTGATCGTACCGACCCAGGGGTCCTAGAATATCGTGGGAGGGCTCATTGGAACGGAAATTAAAAGTTCTAGTGCCCTTTTTAAGTGACCAAAAAAATGGAGGGCAACTAGGCCCCCTCCCACGCTCATTTTTTTCCCAAAGTCACCCGATCAAAATTTTGAGATAGCCATTTTGTTCAGCATGGTCGAAAATATGGTATCTATGTCTTTTAGGACGACTTAATCCCCCGAAGTCTTCGGGGGGAGGGCTGAAATTTATGAACTTTACCCAATGTTAACATATAGGCTAGTTTTGGTTATTGGGAAGTATACAGAAGTTTTCAGGGGGGATTTGATCTGGTAGTGGGGGGGGGGGGGTCGGGGATTATGTGGGAGGATCTTTCCATGAAGTAAGTTTTCATGGGGGAAGGGACATTGCTATGAAGGGGACGCCAGATTTCCTAGCATTATTTTAAAAAAGATCAGAAATTAAATTTAAAAAAAAACAAGTTTTACAACTAAAAGTAAGCAGCAACATCAAAACTTAAAACGAACAGAAAATATTACGTATATGATTGGGTTCACCCCCTAGTCAATACCTCGCTCTTTAAGCCAAAGATTTTCTTAGTACTTTCATAAGAGCTATTTATTCTAATTAACAGTTTTTGTGATTAAGTGGTCATTTTTATAGAATTGGAACAAAATTCGAACCTTAGCTTAAAGAGCAAGGTATTGACTAGGGGGCGAACCCCCTAATATACGTATTAAAAATATATGAATATAGAAGTTCGTTACGTAAGCTATTTCGTAAGTTACGTATATTTATTACTAATGAACACGTTCGTAAATAAAATTAAACAAGTTTCGAAAAAGCCATTGAACGAAATAAAAGTAAAATTAATATGCAAATTTTGTTTTAATTATTCATGTACGGTGAGCCAAAATCAAAACCTACATTAATTCAAGAACGTTCAAAAATTAAATAAAAAAAACAAGTTTTTGTTTAACTGAAAGTAAGGAACAACGTTAAAATTTAAAACGAACAGAAATTATTCCGTATATGAAAGGGGCTGTCCCTTCCTCAATACCTCGCTCTTTATGCTAAAGTTTTTTATTGTTTTAAAAAATAAAGTTGTGTGACAGATTCAAACTTTAGCGTAAATTGCGAGGTATTGAGGAGGGGACAGCCCCTTTCATATACGGAATAATTTTTGTTTGTTTTAAGTTTTAACGTCGTTCCTTACTTTCAGTAAAAAAAACTTGTTTTTTTTATTTAATAAATGCCAAAGAACGTAAGTTATACTTTTGCGTAAAGAAGAAGGGAACTTAAAAAAGGGTAATTTCTGTTTGTCTTGCGGTTTAAAGTTGCTCTTTACTTTCAATTTAAAAAGTGTGTTTTGTATTATTTATTTGGTTCTAGAAATGAAACAGTAGCTCTCGAGAGAACTATTTAAGGGACATGAAGATTCCACTAATGGGCCACGAATTAACCGCTTTGCTTATAGCCTAAGAAGGAGGTCTGGGATTAAGGCTTGGAAGTATGGATATTCCGTGACAAGAAGGCCCTGAGACACAAGAACAGTCAGATTCAGTATGTTTCAACACCAAAAAGACAATATGGGACAATTTGAACTTATCTAGGGAATCACTGCAATTTTTGTTCCTTCATGCAAACATCGGGTGGGATGACATAGGAATACTTTCGGCCAAAAGCTTAGAGCCTCTTTAAATAATAGAATATAAAAATCAACCTAGACTGTTGTAGCTTGGTTATTGCTACTGCTTAGTGGCGTCTACTGGGGGCAGGCAATTTATCTCCTATTCACCCACTCCACCCTATAGGGTGGATAGAACTTGACAAGCGTCTTTTTTGGTAGTTTCAATGAAGGATTTAAAAATGACAAATTTGTCCCTCCTCTAAAATTTGAAAAATTAATTTTGCCCTTCCCCACCCTCTTAATTTTTGCGAATAGGCGCCACAAAAATTCTTGAAATTAGACTAGCTATAGTAGACAATTTGTAGAGGATATTCCGTCGCGCAAACGGCCGACTGGGATTCAAGCGCTGCAAGAAGGCAAGCACCGCAGGCAAAACAATCCCTCTTGTCTGTTTTGTTGGGTTGTCGTTGTAATTGTCTTCTAATATCAAACAGTTCGTGGTAACAAACTGTAAGTAAGGAGCGACCCGGCTCAATAGTAGCCAAAACTCTAAAAAACGGAAGTTTGATACAAAATGATACATCAAAACAGTTGGATTCTTAGGCTGATTTTAAATATATAAGTTTCATTAAGTTTAGTACAACCCATCAAAAGTTTGGCCTATTTTTGAAAAATGGGAGAAACACCCCCTAAAAGTAATAGAATCTTAGCGAAAATCACACCATCAGATTCTGCATATCAGAGAGCTCTACTGTAGAGGTTTTGAAGCTTCTATCTGCACAAATGTGGAATTTTGTATTTTTTTGGCCAGAAGAAAGATCATGGATGCGTGTTTATTTGTTTGTTTGTTTTGTTTTTTGTTGTTTCTTTTTCCCAGAGGTCATCGTATCGACCCAGTGGTCCTAGAATTTCTTCAGAGGGCTCATTTGAACGGAAATTAAAAGGTCTAGTGCCCTTTTAAGTGACCAAAAAAATGAAGGGCAACTAGGCCCCCTCCCACGCTCATTTTTGCCCAAAGTCACCGGATAAAAATTTAGAGATAGCCATTTTGTTCAGCATAGTCGAAACATCAAATAACGATGTCTTTGAGGACGACTTAATCCCTCACAGTCCCCAGGGGAAGGGCTGCAAGTTATGAACTTTGCCCACTGTTCATATACAGTATTGGTTATTGGTAAGTATACCACACGTTTTCAGGGGAGGATTTTTTCTGGTGGGGGGAGGGGGGTTTCGGGTGACTGGATTACGTAGGAGTATCTTCCCATGGAAGAATTTTTCATGGGGAAAGAGAATTTCCATGAAGGGGGCGCTGGATTTCCGAGCATTATTTAAAAAACAATCAGAAATTAAATAAAAAGCAAGTTTTTTCAACTGAAAGTAAAGAGTAACATTAAAACTTAAAACGAACAGAAATTGTTACGTATATGAGGGGGTTCGTCCCCTCCTCAATACCTCGCTCTTTACGCTAAAGTATTTTTAGTAGTTTCAAAAGAGCTATTTTTTCTAATTAAACGGCCTTGTTATTCAGGGGTCATTCTTAAAAAACTGGAACAAAATTTGGACTTTAGCATAAAGAGTGAGGTATTGATGAGGGGGCGAACCCCCTTATATTACCTATATGAGACAGTTCGCGCTCTCGTCAATACCTCACTCTTTACGCTAAAGTTCGAATTTTGTTGAATAATGGTCAATATAAGTAATAATTTGTTTGTGTTATTTTCCGGCCAATCTTAACATTTAATTTTACTTTAAGAAGCTTCATAACTTTGGTTTTTATGTGATAGTAAACCACAGATATTGCATGTCTTTGGCTTGTGCTTGTTATTAAATAAATAAATATTAAATAAACAAACAAGTTTTTATAAATAAACAAGTTTTTTAACAAGTTTTTGTAAATAAACAAGTTTCTGTAAATAAACAAGTTTTTTTCTAACTGAAAGTAAGGAATAACATTAAAACTTAAAACGAAGATAAATTATTGCGTATATCTTTTAAAGATCTTTTCTTTCATTCATTTCAGTGATTTGAGAATTGCTCAATTTGTGACTTTTATTTTCATAAAAATGTTTTCGACCTCTTTGGCCGTTTTGTTAGTATGCCTTACAAAATTAGTTCCACAGATATCACTAATTTAAGTTACGTGGGAGAATCTTTCCATGGAGATAATTTATTGTGGGGGGGGAGGGAATCTTCCATGGAGGGGGAGCTGGATTTGCGTACAATATTTAAAAAACGATCAGTTATTAAATAAACAACAAGTTTTTCAACTGAAAGTGAGAAGCAATATTAAAACTTAACAGGGACAGAAAATATTACGTATATGAGAAGGGTTGCCTCTCCTCAATAGCTCGCTCTTCCGCTAAAGTTTCTTTTTTAACTTTTAAAAGAGGTTATTATTTTAATTAAACAGCCTTTGTGATCCAGAAGTCATTCTTAAACAAATGGAACAAAAACCAAACTTAGGTTATTATAAGGTTATTATTAATTAAAAAAATAAAATAAAATTAATATGCCAATTTCGTTTAAATTATTCATGTACGGTGAGCCAAATTCAAAACCAGCATTAATTCGAAAACGTTCAGAAATTAAATAAAAAAAAGTTTTTTCTAACTGAGAGCAATCAGCGACATTAAAACTTAAAACGAACTGAAATTATTCCGTATATGAAAGGGGCTGTCCCTTGCTCAACGCCCCGCTCTTTACGTTAAAGTTTTTATTGTTTTATAAAGCAGAGTTGTGAGAAAGAGTCAAACTTTAGCGTAAAGACCGGGGCGTTGGGGAGGGACAGCCCTTTTCATATACGGAATAGTTTCTGTTCGTTTTAAGTTTTAATGTCGCTCCTTACTTTCAGTTAAAACACTTTTTTTTCATTTAATTTCATATTAAGAAAGAGGAAATCATATAGCACTAAGTGTCAGAAAGCAATAATTGTTTTAATTTATGGTTTATTAGAACAAACTTCTCGGGTTGAGATGAGTAGAAAATTCGGTAAATAAGAAGTGCCATATTTTGTTTCATGCGACAAGTAAACGAAGAATCCTATTAGTCTGTTAATCATTGTTTTAACCTACCCTAACTGCATTGGGCATAAAATCTACCTGAATAAACAGCCACTGCTAGTGCACCTATTCAGGTGAGATCCGCCCTTTTTTGTGGCAGTTAATCATTTTGTTCTTGCTGAATTTAAGGTAATTTAGTTGTCGATTTAGCTATTTTGTGAAAACACGAATTAAGTGATAGGATTACTCAATACTGAAGCAAAAGTGAGTTGACTTTTCTTAAAAATGGAATTGAGTCAGCTTTGGAGGTGTTTTATTAGGCTTATTTGGAATCACATAAAGTCTTGAATGACTCAGAAGGGGAATTTTGCCAGGGAAGGGCAATTATTCAATGAATAGGCATGATGATAAAAATGAGGGAATTTTAAATGTCGTAGTAATACGTAAAGGGACTTTAAATGTAAGTACTAATATTTTCGTTACAATTGTATGATTAAATTTCAAAGAGATCCAATGACAAAAGACGCGGGGCAGGCATGTTCGTGGGAGGGGCATTTTTGCGGGGCACTCTCAGGAATTTTTCGGGGGAGGGCCAGGACATAATACACATCTTTTCGATCATTTCAGTAATAAGTGCATACAATTAATGAAAATTAGAGATCTCAGGTTGGAGGGTTGGGCCCAAATAGCACTTGGACTCATCCCCGGGGAGAAAGACAAAAAGACTGGGGCCTAGGTCTTAAGACAAAGTTTCCATTGCGTTTCTTAGTCTATAGTCTTCTTATAACGGCTGAGCTAAGTAGAGAGATGATGGCCAGCTTGCATGCCTTACGAAGTATGGGTTTGCTCTCTTCTGCCCTGGCACGACCACAAGAATCTATTCTGAGGAGGCCAAAGTATTCCGAGGGGAGCAAATATTAACAAATTGCCTTAAATAGGTAAGTTATGTAAACTTGATAAAAATCTACAAAAATAATGATCGTAAATATTTGGGGAGAGGGGGGCAGCCTGAATGTGCTCTCTGCGTATGGGCCTGCTTCTGTGAGCCTTCAAGCGATTAGCTAGATATGGTGTAAACATTTATCACTATTCTGAGATAACTCGCCTCAGAGTATATGGCAATTGGTGCAGTTAGGATCAGATTACGGTGGAGTAAGGTGCATACAAATTCAACCGCTCAGAGGCTGATTTTACCAATTCAATAAAATAAACAGCAGACAAAATTCAAAAGGAAGATCTGTTTCTTGCTCGAAAACAATATCAAGGTGTCTAGGATTTTTCATGTTTGCTTCCGTTAGGTGGACATAGTCTGAACATGCCATAGTGGCACGGCGAAATCAGTGATTTGATCGAAACTCGTGAGGGGGCGCCAACTTTAATAATCATGTAAACGAGGGCGTGTGTTTTAAACGTGGCGGGAGTGTGTCAAGCGTTACAGAAACTGTGCCAAGGCTGGTGGAAACTTTTTCGAGCGCGGAGGAGGCTTTGTAGAGCGTGGCGGAACAATGCAGCTAATCTGGCGTTCTGAGAGGTATATACTAGAAGGCAGAAAGTGGGTGCCCCCTCGGAATCAAGTTTGATCAGAATACGTAGGACTATCACGTGTGATTTGATCAAATTGTTAGCTTTCAACTGCCTTATGTTCAGTCGCATTCTATCTTTTTTATTTTTAAACGCTAAGGAACGAGCATTTAGCCACGATAATAAACTATATTTACTCCAGGGATCCAATTTCTTCCGCAAAAGTGAGCAGGCAAAGGTTGGGATTATTATGAGAGCAAGTATCTAAGATCTCTAGAAAGTTGAGGAAACGTATTTTCTTTTGTTATTATTTCTGCATTTTCACAGGAATTAATCCAGTTCAAAAGCTAAAGAAATTTATGTAAAGCTTCTCCCTGTTCTGTTGGTTCTTGTAAAGCACCGCTATGACTTTATTCTTCAAACTATTTTTGAGTGGCATTGCTTTTATAATTTTATTGAATGGTTCAGTATTAGCGTGAGCGAAGTTGTGATAAACTGGTATTCAAGAAAAAGGTTCTCAAAGCTCGCTGCATAAAACTGAATTCTGAATTGTTTACTTTTGGCAATAGTCTTAGATGGCCAGTACATAATTTTAAGACAGATTTGCAGTTACATATATGCAAGGCCGTATTCGGGGGAGGGGGGGGGGTACAGGGTTTTACCTCCCCCCTGAAATTTTTGTTCGACATGTAAAAATGCAAAAACGATCATATAAACAAATTTTTGATGCATTTTTAAAGTTTTTTCCCCCCCCCCTGCCGAAAAAATGCTCACCCCGAACCATAGTCTTGGATACGTCCTTAGGTAGTGGTGCATTAGATGGTCACTTCTAAAAAGTCAAGCTTGGTTAAAGCTAATGAAATGAAATAAAATAGGATGAATATATAATAGTTTAGAAGCAAATTTGGGCTTTATATTTGCACATTAGGGGGGGGGGGGGTAAAGCACAACATGTATTAAATATGTAACCCATCCTAGCCTAGGTACCTCCCCCCCCCCCTAAACCCTAA
Source organism: Artemia sinica (assembly GCA_027921565.1). Lineage (NCBI taxonomy): Eukaryota > Metazoa > Arthropoda > Branchiopoda > Anostraca > Artemiidae > Artemia > Artemia sinica. The sequence goes on from CM051265.1 coordinate 58,225,778, forward strand.
AAAACAACAGTTTAAACATCGTAAACGCAATGAAAACTACTCTTTGCATTCCATTTCAAGAGACCACTCTTAAGAAATAACCAGTCTGGCGGGTTTCGTCTGTCATTAGTATATAGAAGTGACCATCTAATACACTAGTACCCGTCCTTGCATATACGATTACTTTCCAGTAAAAGCTAAAGAAAAAAAAACAGAAAAAAGTGGAGCCGATCTGTTTCTGTTCTGCCAAAAGAGGAAGTCAGGCTTTTTTAAAACGTTTCACTGCTAAAAAAAAAAAAAAAAAAAAAAAAAAAAAAAAAAAAAAAAAAAAATCGCGGAACTGGTCTAATGCAGAATACTTTAGAAAATATTGACTTTCACCTATGTTGGAGCCAATACGGTATTAAAGTGTCGCTACAGATTTTCTCAAGTTTAACATTCGTGGAGAGGGTGTTTCCAGCCTAACCCCCTTGCATTCAACCGATGTAACCTTATGTTAAATCTACAACATCAGCTCACGACTACAATAAGCGGTTCAGGCCTATTAAATGTGAAGATTTAGTAGCACCGAGATTCAGCCTAGGGTAAAATTTGTTTTTAGCTAAAGCTAGGAACTAGTGACCAAATCTAAGCACTCGCAAAGAACAATTTCAACGTTTTGACAACAAATATAGTAGTTTCCAACCACAATTTTATGGATTGTTGCCAACCAAATACTTTTGAAGAATAATCCAATTGGCTAATTCAGACAGCTAAAGAGTGATAATGAAGCTATTTTTGAGCTGAGCCGTGACAAATTTCAAATCATTCAAACTCGAGTTTTGACTAAATACAATTTTCGATAATCTAACCTAAATCCTAACCTAACCCAGGGGCGGATCCAGGATTTTTCTTTAGGGGGGGGGGGCAAAATAGTTTGATCCGAAAAAAAAATCTAGGGGGGGCGCAAAATAGGTTGATCCGGTAAACTTGCGTTAGGAGCAAGTTTAATTACCGCAAACTTGAGTTAATTAAGTAAATTACAGTACTTTAGACTATTCTAGGGGGCACGCGCCCCTCGTCCCCCTCCCCTCCTCTGGATCCGCCACTGACCTAACCTGGTCGAATTACCGTCTTATATGAAGATATACAGGTATTTCTGTATTCTAGTTTGGCACTACGCCTGCATTTTGATAATGAAATGAGCAGCCTGAGCTTTTGACAGCGTTAATTTGGGAACTGACTGTCATTGTAATCAAGTGCTAATAGTTACAAAAAAAAAGAATGGTTAACCCTATATAATTGAGTGTTTACTAAAGTTACCACGACGCTCCTTTAATGTCAATTTCCTGGAACAAATAAAATAGGAATAGACATTTTAAATTTAATCAAATTTTAATATAATTAGGGTAAGCACTTGCAATTCCTTTTTTCCATATTTGTGATGAGAGGTAAGCTCCAAAAGCAGCATTAAAACGCCAAAAAGGCAATTATTTAGGAATTTTATATTTAAAATGGAGGCATTTTTCAATTATATTGACCACGCTCAAGTTCTTGATCTGAGTAAAACGGGTTTCTCAGTCTGCATTGGAAGATTATCATCTCAGCCTCAGTGAGATAAACTACTTTGGGGGTATATTTTAATTAAATGTTTAATATATAGAGTTGATTAGGTATTTAATATAATGCGTTTTGGGCGGCCTGCTTTCCATAATTTTCTGCTGTAGTTTCCATAATTTTGTTACTAAAGTATTATATTTTCATCATATTTTGGTCTATTTCATTAGGAGTAACCTAATTTCACTTCTTTGATGTGGTCGATATAATTGACAAGTACCAAGGTGGAATTGGAAATGTAAATTTCTTTTGAAATGGAGGTCAGGATTTCTAATGAAATTTGAAAAAGAAAAAAAAATCAAAAGAAGAAGTATTATCTTTTCAGCTGCAATTAGCAGCTTTTAATTTAAGCTTTTAATACAGCTTTTAATCAATTTTTAATTGAGATTAATAGCTGCAGAAATTTGGCGTTGACATTGGATCACTTGAGTACTTTTGCATTTGGGAAAAGTTTTTCAAGATTCTCAATATCCTATTTCATATCAATTTTTCATCTCTGCTATCCATCTTTAAAAAAGAAAGCCCAGGAAAATCAATCTTAAACAATATATTCACTGACAGATTTAATAAAGAGATTCTAGCAAGCATATTAATCCTTCTTAGAATCGTCTTCGAAGATGGCATTCATTATTTTCAGTGCTCAATCTTGTGAAGCCGATGTCAAAGAGGATGAGAAAAGCACCCATTTCCTTTTTATAGCAAAACAGTTGTCGTTGATTTCCCATTCTATCAGTTACTGTCCAATACATATTTTGTCAAGTGAAGTTTTCCTCTCAAAAAATTATTAAACTCATTAAACACGTACGTAAGCAGTAACTAATTTTTGAGGAGGGAAAAGTGGGGCAAACCTTTCAGCAGGGGATAAAATTGGATATATGCAAGCAATAAGAGAAATGTACAAATATATGTAAGATGTAAGAAATTGTGGTACTTATGTATTGTAGCAACCCCAATCAAGTTCTTGATCTGAGTAGAACCGGTTTATCTGACCATGGATGAATAGTGTTTCCACTTCTACCGATTTTTTGGGAGTTCTACCGAATTTCTAGTCAATCTTCCGACGTAAGAAGATACTACCGTAAATCTCCAGAAAACTAAATCCCCGGAAAATGTTACTTTGTGGTAATTTTTTTGTTTTTTACATGGCTGTTGTGTTGTGGTCTTTTAAGGATATTATCTGGGGAAAAAGAACGCAGCCACGTCACAGGCAGTTGAGACAGCAAGATTTGAATTTGTTGGCATATGTATGATCGTTGCCGACTCTCGATTTCACAGGGGTTGCATTGATTGTCTGTTTTTAATCGTTTAAACACATTCAAGGTTTGTAATTATTCCAATTCATGAACTAAAGACAAGTGTTGACTAGCACCAAGAAGATTGGAACAGGATAGGAACTAAAACTATATGGATTCAGCGTATTCAGTAGGTTCAAATGGTCCAAAGTTACTAAAAATTGAAAGAAATATGACAAAAATTAGACTTTGTCTGCAGTTGCTCTGTAGAACTGAAGGCAATGGATGGCTTGAAAAAAATCTCTTTCCCCAATATCATGTGTTTGGTCTTATTTTCAGTTTTAGTTTGTCAGTTATAAACTCAAGATCTACCGTTTACCTCGCGTTTTATCTCTTTCGCATATAGCCTTTCTTGTTCATTTCTAAAAGCAAAAAGCTGTTTTCCCTTTCCGTTTAAGCCCTTATTTTTTGTCGTTTTTCTACCTCTATTTTTACCATAATGGCGAAACGACAGGTTCTTTAAGTTTTTTAATTTAATTAATTATTTCACAATACAAAAAAAAACATAATAGCAGAGCGAATGATGAAACTCCGTTTTGCTTTCCGTTAGTCTTTTAGAGTGCGTTCTTACTACTTTTCATAGATTGGTCTTCAACCGTTTTTCAGCAGTTTTAAACAGTGGTGGGAGATGGATGGCCGAAGCGAACGCAAATATTCCTTGTTTTTAATGAATGTAATGCAGTATATACATTTGAAAGTTGTGCTTTTTTTGTAGTTATATAAATGTTAATGAGCTGATACTTTGCAGTTTTCCTTTATCATTCGTGAATAACTGTTTATCCACTTAACTCAGACTCAATGGTTAAGGGCCTGGTGTCCGGAATTCGTCCGGATTTTCTTTCACCTTCCTGAACTTAGCGGGCTGTCGTGTGGAGCCTGAAAGGGTGAAAAAGAATAGGGGTTGCTGAAGAAAAATTTCTGAATTAAACAGCTTTAAAGTCAGAATGAAATACGACTACGTTTAGTTTCAAAATTAAAAACGTTTCATTATTTTTTCGAGCTACTAGCTGTTTCCCTTTGTCAAGTTGGTCAAATTTGATAAAAATTAATCGACGAAATTCCGTTTTTCTTACGGGAAGTACATTTGGCTGTTGTAGATCTGCTCTCTGAACTTTTAGAATTTGGTACTTTATTCACAAATCGCTCGAACACATCCAGAAACGTAATATTAAATAAAAAACATTCTTGCTGAAAATTCTACCGTTTTCTGAGAGTCATCTACCGATTTTCTACCGATAATCACTAAGGTTATGCAGATTATTTGAAAAGTTGAAACACTGCGGATGAAATTCATTTAGTTTGCGATGTGTAGTGATAGAGAATAGTGTATGACCATGGATGTTAAAATAAAGATTTGGGATTTGCCAAGGACTGAAGAAGAGGCAATTAGACTTTTCCAGGAAAAGGGGGTGTTGCCCAAAACAGTGCGTCAATGCACACCACATGACTTTAGGCTCTTTCGAGAAGGCCTTTCTGGAAGTGTACAACTATACCATGTTCTAACAGGCCATGTCTACAACTAGGTAGCCTGCTTTCCATAATTCTCTGTTGTAGTTCCCAAAATTTTGTTAATAAAGTATTATATTTTTAACATATTTTAGTATATTTCATTAGGGTGAGCTTAACTTCACTTCTTGAGCAGGATCGCTATAATACATAAGTACCAAAATTATTACCGATTTATGAATTAGGGTAAGGAACAACACGCCTCGTGGGTAAAGGTTGGAACCCAAGACTGTAGAAAATATGAATAATGTGCTTCTATTCTTCGTCGGTCGTCGGCACTATACCAAAAATTTCAAAAAGTGTGGTGAATCGTAACTCATAAACATTATTCAAAGGATGGCAATATCAGACATTAGCATTCAAAATGGAGGAAGTGTATAGGTCAGTTGCGTTCGGTTGATTTATTGCCTTTTAGCAGTATGTTTACAAATTCAAACACTAGCTTGTATTGCATTGACACGAGCTGAGTACCTAAATTAGGCTGAAGTCATAAACTCATAAGGCAGTAAAAATTATGAAACTGTTATTTACAACAGTAATATAAATAATAATAAATTTGCACATTCTAATGTCACATGATAAGTGAACGTAGCAGCATAGCAATGTCTCTTCCATGTTTTTTTTTTTTCTGGCCACATTGTACGGGACGGACGGTCTTAAGAAGTTTATCAAGAGCCTATTCTGATCAAGAGTTGAAAGTCCTGACCATTTTTAAAGACTGAAAGAGATTAGGGGACAACCCACCTCACTCCCGTGCCCTATTTTGCTCCACATTAGCACTGTGTGATTCAGTAAAAAAAAAACAGGATTCATTCTAAGCCACGCACTGAGTCTGTGCACCATCAGGTGGTGACTCAGTGCACTATTGAGTCAAGTCCTGACATGGTGTAACAATGAACTACATCAAAGCTACGGAATTTCTGCGGCTTGGTGCAAGAACAGTCTATTTCCCGACACGGAGAAAAAATAATAAAGTTCCTAACTTGTTGCATAAATGTGTTTTTTCGTAATTTACTATCGAAACGAACTAAATCCAGAACCACAGTAAATACAATCTCCGTTCAAGCTGCAGAATTTTGACGGCACGATGTGACAACAAGAGAAGTCCAAGTTGTGGACTGACTGCGTGCAAACATGAGCTAAGTGGTAGCTCAGTGCAAAAACGACCTTAACTCTTGACTTTAGTAGAAATGTGGGTAGGCACCACCTTGTTTGAATTAGAAATATACAATGATTTTAATTTGTGTGATATGATGTGCAAACTGGCCCCGTGGTTCCTCTTCCTCTTCCCCCTCTCTGCCAATTCAAGAAGAAATTTAGGCACGTTACACCCTATTTAGAGTGTAACACCCTATGTTACACCCATGTTACACCCTATTTAGACATGCATGTTACACTATATTGCTCAAACCTCCTAAAGTTCTTTTCATTTTTATATTTGTAATTTAAAAGGTATTAAACTAAGCCAATCAGTATAATATGCAATAAATTATCGTCGATATTTTCTTCCTTTTAAATCCACTCCTTTCCAAATGTATAGTAAATTATTACAAATATTATTTATTGATTCGCTAATTCAAAAGATTGCGTCAAAATACTAAACAGATTCTTTTAAAAATTACCACCACTTTATGCTTTAAAAGTTGTATTGATGTATCAAAATGCTGTTATTTTTAAAGAGATAGAATCAAGATGAAAAATAGGGGGGGGGGAAGTCCTTCAAAAAATAAACCGTAATTTCTGTTTATTTATAAGTTGAACTTGGTTATCCATCTTATAATTAATGTTTCATTCACTCATTCATAGAGATTTCTGTTTGTTTTACTTTATTTTACTTTATTTGACTCAATAATGTTCTATGAAGCATTTTTTAAATATGTTATTTATTCAATTTACAGAAAAGGAAGAAGTGCTCAAAAGGGATATTTAACTAAAAACTGGCCCACTCTTAATCATAGGGAAATCATAGGTAGCGCAATAGCGCTGCCTAAGTAAAGAACGATGTTGGTACAATGTATTATTTATTTTTGGCTCTTGGTCTTAGACCAGGGCACTTCGTATCGAAGGAGGTGTCGTAAAAACTTCGCAAAGGGCTCATTCGATTGGACATTGGAGTGGCTTGTGCCATTTTAATAGTCGAAAGTGATTAGAAGGCAACTAACACCCCTTCCACACCCGCCATTTCCCCAAACACATCCAATCAAAATTTTTAGATAGCCATTTTGTTCAGCGTAATTGATTTCCAGATATAAATTATGTTTTTGAGGAGGACACTCCCCCAGAGCCCTCAGGGCAAGGGTTGTAAGTTATGCCCTGGGGGCATATAAGGTTTTTATAAAAAGCGTTGTCGTAGAAACTTCAAAAAAGGCTCGTTCGATTGGAAATTCAAAGGGCTAGCGCCCTTTTTAATAGTCGAAAGTGATTGGAGGGCAACAAACACCCCTTCCACGCCCACTATTTATCCAAACATATCCAATCAAAATTTTGAGATAGCCATTTTATTCAAAGTAGTTGAAAGGTCCGGAAATTATATCTTCGAGGATGACACTCCCCCCACAGCCCTCAAGGTAAGGGTTGTAAGTTATGCCCTGGGGGTATATAAGGTTTTTATTGAAAGCTTTGTCGTAGAAACTTGAAAAAGGGCTCATTAGATTGGAAATTCAAAATCATGTATCCAATCAAAATTTTGAGATGGCCATTTTATTCAAAGTAGTTGAAAGGTCCGGAAATTATGTTTTTGAGGAGGACACTCCCCCAGAGCCCTTAGGGCAAGGGTTGTAAGTTATGCCCTGGGGGCATATAAGTTTTTTATAAAAACCGTTGTCGTAGAAACTTCAAAAAAGGCTCATTTGATTCGAAATTGAAATGGCTAGCACCCTTTTTAATAGTCGAAAGTGATTGGAAGGCAACTAACACCCCTTCCACGCCAACTATTTATCCAAACATATCCAATCAAAATTTGGAGATAGCCATTTTATTCAAAGTAGTTGAAAGGTCCGGAAATTATATCTTTGAGGATGACACTCCACCCACAGCCCTCAGGGTAGGGGTTGTAAGTTATGCCCTGAGGGTATATAAGGTTTTTATTGAAGGCTTTGTCGTAGAAACTTGAAAAGGGGCTCATTAGATTGGAAATTCAAAGGGTTAGTGCCCTTTTTAATAGTCAAAAGTGATTTAAGGGCAAAAATTTTTAGATAGCCATTTTGTTCAACGTATTTAAAAGTTACAGAAATTAGGTCTTTTAGGATGATAACCTCCCTCAGAGCCCTCGGGGCAACAGTTGTAATTTATGCCATGGGGGCATATAAGGTTTTTATATATAGTGATGTTGTAGAAACTTCAAAAAGGGCTCATTCAATTGGAAATTAGAAGGGCTTGTGCCCTTTTTAATAGTCGAAAGTGATTGGAGGATAACTAACACCCCTCTCACACCCACCATTTCCCAAACACATCCAATCAAACTTTTGAGGTAGCCATTTTGTTCAACGTAGTTGAAAGGTCCGGAAATTATGTCTTTGAGGATGACAACCCCCTCACAGCCCTCAGGTTAAGGGTTGTAAGTTATGCCCTGGGGCATATAAGGTTTTTTTTATAGAAATCGTTGTCATAGAAACTTCAAAAAGGGCTCATTCGATTGGAAATTGAAAGGGTTAGTGCCCTTTTTAATAGTCGGAAGTGATTGGAGGGCAAGTAACCCTCGTCTCACGCCCACCATTTCCCCAAACACACCCAATCATAATTTTGAGATAGCCATTTTTGTCAACGTAGTTGAAAGTTCTGGAAATTAGGTCTTTGAGGATGACCCCCCCCCTCCCCCTGCCCTCAGGTCAAGGGTCGTAAGTTATGCCCTGGGGGCTTAACTTACAAAACCCCTGTGCTTTCCCAAGGCCAGAACATAGATTTGACAAAATTACTATACGAAATTGGTTTTAATTGTCTTACATTCTCTTTGCCAAATTTTTCATGTGGCAGGGATATATGGTGTTATCCCCCACCCTGTATCCCTGATCATGGAGCCTTTCGAGGGAGAACAAGAATATTGTATGTCCAACCCTTATTTATTGGTGAATAAAACTATGAACTCAAATGAAAGAATGTTGAGGAGAATGTTTCAGGCTTAATTTTCCGCAAGTAATTTTACAGGGAAGTGGGATTCTCAGAGAGGATGGAACTGTCTGGAGGGCCTTTTACAGATGGGGGGTGTGCATTTTACGTTAGATGAAATTTCCATGTAAGAGTTATCCGTGAAGGGGAGGTGTTTATTTCTTGGAGGGTGAGCCAGATTTACCGGCATTATTTGGGAAACGAACAGAAATTATTCTATATATGAAGGGTTGCCCTCTCCTCAATACCTTACTCTTTACGCTAAAGTTTGTCTGTTTGTCCCAATTTTTTAAGAGCGTCTACCGAAACACAGGGTCATTTAATTAGAATAGGAATCTTTTTTAAGAGTGCTAACAACTTTAGCGTAAAAAGCAAGGTATTGAGGAGGGGGCAACCCTTTATATACGGAATAAATCTGACAAAATTAATATGCTTTTTTTTTATTTTTCATGAACGGTGAGCCAAATACGAACCTTTATTACTTGAAAAACGTTCAGAAATTAAAAATAAAAAAAAACCAAGTTTTTTTAACTGAAAGTGAGGAGCAACATTAAAAATATTCCATATATGATAGGGGTTGTCCCCTCCTCAACACCTCGCTCTTTCCGCTAAAGTTTTTATTGTTTTAAAAAGTAGAATTGTGACAAAGAGTCAAATTTTAGCGTAAAGAGCGAGGCGTCGAGGAGGGGACAGCCCCTTTCATGTACGGAATAATTTATGTTCATTTTAAGTTTTATAGCGCTCCTTACTTTCGGTTTAAAAAAAGCTAGTTTTTTTTTAATTTAATAGTACAAAGTGTAGGGAGTCCATTGAATATGTACTTCGCTCTTCCTACTCCGTAAGAGTAAAGAGACTAATTTTGAAACTACAATAGTGTCTAACTGAGTAATTTTATTAGGTAATGTTTAAGTAACGGACTCGCTAAGTGATCATTAGTGTTGAAATTTAGTGTTCTCAAGATTAGATAACTACGTAAGAATTTGTTTTTGAAGTTGGGAGAGTTGTGGTTTCAATAAGGAAAAAATAAAAAGTAGTCAAAGTATATCAACAATGCAATAAAATAATTTTGAAGTCTTGAGGGTGCGTTTCTAAACCTCCTGTACCCCCTACTCTACCCCACACACCCAGTCTCCATATATGGGCCTGTTTCAGACCGAGCAAAAGAATTCCACTTTATCTGTTAAAAAGATGAAAAGTTTAATTAATGTAATTTAATGCGAATAAGACATGTTGATATTCCGCATCTGTTGTAGTGTAGCCTCCTAGTAACCTGATGATCTGTGTTGCGTGTTTCTAAAGAACATATGACATATGGGATATAGTCAATTTCCCCCTTATTCCGTTTGCTTTCATTTGATTATCTCCTTGATTGAACAATTTGGCTTCATATCATGTTTCTCATGATGTCAACAACGCAATGCTTTAGGCTCAAACACAAGTCGTGATAGGATGCGGATAAAAAAGAAGTTTTCCAAGATCCAACCAAATTATAGCAAAAATCATTTTATACATTTCCATTGCAAAACTGGCCCCTGTGAGAAAAGTCGCTGTATTTATTTATTTGGCTGATTTTTTTTTTCGATGGGTCACGTCGGTAGACTTTACCCTACATATACGTGCATACATCAAAGCCACATATAAAAACAAAAGAAACTGATAGAATTGTAGAGGAAACTTTCTATTTTTGGGCCTCTTAACCTTGTGACCTTTAGCCTTTAACCTTTCAACCTCTCAACCTTTAATGTTGTCTAGTTGGTCAAATCTTCAAAAACGAGTAAATAATACGAAAATAAGGAAAAGATGGAATAATCATTAACTTTAGACGTTTTGGAAAAGGAGGTGTCAAGCCCCCTCCTCCTACCCGCACACATATGAAACTTCTGCAGTTACGAAAGTGGCCCCCGTGAGAAAAGTCGCTGTATTTACTTGTTTGGCTGATTTTTTTTCGATGGGTTACGTCGGTAGACTACCCTGCATATACGTGCATATTTCGAAGGCAATAAACCCATATACAAAAACAAAAGAAACTAATTTAAATGTAGAGAAAACTTTCTATTTTGGACCTCTCACCCTTTAAAACAAATCACCCATAGCCACTAGGTATCTAGGAGGGGACGATATTGCACAAAGCCTCTAATGAACTAGATGTCTCAGGGACTTCTTGCGGTCCGGTTTTAGGTCTTTTGACCCTCAGTGTCTGCTGACCATCTCAAAGACAAAGGGCCCATTAGCTAATTCTCCCAGGGGACTCACCACCATCGAGAACAATTGAGAATGTGGGGTTTGAACATATAATTTAGATCTTATAATTTATATAATATAGATCTTACGTCCCCTGTGTTGGCAATGTTTTCAATCAAAGCGAGTAGCACCACAGGGGACTACCAGAGCTGCCAAATTGCTCCAGTAATATTTCCTTTGAGCTGATTTTTAGCGTTTTCCTAGCAGGTATGCTACAACATTGTTAGGGATTGCCCTATCAATAAAATGAAAATTCAGCTCTGTTTAATCGACAAAACAAGTTCACACTTTCTAATAATGTAAGTTTCATTAAAACTGAAAGAGGAGAAGTTAAATGGTGTTTGGAGGATTTCTCGTAAAGTACGTGTCGGCTTTTAGTTTTCTGTCGTTTATTCGGACGCATTATTCAAGCTCTACAAGTTATGGCAAATAATTAGCTCTACAAACTAAAAGAGCTTACAATACGCGAGATACGCGATACGCGATACGCGATTACAATACGTGAGGTTATCCTTTAAGGTATCAAATTCCATTAAGTACTTTGTGTAGATTTGAGAAGAAGTAGAAGTCCCTAGCCTACACTGGTGAGTTTGATTTTCTTGAGGCCTAAGCTATTTCAATGATTTAAATAATTTGAAAATTGTCATATGGAACGTTACAGCGTTAAGAAATGACTGTCGTATTGACATTTTGACTGACAAATTCAGACGTTTTTAACTTGACTGCTAGGAGTTTCAGAAACTCATCAGGGATAGGAAATATGAAATTAGGGGATGTAGACTTTATCTATTCTCATACGAAAGGGTGGGATAAATAGGCAAGAAGTAGGGTTCATGATGAATAAAATAGGTTCTAAGCTTTGCTTATGTTGGGAAGGCATTATTAACTGAATTCTAGTTGCTCATTTTATGGCCAAAAAGCGCATGGTATTAGTCATAGTATAATTAATCATAGTCACTGGGCAACGGGTATGCCCCCGTTGAAACCGACGGGCGAAACACCACTGGCTCAGATGGATTTATCAAATAGTTGCGAGAACAAACAGATCGGGTCCAAAAGAGAAATACAGGGTTTTTATTAGGGGATTTTAACTCCAGGGTGTGTAGACATAGAGATAGAATGTTTCCTAGCCAGATCAGTTTTGTTGTAGGAAAGGAAGACATCAACGGTTTTAGACTGCTGGAATTTTGTAGGCGTGAAAATATTATAACCATTACGGTTTTTTGTTATAAAATGGCACATAAGTTAATATGGTGCTAAAATGCTGGTTAGACGGTCAACCATATCGATTATGCTTATTTAATTATTCGATTATCTAGATAGAAGACTAGCCGGTTTGATACAGCTAGATACAAGATACTAGGGTATATTGGAGTGCTGTTATTGATGTTAAAAGCAAAGACCATCATCTAGTAATGTTTAGAGTTAATCTAAAGCTCCAGTTTGGAGAGACAACTACCTTCCAGGAAGTTGTGACGTTGGTTGACTTCAGGATGAGAATTTAAAAGAAAATTCCAGAAGCAGCTGAAAATAAACTGGAGAGTTTACAATACGACAATTTTGCGAAGCAGCAGATGGGTGCCTTAGGGATGAAAATTAAGAATACAGGAATATTAGTAAAAACGTTTTGCTACTCCTGTACTAAACGGACTCTTTTATAGTGCTAGTCTGGTAAATGCTAATGAAATAAAATAGAATGGATATATAATAGTTTAGAAACAAATTTGGGCTATATATTTGCACATTAGGGGGGGGGGGTAAAGCATAGCATATTTTATTACGTAACCTAACCTATTCGAGGTACCTTTTCCCCCTACTAAACCCCAAAAAACAACAGTTTAAATATCGTATACGCAATGAAAACCACGCTATACATTGCATTACTCTACAGCGGTGTCTCGAATTAACCCGTTAAAAACGGGTTTGTCGTGACTGGTTTCCATTGCAGTAAATAAAAGAGTCCGTTTAGTACAGGAGTACCAACACTTTAAGCTCGGTAGAAAAGAGGAGGGGTTTGCGCAAGAATTTTTTGAGTGATAGATCATAGGGGAAAAAATAAAAATAAGGGAAATAGAGAAGGCATTAAATTCAAAATTAAGGAGGGGGAAAAACGGGCCATGGGTGAAATTGCTAGGATCTGGAAGATGCAGTCAGATGGCAAAATAGCAAAAAATTGTACTGGCTATTTAAGAAGTTATGGAGAAGCAGGGATCTTTTCCGTTAGACGTATATCACTATTTAAATTGTATTTTTTAGTCATTTACTGGTGGATTGAGCAAGAGAATTTCTACGGAAATTACGGAAATTATTCCGTATATGATAGGAGCTGTCCACTCCTCAACGCCTCGCTCTCTGCGCTAAAGTTTTAAATTGTTTTAAGAAATGAAGTTGTGAGACAGAGTCAAACTTTAGCGTAAAGACCGGGGCGTTGAGGAGGGGATAGCCCCTTTCACATACGGAATAATTTCTGTTCGTTTTAAGTTTTAATGTCGCTCCTTACTTTCAGTTAAAAAAACTTTTTTATTTAATTTCTGAACGTACAAGAATTAACGAAGGTTTGATTTTGGCTCACCGTACATGAATAATTAAAACGAAATTTTCATGTTAATTTTAATTTTTTTTGGCTAAATGGCTTTCTTGAAATTTTATTCTTGCGTAACTTAGGAATTAACTTACGTAATGAACTTGTATATTCGTATATTTTTATTACGTATATTAGGGAATTTGCCCCCTAGCTAATACCTCGCTCTTTACGCTAAAGTTCAAGTTGTGTTCCAATTCCTTAAAAATAACCCCTTAATCACAAAGGCCGTTAATTAGAATAAATAGCTCTGATGAAAATACAAAAAAAAACTTTAGCGTGAAGAGCGAGGTAATGACGAGAGCGAGGCGAACCCAACGACATAGGCTACATAATAATTTCTGTTCGTCTTAAGCTTTGATGTTGCTCTTTACTTTCAGTTGAAAATATTTTTTTTTTTATTTAATTTCTGATCGTTTTTTAAATAATGATGGGAAATTCGTTGCCCCCTTCATAGCAATGTCCCTTCCCCATGAGAACTTCCTCCATGGAAAGATCCTCCAACGTGACCCTCGATCCCTCCCAACTACTAGAAAAAAAACCCTGAAAACTTCTGTATATTTCCCAATAATAAATACTATATGTAAACATTGGGCAAAGTTTATAACTTGGAGACCTTCCCCTGGGGACTGTGCTGGATTACGTCATCCTCAAAGACATAGTTATTCTATTATTCGACCATGCTGAACAAAATGGCTATTTAAAAATTTTGATCGGGTGACTTTGGGAAAAATGATCGTGGGAGGGGGCCTAATTGCCCTCCATTTTTGGTCACTTAAAAAGGGCAGTAGAACTTTTAATTTCCGTTTGAAGTAGCCCTCCTGTGATATTCTATGACCACTGGGTCGATACGAATACCCCTGGAAAAAAATAAAATATATAAAAAAAATAAAAAAAAATAAACAAACATCCGTGATCTTTCTTCTGGCAAAAAATATAAAACTCCACATTTTTGCAGATAGGAGCTTGAAACTTCTATAGTAGGGTTTTCTGATACACTGAATTTGAGGGTGTGATTTTCATTTAAGGTTCTATGACTTTTAGGGGGTGTTTCCCCCTTTTATCGAAAATACAGGCAAATTTTCTCAGGCGCTTAACTTTTGATGGGTAAGACTAAACTTGATGAAACTTACATATTTGAAATCAGCATAAATATTTGATTCTTTTGATCTATCTATTGGTATCAAAAATTTAGGTATCAAGTCTATTGGTATCAAGTCTATCAAGTCATCTATTGGTATCAAGTTTTAAGAGTTTCGGTCACTATTGAGCCGCGTCGCTCCTTACTGACAGTTCGTTACCACAAACTGTTTGATATGTACAACAGAAATCCTAGGGATCTTTGGCAGGGGTATAGGTATTTCGGAAAAGGTCCGGAAGTAGAAAGTCTGGATTTGTCCCAGTTAAAAATAGGATCGGTGCCTGAATTAGTGACAAGGAAAGTGTTAAACAAAGATGGACAGAGCATTTTGATAATGTGTTGAACTGGTGTAAAGTTGTGAGAAATGATATACAAAAGAATGAAATTTTTTGATAATTTAGAAGTGAAGAATAATCCATTTTGCGAGGAGGAGTTGGTGACTGTACTATAAGGATTAAAAGAAATAACAATACTTCATTAGCAGATAGTGTGGAAAATGAGTTTTTGAAATACGGTGGCTGCGAAGTTAAAGATTAATTACTAAGGATTTGAAAATGATTTTTGGAAAAGGGGAAGTACATAGTGATTTAAAAAAAAACTTTAATTAAATCCCTTTGTTCGAAAGTTAATAAGAGTATGTGTGGTAATCATAGAGGCATTAGCTTAGTTTCTGTTGGAAGCAAATTACTAGAACCATGGGAGCGTGATCGTATTTATTAGACTTAGAAATGCTGTAGATAAAGTTTTAAGAGAACAGCCTAGTTTTAAAAAGAGGATAGGATGCGTCGACCAAGTTTTCTTATTAAACTAATAATTGGGAAGTGTCTGAGCCGTCAGACCCCTTTAGTCCTCTATTTTGTAGATTATGAACAGGCATTTGATTCCGCCGATAGGAGAGCTTTAGTGAAGGTCCTATTCTTTTATGGTATACAAGATAAGTATACATTAAAGTGATTAGTGCTATTTATGAGAGCAGTATTACTGCGGTTCAGCTAGTAAGTGAGGCTAGAACCCAAGCTGGTTTGGTGTTGAAGTGTGAGTAAAGCAGGGTTGTGTTCTATCAAGGTAAGACTACGAGCGCTTGTGTTACAAAATAACAAGCTCTTTCCGGACTTAGTGAGGTGGATTCACAGTTGGATGTGAAGAACTGCTTGACAATACGGACCCTCCCCAAAAAGAACCAATTATTTTAGCAGCAGCTTCTAATACAATTCACACGGTGTGCGAAAGTTCGTGACACTTAATCCAGAACACACTCGAGAAGTTTGCTTAATATAAGATCTCAGATAACGGGTTTTGTAGCTACAAAGACAAATGACGGGTGACAGAATGCATTGGATGTGTATAATTTGGACTATATATTTGCACATTAGGGCTTTCTACCATAGTTCTACCCTAGGATGGATGGAACGATGGATGATAGACAAAATCTAACAACAAGTGAAAATGACATCATATTTTATCCTGAAGAAGGCTTATGCCAGCTTTGCCTCTCTCTCAGATTACCTGTCTTGGCTTTGTCTCCAATTATACAATCCTGAAAAAGGCTTATGCCTAAATAATATTATTATACAAACAAAAGTATTATATTTTTATCGTGTTTTGGTATATTTCATTATGATTAACCTAACTTCAATTCTCGAGAGTATTCTGGATTGTACGGGACCTTACCTTACCTTAGACCTTAGTTCCTCCTGTGCCACCAGAGGCACCCAGGGCATCCAGGAAGAGCCATATGTGCTGCTGCTCATATATTTTCCCACTGGGGCTAGACCGTCGTATTGATGTGTTTGAGGTCCCGCTGGTATGTGTGACGAAGTGTATTTTTCGGCCGTCCTCTTCTACGGGATCCCTGCGGCTGCCATTCCAGTACGGTTCTAGGAAGTCTATCTTCCGTCATACGGATAACATGCCCCAAGTAATAACAAAAATGAAAAATAAAAAAAAAATCCAAAGACCCACTACACTTTATAGACTCAATCATTTCAAGTGTGCTATTCTACTAGACTTTAATGCGAAGAGGGTTATGAGGTGTAAGACGCTCTCTTTGCAATATTTTCGAATACACCATGCTGAACAGTTGAAACCTTTATGCCCATGCCACATCATAGTCACATCTGTCGATAAAGAAAGCCAAATATCAAGAATGACAAGGAAATTTTCGTGATTTTAGCGTCACACTTGTATTTAAAAAGCAAAAAATTAAAACTGCAAGAAATTAGTTTAAAGAGTTTGCACCAACAGTAATTTGTGTCCAACTGTTCTCTACTAACACTAAGTCTTCTTAACTTTTGTCAGGTTCCTCTCCCAGATAGAAAAACCGCTGTTCTAAGTTTCCATCTGTTCTAGTTTTAAAAATTATGCCTTAAACCTTGACTCTGATTGGTCAGTCAAGAAATTTATGTTCGGAAGCTGAGCAGTGTTCAACTGAGAAATTACGAACGGTGAACGTAATTTGGGCTGTAGTCGAGCGTAATTTTGATTTTATCGACAGGCGTGACTATAATGTGGCACGGGCATTAGGTTTCTAAGTTAGTATTGCAACTCAACGATTGTTTAAACTCAACGAAAAAGTGACATTTTGACACCTCATCCCTCGCTCTTAACTTTAAAGTTTGACTTTATGTCCTAATTCGTAAAAAACGAGTCCTGAAACACAAGGGCCGTTGAATTTGAATGGGTTTTTTGAGTTTATGAATTTATGATTGAATGGATTTTAAGACTTCATCGTAAGGAGCGGGGTATGAGGAAGGGGCAGCCCCCTCCCATATGCGGAATAATTTATGTTTGTTTTAAGTTATACTGTTGCTCCTTACTTTTGTTGATTTTTTTTTATTTAATCTTATAAAAATAGAGCGGAGTAGTGGGTAATTATTCTCTTTAAGAGAATGTGGTACCTTAAAGAATCTCCCTATTTCGTCCATTATAAGTTTTCTTTAGTTCGTGTGGCCAAATTTTGATGTGGCCAATATTTTTAGTTTGTTATAACTGATTGGTTCGCTTTACCATATTTTGAAGAGCTTGGATAGGAGATTCGAACAAACAATAGAAAACTAAAAACCATCAGCTACTTTCCTGGACATCTCAGAAAAAAACATTTTAACTATCTCTTTTTGTGCCGGAGATAGAGACTTAAGTCATTAGAAAGTGTGAAATATATTTTTTCGATTAAACAGAACCAAATTTTATCAATTAAAAAGAGCAAGTTTAAGAAAGGACAGTCTTTAAAAATATGCTTGCATACCTGCTTGGAAAACACTAAAATTCAGCTCAAAGGAAGTACCATTTGAGAAATTTGACGTCTTTTGGAGTCTACTGTTGTGCTACCCGCCTTGAGTGAAAACCTTGCCAACACAGGTGATGTATTATTTATGGTGTATGCATACTGAATAGACAGCACTTTGCTTAACAAATGGTAAGAAATTATAAATTTTCTTTATTTTAAATTAGTCTCTCATTAGTTTTTGAACTATTTAGCACAATTAAAATCCCCTATCAATTCTTATAAAAATTGCTTTGGAGTTCCCTGTGGTGGTAGGAGAATTCCCTAATAGGTCGTTTGTCTTTGAGGCGGTCAGCCGACGCTGAGATTCGCAAAACAAGTTTTAAGGTACCGAATACCCTTGAGCCGGTACCAAACATATTAACCACCTTGAACTAGCAGTTTTATACATCTCACAGGAAACCTAATGAACTGTCACACACACATAGGCAGCTCCCAAAACCATGACTGATGTGAAATGTTTAGACAAGTTCAGATCATTGTCTAAAAAAAAGCTAAGAAGTTTCATAGTTCTTGCTGGTAAGGCTACTCCGTCCCCCAAAACCTTCTAAAGGCTATTGCATTAGATACGGTTTAGTGAAAACCAAATGTATTTTGAACTTCTATCTTTTACTATTACAACATTTAAAAACTAAAAATGCTGTTAAATAAAATCTTAGATCTTGAATTACTTAGATTTCCTCGAATTAATATCATTATACAGGAGACATCCACTTTATTTTCATTAGTTCTTCCCATTCATTTTGATTATTATGGTAATTTTATTGTTTTTTTTTTTTTTTTTTTTTTGGTCGATGTTTGGACAAGTTTAACCACACTATTCAAAACATAGGTAGTTTTCAATGAAACGCAAATGACCCAATAGCTTTTAGAAAGTTTATGGGGGCAGTAACCCTACTTCTATACAGTGATTTCTGTCCCTTTAAACCTTTACCTGTTCTTTCAATTTAATTTGATCTTGTTTTGTGATTTATTTGTTCATTTATATCAGTAGCTGTTATCTTTATGTTTGATTGTTTATTTTAATTTCTGTTTCTTCTGGGCTTTATTTTATTTGTTGGTAGTAATTTCTGGTCGTTTTAAGTTTGAATTATTATAGTTTACCTTCTACCCGTCTTTGGTTTTCGTATGGCTTTTTACTTTTCTTTGATAAACTTCTTTTCTATTTTTTTTTCAAAAGCAGAGCCAGGTTATTTTTTCTTCTTTCGGCTATCTTAGACTGCTTTTTTTCTAGAAAATAGAACTGAAAACAAAAAAGGGCAAATTGTTTATTTTCTGCCTATTTTATGCTCTTATGTTCACAAAAAATAGAAACACCGTCAACACTTAGCCTAACTAGGCCAAAAGTCTAAAGTTCATGCTAGGCCTACACATAATGCTTCTGCTACAAAGCAAATGAGTTAAACTGCTCAAATACAACAGACAAAGAAGGCATAATTTATTTCTAATTTAATCTGCACATCCGCTTGATTTATGATGAATAGACAAATTTTAAAGAAAAACCTAATTGTAGAGCAGTAAATAGCTTCATTTGTGAAATTAGGCGGAGGAAAAACTTTGAGGTATTAGAGAGATTTATTGCTGCTCTGGGATAAACAAGTGGGGACACTATCTCTTTTGCACATTATACTACTAAAGAATATAGCCAACCTAAAATAATAAAAGAAATTTATGCACCCTGAGAAAAGAGAATGTAATTAGAGCACGAAGCCCTTTCATAGTCTCGAAAGAGGTCATTTACTTAAAAATATCCCTATTAAAAGATACTACAATTAGCCACTTTGTTAGTTTCAAGCTTCCCAGTCTTTGACGAAGCAGTCCTAATTAGCACCAAAATATTGTCTTGTGCATTTATAAGGCAGGTATAGGGTTTATCACGAACGAGAGGAAACAAATTGTGTAGAGATTTCAACAAATATTCCCATTTTGAAACATATATTTAGAAAAAAATGCATCAGCTAGACCTTTTACTATAATTTCATTTCTCTGCAGAAGGTCCGAAAAAATATTTCAGCCATTCCTAGATGCTGTCTATTGTTGAGTTGGATGTACTACTTTGTAGTGGCCTTCTAGAAATGATCCTCCACAGCCATTATTTTCACTATTTTTACTCAGTACTTTTCACAACTTCTTAGGAAATATTGTTTCCGTAAATATTGCTACATCTGGATATGGGCAAACTTGTTCTTGAATAGTAAATAAATATTTTTTTAATGAAAGTAAAGAGAAATATTAATATTCAAGATGAATATGCTAAAGCCTAGCTAGTACTTAACTGAAAGTACTTTAAAGTGCAAAAAACTTAACTAGTCGGTTATTGTAAATATTTTATTTAAACCCTATTCACGTTGTAATTTTACTAATATCAAGATCTAACTAGCACTTCTTTGAGCCAATAAAAATTTTTCGTAGGATTTTTCAGCCTGTCAAGTCGACAATTTTATGGAAAATCTGATCGCGTTAGATTAGCGCTGGCTGTATTATTAAAGGTATTAGTAAAGCTTCATTGTAAATAGGCATTTACTGATTTCCTTTAAAAATACTGAAACTAAAATATTTGTGGTCAAGGCAAATGCTAATGTGTGAAACCTTCCATCCTTGAGGCAAAGCCGTTCCCAGGATTTTTTTGGAGGGGATTTTACTCAATAAAAATAGGGGGGGGGGGTACACAAAAAAAAAACTAAAAAAACGCATACAAAATTTGTTTACATCCATTTTTGTTACGTTTTTATCAGTCGGACAAACATTTCGGGGGGGGGGGGGGTGAAACCACCTTAGCCCCCCCCCCCTCTGGGCACGGCCTTGCCTTGAGACATTGTGAAGAAACAAACGAATTTTTATCACATTACTTTGATAAACATATTGTGGTATCACATACATGGTGTCACATTATTGTGGCAATTGTATTATTATGTTACAGCATTTGTTCTTAGAGTATTAGGGTGAAAAGTAAATACATAGCGCGAAGATTGTGGCTTTAGGTCGGAGGTTGCCCCCCTTATATAGAGGATAATTTCTGTTCTTATTACGTTTTTATGTTTCTATTTACTATCATTTGAAAAAAAAATAATTCTTGTTCGTTTTTAATTATATATTCTGTTTATTTAAAGGAGTTTGCCTCCAAAATCGTAGTTTTTGAATATATACTATGTCTCATTGGAATAACAATTTTGACTTTCAATCTCTGTTTACCACGATGTTTTGCCACAATGGGATTTCATGCCAAAAAGTGAGGAAGCGACTATGACTCCCTACCCCTTCCTCCTCACGAAAGGGTATTGGAAATAGAAATTTTCATTTGCTAGAGCCCTCTTCTAATATTTTACTACCATCAATTCAAGTTTAGCCACAACAGTTTTACTTGTATAATGCAACTGACTGGTAAACTGTTTCACTTGGAATCAGTCATTTGCATAAGCTATCCATAAATGCCTTATGAAAAACCAAAGACAGCAAAGGAATTTTATCATATTGCGACTTTTTTTGCTGGAACTTGTATTTTTCGGAAAATACAACTTTGACATGACGCTATGCTCTGCCACGCCAGAGGTGAAAAAATGGCATCAGGGAGGGCTTAGTTGCCCATAACCGTTTTTTTCTTTAAGAAAATGTTATAGAACTGGCAATACTGTCCAAATGGGGACCCTTTTGAAATTTTTCGAACACTGATTCCGGTACGATAATTACTAGTGAAAAAAAAGCGCCAAAACGCTTGTCCGCGGCATAAAAATATAAAATTTCATAGTTAAGGGTGATAAATTCAGGCGAGGGAGATCTTGAGAATCCAGAATTTGATGGTGTTCATCAAGATCAGTAACATGGTGAGCAGTTTCATCCCTTTTCTGAAGCTGTGCAAATTTACTTATGCGGATAACTTTTGATGGATCTCGTTAAACCTGACAACTCTTAAACATTTGGAATCGGTACCAAATGAAAAATATTTTGAAGCACAAAATTTTCCAAACATTTCTTAGACTGTTGGTTCCTATTTGCATGGGCTACTCTGAACTCACAGTTCCCTCTCACGGATTGTTTTATCTCCCTCCTTTTATAAGTAATTACGTTATATGCAGCGCAATAGCGCTGCCTAAAGAAAGAGCGATGTAGGCACAAGAATATAATTTGTACTTTACCAGAATATACTATTAGAGCCAGAATATAACTTGTACTTTACCTAAAAAAGGAATAAATATCAGCATATGTATATTAAACTGACAATGCACAGTTTTTTCAGTAAATTCATTTGAATTTATTTCAGTAAAGTACAAATTATATTCTGGCTCTTAGAAATAATAGGGTTTAGAACCCTACTGAGGTTAATTTCTGCTCGTTTTGAGCTTGACTTATTTTAGTTTCTGTTTGTTTTGGGTTTCATTTATTTATTAATACTGATTTGTAGAGTTCTTTACTTTTTTTTGAAAATCTTATAGTGTGCAAAAAGTTTTTTTGATTAATTAAAATAAATAATCAAATCAAACATAACTATAACACATGCTACTATGGATGAACATACCTTCGACAACAACAAAATAAAATTACAAAAGCTAATCAATATTTGCAAATAAGAGCTACTAAAAATAAAAGTGAAGTCACCCCAGCCTCCTACGTTTCCTTCTCTCTGTCTCTCTTTTACTCACTTTTCTCTCTCTCTCTCTTTCTCTCTCTCTCTCTCTCTCTCTCTCTCTCTCTCTCTCTCTCTCTCTCTCTCTCTCTCTCTCTCTCTCTCTCTCTCTCTCTCTCTCTCTCTCTCTCTCTCTCTCTCTCTCTCTCTCTCTCTCTCTCTCTCTCTCTCTCTCTCTCTCTCTCTCTCTCTCTCTCTCTCTCTCTCTCTCTCTCTCTCTCTCTCTCTCTCTCTCTCTCTCTCCCTCTCTCTCTCACTCTCTCTCTCTCTCTCTTTCTCTCTCAATCACTTTCGACTACTAAGCTCTTTGCACTAGCTTTTGACTATTAATCAGGGCATTAACCCTCTGAATTCCCAATTGAATGAGCTCTTTTTCAAGTTTCTACGACAAAGCTTTCAATAAAAACCTTATATGCCCCAGGTCCCAGGGTATAACTTATAACCCTTGCCCTGAAGACTGTGGGGGGAGTGTCCTGCTCAAAGACATAATTTTCAGAACTTTCAATTGTGTTGAACAAAATGGCTATTTTCATTGAATGTGTTTGGGGAAATGGTGAGCTTGGAAGGGGTGTTAGTTGTCTTCCAATCACTTTTGACTATTAAAAAGGGCACTAGCCATTTCAATTTCCAATCAAATGAGCCCTTTTTGAAGTTTCTACGACAGCGCTTTCTATAAAAAAAACTTAGTTGCCCCCAGGGCATAACTTACAACCCTTGCCCGGAGGGTTGGGGAGGGGGGTGTTATCCTCAAAGACCTAATTTCCAGAACTTTCAAGTACGTTGAAAAATATGGCTATCTTAAAGTTTTGATTGGGGGGGGGGTTAGTTGCCCTCCAATCACTTTTGACTATTAAAAAGGGCACTAGTCCTCTCAATTTCCAATTGAATGAGTCCCTTTTGAAGTTTACCCTGGGGGCTCTGGGGGTTTGTCATCTTCAAATACATAATTTCCCTGGCCTCCAATCACTCCAATCACTTTCGACTATTAAAACGAGGAACTAGCCCTTTGAATTTCCAATCGAATGAGCCCTTTTTGAAGTTTCTACAACAAAGCTTTCTATAAAAACTTTATATACCCCCAGGGCATAACTTACAACCCTTGCCCTGAGGGCTGTGGGGGGAGTATCCTCCTCAAAAATGTAAGTTCCATCTGGAAATCAACTACGTTGAACAAAATGGCTGTCTCAAAATTGTGATTGGATGTGTTTGAGGAAATGGTATGCGTGGAAGGGGTGTTAGTTACCTTTGTTCAAGGAATATATTTATAGAAGCGTCCTAAATATTCGAATGGTATAATATTCAAATTATTACTCGAACATGGTATAATAATAATATTGTTCCTAAATCTTCGAATGGCTAATACAAAACGTTCAAACCGTAAAATGAGCGCCTTAAACCAAAATATACAAAGCACGCATTTCACGAAGAGTGTTTAATATCTAAATTAGTTGGGAGTTAACAGTTTATGAGCCTGTCAATTACGAATCAGTAGATTACAAGCTTAAGGTGATATTAATATACCAAAAGCTACAATTTTGTAGATTTTCTATCACGACTATTTTAGTGTAAACATAAACTGCTAATGTTAGCATGCTTATTATTGCTACTTGTATATATATAAACTACGACTATTAAAAACAGCGGAAATTAGATATGAAAAGCAAAATTTTCCTTTGAAAAATAAAGAATCTCTCATAAATTGAAAACGAGTATAAACAAGCTTATCTGAGATTAAATATAAAAAATATTTTTTCTGCTGAAAGGAAACAGCAACGTTAAAACTTAAAGCGAACAAAAATTATTCCGTATATAAGGAAGCCTTCCCTCTCCTCTCTACCCCTCTCTTTTCACGCTAAAGGTTTTTAGTTCTTTTAAAAAAGTGGTTATGATTTTGAGTAAACGGCCCTTGTGTTTCAGGAATAATTCTTAAAGAATTGGGACAAAAGGTCGAACTTTAGCTTAAAAACTGGGACAACGAGGAGAGGACGGCCCCCTCACATAAAAGGACCTGGGAGAGAAGCTAGTTGTCCTCCAATTTTTTGGTCACTTAAAAAGAGCACTAGAAATTTTAATTTCCTTTCAAATAAGCCCTCTATCAATCTTGTAGGACTATTGGTTTGACCCGATATCCCCCGGGAAGAAAAAAAAACAAACAAAAAAAACACACACACATACACACAAAAGAAATAAACACGCACCCGTGATCTTTCTTCTGCCAAAAGAATACAAAATTCCGCATTTTTAAAAATGGGAACTTGAAAACTCTACAGTAGTGTTCTCTGATACGCTGAATCTGATGGTACAATCATGGTTGCAGCGGTAGCTGCAACCTAGTAAAGAGCAAACCACAGCCCATAGTAACCAAAAGTTAAAAAACCCGTTTAGAGAAAAAATTGGCATCTGACACTGATTCACGAATTGCAACGATTATTTCGGTTCGTCTTAAAAATAAAAGTTCATTACGAAAAGAGATTTATTATGATTTGAAAAAAAATCCTAAAACCCCTTGAAAACGGCGTAAGATCAAAATAAAAATTAAACCATAGGAATCAGCATGGTTGAGAACCTTACTTAGGGAAATTACAGCCCTCCTCCTTGAACAACAAAAAAAATCACTTTTTTGCATGGGTAGCACCGATGCCCAAAAGGCCCTAAGGCTCACTCCCCCCTAAATTATCAAAATTTTGAGATAGTCATTTTATTCAAAATAGTTCAAAGGTCCACTCTCTATACTTTCGGTGATGATATGACCCTCCATAGTCCCTGGGGAAAGGGCTGTATCGGTATCGGGTGTATCGATATCACGCGTATCGGTATGGGCGTATTGTTGTTGGGAGTATTAGTATTGCAGGTATCTTAGACAGATTTTTCATAGCTTATATAAAACATATTGCTCATATCTACGTCCTTCCAATAAATTCCGCCATCAGCAAGTTCCGAATGGCACTAAAAACGGCACTTTTGGTATCATGTCTCAGGTGGAAAAGCTGGGGCTAGTGGCCTACCAGAACTTTTTTTTAAATTAAGAGAAAATGACAGAGAAAAATGAAAAACGAGCCATGTCATAGGCAGCGCAATCGAGCTGCCTAAGTAAAGAACGATTTTGTCAGAATCTATTATTTATTTTTTCTTGTTTTGTTTTTTTCCATACCAGGGCACTTTTTATCGAAGGAGTTGTCGTAGAAACTTCGAAAAGGGCTCATTCGATTGGAAATTAGAATGGCTAGTGCCCTTTTTAATAGTCAAAATTGACTGGAAAGCATCTCTAACACCCCTTCTACGCCCAACATTTCCCCAAACACATCCAATCAAAATTTTGAGATAGCCATTTTGTTCAGCGTAGTTGATTTCCAGATAGAAATTATGTTTTTGAGGAGAGCACACACCCTAGAGCTCTCAGGGCAAGGGTTGTAAGTTATAGCCTGTGGGCATATAAGGTTTTTATAGACAGCTTTGTCGTAGAAACTTCAAAAAGGCTAATTCGATTGGACATTCAAAGGGCTAGTGCCCTTTTTAATAGTCAAAAGTGATTGGAGGGCAACTAACTCCCCTCTCACGCCCACCATTTATCCAAACATATCCAGTCAAAATTTGAGAAAGCCATTTTGTTCAACGTAGTTAAAAGTTCTGGAAATTAGGTCTTTGAGGATGATAACCCCCTCAGAGCCCTCAGGGCAAGGGTTACAAGTTATGCCCTGGGGGCTTATAAGGTTTTTATTGAAAGCTTTGTCGTAGAAACTTCGAAAAGGGCTCATTCAATTGGAAATGCAAAGGGCTAGTGCCCTTTTTAATAGTCAAAAGTGATTGGAGGACAACTAACCCCCCTCTCACACCCACCATTTCCCCAAACATATACAATCAAAATTTTAGATAGCCATTTTTTTCAACGTAGTTGAACGTTCCGTAAATTAGGTCTTTGTGGATGACAACCCCTCACAGCCCTCAGGTCAAGGGTTATAAGCTATGTCCTGGGGGCATATGAGGTTTTCATAGAAAGAGTTGTCGTAGAAACTTCAAAAAGGGCTCATTCGATCAATTCGATCAAGCTCAAAATCCCTATGCCTTCCTAAGGCCAGAACATAATTTGCACTTTACCGAAAATGTACCGAATGTACATTGTCATTTTAATTCACATATACTGATATTTAGTAATCAGAATGTGAATATTATTTGATTTATTAAAGTTATAAAGGTAAAAACATTTATATTTTTTTCAGTAAAGTGCAAATTATGTTCTGTTGGGAAGGCATAGGGGTTTTAAGCCCTACTCATGTTAATTTCTGCTCGTTTTGAGTTTGACTCGGTTATTTATTGTAATTTCTGCTCGTTTTGGGTTTCATTTATTTATCGATGCTGATTTGTGGTAGTTTCACGCTTGGTAGATTGTTTGATTTTATTTTTGCTCATTTTTGGTTTAATGGAGTTCATTACTTTTCTTGGAAAAGCTTATTTTGTGGAAAAAGTTTTTTGAATTAATAGTAATAAGAAAGGTAAAGATGTACTGAAAAAAACTGACCTGTTTCAGTGGATGCTTGAATTATGCAGGCTTATCTTAGTTTCGACAACGACTTTGTAGAAAATAAATTTCAGAGGGGGGGGGCAAACTGGTGTCTGGGGGAAAACTGAGGTCTGGGAGGGGCAGTTTCTCCCTCTTCCCCTTAGCAAATTACACCCTTGTCCCCAACTCCATGCCACTTAGTGGCTGGAGAAGTATTATTATTATATTATACTTACTATTATACTTAACTATTTTATAACAGTATTTTTAAGTATAATAAGTATATTATACTTAAGTATTATTATTATTCTTATACTTATTTATTCAAGTTATTTACTTGACAATTCCAATGTAATATTCTCTCCATATGTAAGATTGTGCCTCCAAAGAGGAAGAAAGACACATGAAAACAGTTCTGCAGGAGAATTCAGGTATTTCTTCCCAAAAATTAAGTAAAAAAAAACAAGTTTTTTAAATGAAAGTAAGGAACGACCTTAAAACTTAAAACGAACAGAAATTATTCCGTATATGAAAGGGGCTGTCCCCTCCTCAACGCCTCGATCTTTACGCTGAAGTTTTTTTATTGTTTAAAAAATAGATTTGTGAGAAAGTCAAACTTTAGCGTAAAGAGCGAGGCTTTGAGGAGGGTACAGCCCCTTTCATATACGGAATAATTTCTGTTCGTTTTAAGTTTTAACGTCGTTTCTTACTTTCATTTAAAAAAACTTGTTTTTTTATTTAATTTTTGAACGTTTTTGAATTAATGCAGGTTTTGATCTTGGATCACCGTACATGAATAATTAAAACAAAATTTGCAGATTAATTTTGCTTTTATTTGGTTAAATGGCTTTCTCGAAACTTGTTTGATTTGATTTACAAACGTTTTTATTAGTAATAAATATACGTAAATTACGAATTAACTTACTTAACGAACTTCTATATTCATATATTTTTAATACGTATATTAGGGGGTTGGCCCCCTAGTCAATACCTTGCTCTTTAAGCTAAAGTTCGAATTTTGTTCCAATTCTTTAGAAAATGACCGCTTAATCTCCAAGGCCGTTAATTAGAATAAATAGCTCTTATGAAAGTACTAAAAAATCTTTGGCTTAAAGAGAGAGGTATTGACTAGGGGGTAAACCCAATCATATATGTAATATTTTCTGTTCGTTTTAAGTTTTGATGTTGCTGCTGTTGCAGTTGAAAAACTTGTTTTTTTTATATTTAATATCTGATCTTTTTTAAAATAATGCTGGGAAATCCGGCGTCCCCTTCATAGCAACGTCCCTTCCCCCATGAAAACTTGCTTCATGGAAAGGTCCTCCCAAATAACCCCCGAATCACCCCTCCCCCCCCCCACTACCAGAAAAAATCCCCCCTGAAAACGTCTGTATACTTCCCAATAACCAATACTATATGTTAACATTGGGTAAAGTTCATAACTTTCAGCCCTCGCCCCGGAAACTTCGGGGGAATAAGTCATCCTAAAAGGCATAATTATCATATTTTCGAACACGCTGAACAAAATGGCTATCTCAAAATTTTGATCAGGTGACTTTGGGAAAAAAATGAGCGTGGGAGGGGGCCTAGTTGCCCTCCATTTTTTTTGGTCACTTAAAAAGGGCACTAGAACTTTTAATTTCCATTCCAATGAGCCCTCCCACGATATTCTAGGACTACTGGGTTGATACGATCACCCCTGGGAAAAAAATAATCAGAGGCAACGCTGTAGAGTTGCCTATAGTAAAGGCCATACGGCTCCAATGTTTTATTATTTATTATTTTTTTTTTCCCCAGAGGCACTTCATATGGAAGGGGTTGTCGTAGAAACTTCAAAGGGGGATCATTCGATTGGAAATCGAGAGTTCTAGTGCCCTTTTTAATAGTCGAAAATGATTGGAGGGCAACTAGCCCCCTCCCGAGCCCACAATTCCCCCAAACACATCCAATCAAAATTTTGAGATAGCTATTTTGTTCAGCATAGTTGATTTCCAAATAGAAAATATATTTTTGAGGAGGACACTCCCCCACAACCCTGAGGGCAAGGGTTTTAAGTTATGCCCTGGGGGCATATAAGGTTTTTATAGAAGGCGTTGTCGTAGAAACTTCAAAACAGGCTCAATCGATTGAAAATTAAAGGGCTAGTGCCCTTTTTAATAATCGAAAGTGATTGGAGTGTAACTAGCCCCCTTCCCCCCCCCCCCACGCCCATCATTTCCCCAAACACATCCAATCAAAATTTTGAGATAGCCATTTTGTTCAGCGTAGTTGATTTCCAGATAGAAAATATATTTTTGAGGAGGACACTCCCCCACAACCCTCAGGGCAAGGGTTTTAAGTCATACCCTGGGGGCATATAAGGTTTTTATAGAAGGCGTTGTCGTAGAAACTTCAAAAAAGGCTCATTTGATTGGAAATTCAAAAAGCTAGTGTCCTTTTTAATAGTCGAAAGTGATTGGAGGGCAACTAGCCCCCCCACGCCCATCATTCCCCCAAACACATCCAATCAAAATTTTGAGATAGCCATTTTGTTCAGCGTAGTTGATTTCCAGATAGAAAATATATTTTTGAGAAGGACACTCCCCCACAACCCTCAGGGTAAGGGTTTTACGTTATGCCCTGGGGGCATATAAGGTTTTTATAGAAGGCGCTGTCGTAGAAACTTCAAAACAGGGTCATTCGATTGGAAATCGAGAGTTCTAGTGCCCTTTTTAATAGTCGAAAATGATTGGAGGGCAACTAGCCCCCCCCCCCACGCCCATCATTCCCCCAAACACATCCAATCAAAATTTTGAGATAGTCATTTTGTTAAGCGTAGTTGATTTCCAGATAGAAAATATATTTTTGAGGAGGACACTCCCCTACAACCCTCAGGGCAAGGGTTTTAAGTTATGCCCTGGGGGCATATAAGGTTTTTATAGAAGGTGTTGTCGTAGAAACTTCAAAACAGGCTCATTCGATTGGAAATTAAAGAGCTAGTGCCGTTTTTAATAGTCGAAAGTGATTGGAGTATAACTAGCTCACCTCCCCCCCCCCACGCCCATCATTTCCCCAAACACATCCAATCAAAATTTTCAGATAGCCATTTTGTTCAGCGTAGTTGATTTCCAGATAGAAAATATATTTTTGAGGAGGACACTCCCCCACAACCCTCAGGGCAAGGGTTTTAAGTTATGCCCTGGGGGCATATAAGGTTTTTATATAAGGCGTTGTTGTAGAAAATTCAAAACAGGCTCATTCGATTGGAAATTAAAGGGCTAGTGCCCTTTTTAATAGTCGGAAATGATTGGAGGGCAACTCCCCCCAACTCCCATCATTCCCCTAAACACATCCAATCAAAATTTTGCGATAGCCATTTTGTTCAGCGTAGTTGATTTCCAGATAGAAAATATATTTTGAGGAGGATACTCCCCCACAACCCTCAGGGCAAGGGTTTTAAGTTATGCCCTGGGGGCATATAAGGTTTTTATAGAAGGCGTTGTCGTAGAAACTTCAAAACAGGTTCATTCGATTGGAAATTAAAGAGCTAGTGCCCTTTTTAATAGTCGAAAATGATTGGAGTGTAACTAGCCCCCCCCCCCACGCCCATCATTTCCCCAAAAACATCCAATCAAAATTTTGAGACAGCCATTTTGTTCAGCGTAGTTGATTTCCAGATAGAAAATATATTTTTGAGGAGGACACTCCCCCACAACCCTCAGAGCAAGGGTTTTAAGTTATGCCCTGGGGGCATATAAGGTTTTTATAGAAGGCGCTGTCGTAGAAACTACAAAACAGGCTCCTTCGATTGGAAATTAAAGGGATAGTGCCCTTTTTAATAGTCGAAAATGATTGGAGGGCAACTAACCCTCCCCCCCCTACGCCCATCATTCCCCCAAAAACATTCCAATCAAAATTTGAGATAGCCATTTTGTTCAGCGTAGTTGATTTCCAGATAGAAAATATATTTTTGAGGAGGACACTCCCCCACAACCCTCAGAGCAAGGGTTTTAAGTTATGCCCTGGGGGCATATAAGGTTTTTATAGAAGGCGTTGTCGTAGAAACTTCAAAACAGGCTCATTCGATTGGAAATTAAAGGGCTAGTGCCCTTTTTAATAGTTGAAAGTGATTGGAGTGCAACTAGCCCCCCCAGACGCCCATTATTTCCCCAAACAAATCCAATCAAAATTTTGAGATAACCATTTTGTTCAGCGTAGTTGATTTCCAGATAGAAAATATATTTTGAGGAGGACACTCCCCCACAACCCTCAGGGCAAGGGTTTTAAGAAATGCCCTGGGGGAATATAAGGTTTTTATAGAAGGCGTTGTCGTAGAAACTTCAAAACAGGGTCATTCGATTGGAAATTAAAGGGCTAGTGCCCTTTTTAATAGTCAAAAGTGATTGGAGTGTAACTAGCCCCCCCTCCCCCCCCCCACGCCTATCATTTCCCCAAACACCTCCAATCAAAATTTTGCTCAGCGTAGTTGATTTCCAGATAGAAAATATATTTTTGAGGAGGACACTCCCCCACAACCCTCAGGGCAAGGGTTTTAAGTTATGCCCTTGGGGCATACAAGGTTTTTATAGAAGGTGTTGTCGTAGAAACTTCAAAACAGTTTCATTCGATTGGAAATTAAAGGACTAGTGCCCTTTTTAATAGTCGAAAATGATTGGAGTGTAACTAGCCCCCCCCCCACGCCCATCATTTCCCCAAAAACATCCAATCAAAATTTTCAGATAGCCATTTTGTTCAGCGTAGTTGATTTCCAGATAGAAAATATATTTTTGAGGAGGACACTCCCCCACATCCCTCAGAGCAAGGGTTTTAAGTTATGCCCTGGGGGCATATAAGGTTTTTATAGAAGGCGTTGTCGTAGAAACTTCAAAACAGGCTCCTTCGATTGGAAATTAAAGGGATAGTGCCCTTTTTAATAGTCGAAAATGATTGGAGGGCAACTAACCCTCCCCCCTACGCCCATCATTCCCCCAAAAACATTCCAATCAAAATTTGAGATAGCCATTTTGTTCAGCGTAGTTGATTTCCAGATAGAAAATATATTTTTGAGGAGGACACTCCCCCACAACACTCAGGGCAAGGGTTTTAAGTTATGCCCTGGGGGCATATACGGTTTTTATAGAAGGCGTTCTCGTAGAAACTTCAAAACAGGCTCATTCGATTGGAAATTAAAGGGCTGGTGCCCTTTTTAATAGTTGAAAGTGATTGGAGTGCAACTAGCCCCCCCCCCCCAGACGCCCATTATTTCCCCAAACAAATCCAATCAAAATTTTGAGATAACCATTTTGTTCAGCGTAGTTGATTTCCAGATAGAAAATATATTTTGAGGAGGACACTCCCCCACAACCCTCAGGGCAAGGGTTTTAAGTTATGCCCTGGGGGCATATAAGGTTTTTATAGAAGGCGTTGTCGTAGAAACTTCAAATCAGGGTCATTCGATTGGAAATTAAAGGGCTAGTGCCCTTTTTAATAGTCGAAAGTGATTGGAGTGTAACTAGCCCCCCCCCCCCCCTCCTCCCCCCACGCCTATCATTTCCCCAAACACATCCAATCAAAATTTTGCTCAGCGTAGTTGATTTCCAGATAGAAAATATATTTTGAGGAGGACACTCCCCCACAACCCTCAGGGCAAGGGTTTTAAGTTATGCCCTGGGGGCATATAAGGTTTTTATAGAAGGTGTTGTCGTAGAAACTTCAAAACAGGCTCATTCGATTGGAAATTAAAGGTCTAGTGCCCTTTTTAATAGTCGAAAGTGATTGGAGTGCAATTAGCCCCCTCCCCCCGACTCCCATCATTTCCCCAAACACATCCAATCTAAATTTTGAGACAGCCATTTAATTAAACGTAGTTTTAAGTTCTGGAAATTAGGTCTTTGAGGATGACAACTCCCCCACAGCCCTCAGGGCAAGGGTTGTAATTTAAGGATTCTCCGAATCCTTCCCATTATTTCTTATGGAAGGGATGCTCGTATAAACTTTAGAGAGGGCTCATTTGACTGAAAATTGAAAGTTCTTGTTCACTTTTTAAGAGTCAAAAGAGATTGGAGGGTAACTAGCCCCCCCCCTCCTCCAAGCCATAAATGCATCAGATAAAAATTTTGAGATAGACATTTTGTTAAAATAGTTCAAAGTTCTGATAACAAAAAACTCCAGTGTCGACACAACCCACCAGGGCACGGGGGTAGGCGTTTTAAGTTATGCCCTGGGGCATAACTTATTAAGGGGGGTATATAACTTATGGGAAGGGGTTTTGTATGGGAAGAACACATAGGAAATCTATTATAATTATCCAACTTTAAGGTTAAAATACATACTCTCTGATAGATGCAAAAATGTTTTGGCACACAAAATCCTATTAAGGTCAATTCCAAACAGTCATGATCCCTTTGTGTCAGCAAGTGAAATGGTCTAAACCCCCTTATTGGAGCTATTTTTTCAATCCATTCATTGTTGTCAATCGTTGTCCACAAGCTATGCAAGCTGTCTATTGTTCATATATAAGGTTTTTATCAAAGAGGTAATCGTATAGACTTTGAAAAAAGCCTCATTCGATTTAAATTGAAAGTTTTAGATCTGTTTTTTAAAGTCAACAATAATCGGACAGTAAGTACCCCCCCCCCTCCATGCCATAAAAACTTGAAAATTTTTGCAATCAAAAACGAACAAAAATTAATTAAAAAAAAAATTTCCGAAAAATAAGTTTTTCAAAGAAAAGTAAAGGCCATTTTAAACTTAAGCTCAGTTGATACGAATACCTGTTAAAATTCAAACTCAAAACGACCAAAATTACTATTAAAGAATAAATGAAACCCAAAACGAACAGAAATTAAATAAACAAGAAAACATTTGTAATATAATTCTTTTTCAGTAAAGCGCCAATGACGCAGTAGGTTTTAGGCTTCTGCAGTGAGGCGATACCCAAACTCTTGTTTGTAGTTATTTTTGTTCGATTCAAACTTGATTTGCATATTCTTTTTAAGTTTCACTCGTTTTAAGATTTATTTATTCATTTACATTAATATATATTGTATGTTTGTTCGCATTGATTGTATATTTAATTTCTGTTCGTTTTAAGTTTCATTTATACTTTAATAGCAAAACATTTGTTTTCGTTTTAAGCTTGATTTTCATATTCAATCTAAGCACTACTCGCTTCAAGATCTATTTATTCATTTATATTATTACTTGTTGTATGTTTTTTGCTATGATTGTTTATTTAATTTCTGTTCGTTTTGGGTTTCATTTATTCTTTAATAGTAATTTCTGGTCGTTTTGAGTTTGAATTTTTGCAGGTATTCGTATCAACTGAGCTTAAGTTTAAAATTGCCTTTAATTTTCTTTGAAAAACTTATTTTTCGGAAATTTTTTTTTTAATTAATAAATAAATAAACACGCATCCGTGATCTTTCTTCTGGCAAAAATTGCAAAATTCCACATTTTTGTAGATAGGAGCTTGAAACCTCTATAGTAAGGTTCTCTGATACTCTGAATATGATGGTGTGATTTTCATTAAGGTTCTGTAATTTTTAGGGGGTCTTTCCCCCTTTTTCGAAAATCAGCCAAATATTCTCAGGCGCGTAACTTTTGATGGTATAAACTTGATGCAACTTATATATTTGAAATTAGCATTAAAATATGATTCTTTTGATGTATCTATTGGTATCAAAATTCCGTTTTTTAGAGTTTCGGTTACCAATGAGCCGGGTCGCTCCTTACTTACAGTTCGTTACCACGAACTGTTTGATTTTGAAATGAAAACAAAATTAGTTTTTGATACCATTTATATTACCTAAACAAGAAATGATCTTTTTCGAACTTTTGATTCATTTTAAAGTAATGAATGGAATTTCAATATATGGACTGGTCAAATAGCTCCCGAAGTCTAAAGTCACATTGATGTTGAGCTAACAAAATTTTCCACAAGCATGTCGAAATGCAAACCTGTCCGCTTAGTTAACCTTTTTTGTCGAACTACTTTCTTAAGTGCTGCTAAATTTATTTTTTTAAATAAAGGATTAAAGATCTGTTTCATCTTTTTTTTGAAAATTTTTACAAAAACAAATAACACTATGTTTTGATTTTTCTTTCCACTGTTAAATTTATTGTTCCTTCAATTCTTTTACGGCTTCTTCGTTCAGCTCCTTAATAAGGCTCAAGGTGTCTTATCTCCCCTACATTGGAGGTGATTAGAAATTATATAGAAGAATAAGTTTTTAACTTAAACTAAGGAGCAACATTAAAACTTAAAACGAACAGAAATGATTCCGTATAAAAAAAAAAAAAAAAATCATGGCAGTGGAGTTTCTAAATTAAATTTTAATCGAAACAAGCAAAGATTAATTTAAAAAAACAAAGTTTTTCCGAGGGAAATAAAGAGTGAAGTTCTAAACTTTAAACCAACAAAAATTATTACTTCCCAGCCTATCTAAGATATATCAATAAAATTAGTGCAAATAAATCAACTATTACAGAAAACTAGCGCTTTAGTGAAAACACAAAAGCCAAGTATAAAAAACAAGAATATTGATTTAGGACTCAAAAGTAAATACGTAGGTTTACAACAAAAAAGGAATCTATAACGCTTTTCATAGTCTTACAGGAGCTGGAATATCAGTAACTTTCAGTATACAATTAAAATTATCTTAAAAACTTAGGCATAAAAGGAATATGTTTAACTTAATTAAACAGCGTACAAAATAATGGATTGATTTATCAGATAACATCTTGGTTTCACCTAGTATTACTCGAAATGAAGAAAATATGAACCGTAATATGAATTCTGGAAATCCAGATATTTCTCTTTAAGAAACGGAGAATTTCAAGTGGTCATAATACTAAAAAGATTCTTTCACTTCGAACTTGTCTAAAAAAAAAAAAAAAATATGAAATGTCCTTTTCAGATCAAAAACTACAGTCGATTATTAAACTGAGCTCATTGTGCAGAAGTGATGCCATATTAAACGAAAAAAAAAATAAAGCAACAATCTAAAAATGCTTTACTTTTATATTGTTAAAAGTCTCCTTAAATGGACTACATTTACCGTACCGAAACTCCTATATTGTTTTCAGTAAAGCGCTAGTTTTGTGTAATCCTAAAAACATAGCGAAATATCACCACTTGATTTATTAGCACTAGTTTTATTTATATATGTTAGATAGGCTGGGAAGTGATAATTTTTGTTCGTTTTAAGTTTCAACTTCGCTCTTTACTTCACTCGGATTTTTTTTTTTTTTTTTTTAAATAATTTACAATAAGATTCATTGACTTCTGAAGGATGTTTCCACCCTTTTTCGAAAATCAGGCAAATTTTTCCATACTCGTAGCTTTTGATGAGTAATATTAAACTTATTAATATTGTATATTTGGAATCAGCATAAAAAAAAACAAACAATTCTTTTGATGTATTAATTCGTTATCAAATTTTGTTTTTCAGGGTTTCAGTTACTATTGGACCGAGTCGATCCTAAATTCAGTCGAGTGGCTACTAAATTAAGCAAAAAAAAAAACACACTAACTACAATGCATATTGAAGTCAAACTTCAAAATGAACAGAACTAGCACAAACAAGGGCGGGGCTGCAATCACCTCAAATTCTCTAAAAAGCTAGGGTTTCATTTGTCCTTTACTGAAAACCAAGTATATTTCTTACCTGGAGGTTTTTTCGATAATCAACAAATTAATGCTATTCAAACTTCAAAGAATTTTTTCTATACCAGTATATCTCTGATAATAAATTTAGCTTTACGGTCTAAAGCATGTAATAGATTTTCAATTATAGGTCGAATCGATTGGATAAATTAAACTTTCAATTCAAGGCTTTTACCAGCTATCAATAAAGGGCAAATTACACCCTAGCCTTTGAGGGAAGGAATGGGGTTTAGAGATGGTAACATGATACTTGTTTGGGGTAAACATTTCTCGAAATAAAATTTGCAACTGTTTGTCGAATTTGACAGTTTAATATTATCACCATTATTCTCTCCCTTCTAAGGTCATTCCTTTCAAATGTAAAGGGAAAATATTACCTCAAAAAACTTTTTATTAAAGAAATCTATTTATTTTCGAGTACAGCACAAATCAGAGTCCAGTCTTTTGGGGAATTTTAGGGGTGACAGAGTCACCTTAGTCATGGTAATTTAGGTTTATTTGTAAGTTTGGTTTAGCTCTGCATTTTAATTTCTGCTCTTAGAGTTCTTTTTTTTCATTTGTAGTGATTTTTGCTCACTATACAATTTTTACAAACTAACTTTCACTCCTTTAACAACTTAATTCTTTTTTTACCCCTTAGCAATTTTTTTTAATAACACCTTTGATAACATCGAGTAGCAAAATTTTGCTTTTATCTTCTGAAGAACTCGGATTTGTAATTCTAAAATTTTACATATTTTAGAATTGTGGATTGCAATACAAATCTGATAAAATGAACTAAAATTACTAAAATTTATGAACCGTATAACCTTAATTTCCCTAGAAAAAAAAATTTGTGTTTTCGTTGGCTCGACAACTAGAACACGCAATGCCAGTTCAGTCTTAAAGACTGAAAATGCAGCCATATTTTCTGTATCGCTCACTACATTTTCGTGAATTGACGCCACTGGTCCTTACATGATGGCAATGCTGTAAACTTTCCGACTATTTGAGGGAACGACACGTATCAGCTTCTTTTTAGCCAGATTTTGTATAGTGTCACTTCATGTTTAATCAATCTTTTGGACCTGTTATGCCCACTCTGTGTCAAAATGATTTCCACTATAAATTTTAGCGACAGATTTAAACACTGACCTCAGTGTGTAAGATCGTGTATAGTTTTGATAATTGTAATTGTAAAGCCTGGCTGCAATATCCATTATTGCCCATCTGTGCATTTATTTATAAATATTTTTATTTTATATCTATATTAATATTTTATATGATATAGTTATTTTGTATTTATTAAATTGCCCATTCGCTGCATCACCAGCTTGTCTTTATCGGTAATACAAATAAGACTTAAACGTTAATAAAAAAATTAACGCTCTCTTTGCCATTAGATTATACATACAGGAAACCAAAAGGCAGGTACTAATAAAGTCAAAATCAACCGTCCGGAAGAACTGTTATAACCGATGTAATAAATTTAAAATCTAGATTAATTGTTACATTTCTAAAATCATGAAACCCAGATCTATATCACGAACTTCGTAAGCACCCAATCATAAGAACTTATGCAAATTAGGTAGCTCAATTTTATGACCATAGAGTACATCCTGTAAAATCCATAAAACCTGCAATACCCAGAATATCAACTTCCGTGCGATCTCCGCAAAAAAAATCACCAAGAACGAAAATTGCATGTAAGAACTTGGGTTAATGGCTATTTACAACCGATTTGAATATGTATGAAGCTCGTTCGGCTCACTACAATTCAGCGGATTGGTTTTTATGGACGTATAGGTATCACTCAGCCCTTATTACTGAGGCATATTCTTTTCATATGGGACTCTAAGACAGCGGAGCAAAAAATTGATTAAATTCAGCCCATATATGCATGTAGACAGAATGGCTCCTTTTTTATTTATGTTTCTATTTAATAGCTTTGTTCTTCCTTACTTAACTTGCTTAACTTCCAGCTAATGAAAGCCGTTGAGAAGTAGGTTGTCGCCCTAGGTACTCCTTTCAAAACTGTATCCCAATTTTTACTGTAAAAAAAACTTATTTACTAGCTGATAGCTTAAATTTTTAATTATTCATTTAATATGCAACCATAGCTATTTTTTTCGTTCCTGTCGCAGCAATAAATTTTTCTATTAATTATAATACATAATTGAAGCTGCGCAGAGCTTCTAGAAGAAGCAGACAAAATAAATGCATCTTAAAACCATGGTAGTAAATGGTAAGTAACGAGTGACTTTTTTTTTAATAGTAACTATCGAAAAGCCATTTATATAACCTCATAGTTCTTAACAATATGCTCCGGCATGATGGCACATTCATTTGGCTGGTTTGATTCGTTTGAAACGCCATTAGTCTATGTATAATTGTGCTCTAAATATTGGGTGTGGGTGCTAGCCGTATTCACCTGGACCCCCCCCGCGTAGAAAATCACCCATCACCGAAAATCACCCTCCTAAAATTACCTCCCTTCCTGCAGGAAATCTCCCCCGCGTATAAGCCCCCCTCCACATGAAAAATTGAACAGCCAAAGATAAAGTATAGTAAATAACAATAATTAGTACAAGAAGGAATCTTGAATTATTCTACCTAGTGTTCCAAAATAAAGGCAGATTATATGGTATAGGATATCCTACGGTGTTTATTTTTACATTTTTTTTTTCTTTTTTTTTCTTTTTTGGGGGTTAAGTTATCATAGTGGGATAAGATAAAGGTTAAGAAAATTAATGGGAAAATATGAAATTAGTGGCTCCATAAGGTTCTCCCGTCCAAAGTACCTTTAACGGACACATTTTTTTTTTCATTTTTTTTATAACATAGAGTCAAATTCTAAGTAAAAAACCAAGCAAATTTAAATTTGACAGATCTCCTTATTCCAAATAAGGTCTCCTTATTCCTTTAAAGGACTTTAAATATAGGAATTCATACAAGGATTCTGGTGATTTCCTCCGTGCAAAATTTACCTTTGAAAGTCCATCCCTGGAAACCTTCCTCCCAACAGGAAATACTCCCCCTGGAAAACCCCCCGTAGAGAATTCCCCCTCTCCAAACAACGTCTGTATACTTCCCAATAACAAAAACTATACTCACGAACTTAAACCCCTTCACACACAAACTTAAACAAATTTCACAAACTCAAACCCCTTTCTCTGTAGGGGTTCAAGTCATCCCAAGAGGCATGGTTATTTGACTTTTCAACTATGCTGAACAAAATAGCTATCTTAAAATTTTGATTAGACGATCTTTGGGGAAAATGGGAGTGAAAAGGGGGCTAGTTGCCTTCCGATTTTTTATCACTTAAAAAGGACACTAAAACCTTTAATTTTTTTTAGAATGAGCCCTCTCTCGGTCTTCTAAGACCATTGGTTCGAAATGATAACCCCCTGGGAAAAAGTTATATAACTAAATAAAAACGTATATGTGCAAGGGCACCGGCAGAAATTTTCCAGGGGGAGGGGGGCAAACACCAAAATATCAGTGGTGGTTGGGTGACAGGAAATATATTTCAGGAAATTTTTTTTCGTAGGAATAAGTTTATTTTTAAATACTTTTAGGAAAAAATCTCAAATAAAAAGAGCAATTAAATTGCATTCAAAATGAAACAAAATACGGTAAATTTTAAACGACAAGGATTCCTGGAAAAGGGATCAATTTATTTAATCAATGGTATATTTAATTATTATGCATTTAATCTTAAAAGAAAATCAAACTCAAACCAAAATTAAAGAAAGATTTATTGATTCCGTAGATTATAACAGATGTAGACTTTTCTTCATACGATTTCCTACCCCTTAGAATAATTTACAGAAGGAGTAGAGATACTCAAGATCGTCCTGCCTGCATAGATACCACGTTTTGGTTTATAACGGCCATGTAAAATGCACCTCTTTCATAAAAGGATAATTCTCTCTCCCTCGAACTTAAATCCTTTATATATTAAATAAAAAAAACAAGTTTTTTTAACTGAAAGTAAGGAACGGCGTTAAAACTTAAAACGAACAGAAATTATTCCGTATATGAAGGGGGCTGTCCCCTCCTCAACGCCTCGCTCTTTACGCTAAAGTTTTTTTATTGTTTAAAAAAATAGAGTTGTGAGAAAGTCAAACTTTAGCGTAAAGAGCGAGGCGTTGAGGAGGGGACAGCCCCCTTCATATACGGAATAATTTCTGTTCGTTTTAAGTTTTAACGTCGTTCCTTACTTTCAGTTAAAAAAACTTGTTTTTTTTATTTAATTTTTGAACGTTTTTGAATTAATGCAGGTTTTGATTTTGGCTCACCGTACATGAATAATTAAAACAAAATTTGCATATTTTATTTGGTTAAATGGCTTTCTCGAAACTTGTTTAATTTTATTTACGAACGTTTTTATTAGTAATAAATATACGTAACTTAGAATTAACTTACGTAACGAACTTCTATATTCATAAATTTTTAACACGTATATTCGGGGTTCGCCCCCTAGTCAATACCCTGCTCTTTAAACTATAGTTCGAATTTTTTTTCCAGTTCTTTAAAAATGACCTCTTAATCACAATCAGTTGATCAGTTGAAAAACTTGTTTTTTTTTATTTAATTCCTGATCTTTTTCTTTAATAATGCTGGGAAATCCGGCGCCCCCTTCATAGCAATGTCCCTTCCCCCATGAAAACTTCCTTCATGGAAAGATCCTTCCATATAGCCCCCGACCCTCTCCTTCCCCCACCTACCAGAAAAAATCTCCTCTGAAAAAGTCTGTATACTTCCCAATAACCAATACTATATGTTAACATTGAGTAAAGTTCATAACTTTCAGCCCTCCCCCTGGGGACTTTGGGGGATCAAGTCATCCTAAAAGACATTTTTATCATATTTTCGACCATGCTGAACAAAATGGCTATCTCAAAATTTTGATCGGGTGACTTTGGGAAAAAAATGAGCGTGGGAGGGGGCCTAGTTGCCCTCCATTTTTTTTGGTCACTTAAAAAGGGCACTAGAACTTTTAATTTCCGTTCCAATGAGCCCTCCCACGATATTCTAGGACCACTGGGTCGATACGATCACCCCTGGGAAAAAAAAAAAAAACAAACAAACAAACAAACAAATAAACACGCATCCGTGATCTTTCTTCTGGCAAAAAATGGAAAATTCCACATTTTTGTAGATAGGAGCTTGAAACCTCTACAGTAGGGTTCTCTGATACGCTGAATATGATGGTGTGATTTTCATTAAGGTTCTATAATTTTTAGGGGGTCTTTCCCCCTTTTTTCGAAAATCAGCCAAATTTTCTCAGGCACGTAACTTTTGATGGGTAAGATTAAACTTAATGAAACTTATATATTTGAAATCAGAATTAAAATCTGATTCTTTTGATGTATCTATTAGTATAAAAATCCTGTTTTTTAGAGTTTCGGTTACCATTGAGCCGGGTCGCTCCTTACTTACAGTTCGTTACCACGAACTGTTTGATTCAGACGTTAAAAAATAGGATAGCGAAAGAAAAACTAAATTTAAACTTACTATCCAGCTGTCAAATTAACCCTCTTTCTTTTTAGTGTCCTATTCAAATAATAAAATGAAAAGGTTAAGAAAAAATTTCGTCACAATAGAATCTTATCAAATAGTTCGTGATAAAAAAAAAACTGGAAGTAAAAAGTGTTTTTTCAAATATTCACCAAAACTAAAAATGGAATTCTCATGACAATTGCTACACCGGCAGTATTGAATTTTCATGCTGCTTCTAAATGTATATAATTCTTTCAGT
Organism: Artemia sinica; assembly: GCA_027921565.1. Taxonomy (NCBI): domain Eukaryota; kingdom Metazoa; phylum Arthropoda; class Branchiopoda; order Anostraca; family Artemiidae; genus Artemia; species Artemia sinica. Next base: position 58,268,009 of record CM051265.1, read on the forward strand.
TTATTGTTACCCACCCAAAACCAAAAATCTGAGAAAATTTGCCTGATTTTTGAAAAAAGGGAAAACACCCCCAAAAAAGCAAGCGATCTTATTGAAAATCACTTTGTTAGATACACCATATCAGAGAACCCTACCATAGAGGTTTCAAGCTCCAATTCTCAAAATGTGGAATTTCAAAATGGACGAATTTGCAACCAATTTAAAATTTAGAGAAGTTAATTGAATTAAACTACATTTTATTATTGATTTAACTATATTTTAGGCTTCCCAGATGCAAAAGAAGTAATGCCACACGGTGGCAGTACTGGATTCAACCAAGTTGACTCGCTTTATTTGTGATGAAAATTGGCTACGTTTGGTAATATGTAATTGCGTATCAGCCACAATGAGGGGGGGGGGTGAGTCATTGTTTAGGTGGGGGTAGGGTAGATTCCTAAAACAGTGAATTCTAATGAACAAACTGCTTCCTCTTCATGAAGCTTCAGATAAATGTTGAAAGAGGTAGGGGGGAGTAAAAATTAATTAAATTGTTTCTCTATTCATCTAATATGTTAGATTCCCATATCTACCAGGACAGAGGAGGAAAATACAAGGCGGGTCATCATAAGCCCCACCAGGAAATTTCTTTGGGATGACAAATACTGCTAGGGACTTAGTTTTCAGCAATTTTAAATGGTGTTATTTTCTTTGTCTATTTATACGAAGTAGCCTACTTTAAAGTACCTTACTTTAGTTGAAAAACCTTTTAAATTTGTTTAATTACATTTCATGGAACTGTAAAGTTTTATGAATACAATACTTTTGGTAACACAGAAAAAAACGATCAATATTTAAATGATCTGTGTTTGGATTTTGGGTGGTAATCAAACAGTTCGTTGTAACGAACTGTAAGTAAGGAGCGTACCGGCTCAATAGTAACCAAAACTCTAAAAAACGGAATTTTGATACCAAAAGATAAATCAAAAGAATTGGCTTATTATGATGATTCCAAATATATAAGTTTCATTAAGTTTAATTTTACCCATCAAAAGCTACGAGCCTGAGAAAATTCGTCTGATTTTTGAAAAAATAGAGAAAGACCCCCTCGAAGTCATAGAATTTTATGAAAATCAAACCATCGGATTCAGCGTATCAAAGAACCCTACTGTAGAGGTTTCAAACTCATATCTGCAAAAATATGGAATTTTTTATTTTTTGCCAGAAGAAAGATCACGGACGCATATTTATTTGTTACTTTTTTTTTCATGGGTGATCGTATCGATCCAGTGGGCCTAAAACGTCGAGAGACTGATTTCAACGGAAATGAAAAATTCTAGTACCCTTTTTAAGTGACCAAAAACACTAGAGGGCAACTAGCCCCCATCACACGCCACTTTTTTCCCAAAATTGTCCGATGAAAGTTTTGAGATAGCTTTTCTCTTCATCATAGTTGAAAGGCCCTATAATATATCTTTAGAGATAAAATAACCCCCTACAGCCCCTGGGAAAAGGTTTTTAAGTTATTAAATTCACCTATTGTTTTATTTGTTATTGGGAAGTATGCATACATTTTTCGAGTGGGGAAGGGAGGGCGAATTTTCTACTTGAAGGATTTTGCACGGGGAGAATTTTCCATGGAAAGGGAAGTTCCCAGGGGTGAAATTTTTAGGGGAAATTTTGCGCTGGGTGAATTTGCCAGAATTCCTACACGAAATTTCTTTATATGTTTTCTATTTTCTTTACCGATTCAATTTTAGCCGTGGAGATGTTAAGGGTAATTGTCCAGGGTATATTTTCACCAGGATCGAATCGCCCTGAGGATATTTCTGAGGGAAGGGGGATTTTTCCTTGGAGTAGGAGCCAAGTAAATTAAATAAAAAGTTCTTTTTCAACTAAAAGTAAGGAGCAACATTAAAACTTAAAATAAACAGAAATTATTACGCATATGAGGGGAGTTGCCCCCTCCTCAGCACCTCGCTCTTTATGCTAAAGTTTTATTTTGTCCCAATTCTTTAAAAACAACTCCTGAAGCACAAGGGTCGTTTGATTAGAACAATAGGTAGCTTGTTTTAAACGGCCGAAAACTCTAGCGTGAAGAGCGAGGTGTTGAGGAGAGGGGCAACCCTCCTAATATACGTAATAATTTCTGTTCGTTTTAAGTTTTAATGTCGCTCCTTAAATTTCACTTGAAAAAACTTGTTTTTTTTTGTTTAATGAAGCTTAGAGACAAATATTTTTCTAAATGCAATGGGAAAAATATGTCAATTAAAGTACAAGTATATAAAAATGAAAAACTACAAAAAAAATACACAAAACAATAGCCTACTTGTAGAAACTAAGATATAAACCCCCAGAATTCAGTTCTGTTGAGCAATGCCGAAGCGTTGGAAGGATATTTTTTAACAATATCGACAGTTTTGAACTTGGTTATCAAACACCAAAATATTTAAAGCCTTTAGACTCAATTGTTTATAAAAAAAAATTACTCATTATCAAAGTAGTTTGTTCAATGTAAAACGTCAAAACTAAAATGAAGAAAATCAAATAAAAAATTTAATTCAACATTTTTACAATACCAAAAACCAATATATTTGACACCTGTATACTTCAGAAGTGTAAAAATTAAATCTTTTTCAAAGTGACAACTAGATAAATACAATTACTTCTGGGGAAAAAAAAATGATAATAAAACACAAAAAAACGTATCCGTCCAGGGAGAAAATACTATAATTCCCACCATTCCGTTCAGGGGAAACATTTCTGATTACAGTGGCTTCACATATCAGCTCATTGGTACTCTTGCAATGCAAGCAAAAGTTGACGGCATATTTTTACCGAAATTGTTCCTTATTAAGTTGTTTTCCTTGTGTTTTTCTATAATTAAAGGAACTTTCTTGTATACTAATAGCTGCATTAATTACTAATAAACAAATATATATTTTGGATCACCATAAAAAGCTGATTCTTTGATTGAATATTATCAAAAGCTAGGCTCTTACACTTTCGTTATTGACAAGGATCGTTATTTATTTACCATTCATTACTATGAAGAATTTGATTTTTTTTTTTTTTTTACTCCAACCAAATCATATGGAAAAAATTTTTGTGGAAAACTGGAAACGGGTCACTCAGTCACAAATTAGAACTTATATTTTTCTTATTAAGGATCAAAATCTATTGGCAGGCAACCAACAATGGCGCAACACACATTTTTTCTATGTTTTTTCCCTATTCTGCTCTTTTCCTTTGGTTTCCTTATAATTGCTTATTAGTCCCAAATTTCCAGGGGGATGCCCCCCTGCTCCCCTTGCCGGTGCTCATGTGTATGTGATCATTCTGCTAGTAAAAAATACAAAATTCCATACTTTCGCAAGTAGGAACTTGAAACCTGTATAGTAGGGCTTTCTGGTACGCTAAATCTGGTGGTGCGATTTTCATTAGAACTCCTTGACTTTTTGGGGGGTTTTATCCCTTTTTCGAAAAAAGCCAAACTTTCTCAGGCTCATAGCTTTCGATGCGTAACAATAAAATTTAATAAGTATTATATGTTTGGAATTATCGTCAAAATTAAATTCTTTTGCTGTATTTATTGTCATCAATATTATGTTTTTCAGAGTTTCGGTTACTATTGGGCCGAGTCGCTCCTTACTTACAGTTCGTTACCATGAACTGTTTGATTTTAAGAAATACGAAACAAATTATTTTGGTTAAATGAAGCTTTAAAATAAATGTCGTAAACGTTTTTTTGCGATAAGAAGGGAAGTATCACCCCGCTGCACCCTTGTTCATGCTTTGACGAAATAAAGGTAGATGAGGGATTAATCCCTGCCCTTCGCCCTATAACCTTTCCTATATTTGTCTGAACGCTCATGGAGAGTTAAAAAATTTGGGCTTTTAAACACACTCTTTTAGGCATCTAGCGCCCCATCCTCCCGACTACACAATATCTCACCACCCTTCCTTCATAATAGCTGATGCATAATTATACATCACTAAGTGAAATCGCATGAAAAATCAACTCAATTTACTTAGTTAAATAAAGCATGATGATAAATGTCCACATTAACCATGTGTCTTGCATGGACTGCGTGTTTTCTTTTAAGATCAAATATGCAGTCTTGCGGCATTACTTCGTCCGCAACTGGGAAGCTCAATATATAGTTTTTTCCTATTATTAAATCAATCGGCTATGTCAGAATTTTTAACTAATGCAACATTGTCTTTCCCGTAGTGTGACCAGTTTTTTTTTCTTTTCTTTTCTTTTTTTTTGTCGTCATTGAGGTTCCTTGTGTACTACCTGTATGTCTTGTAATTGTCAAGCTACTATTGATTATTGACATAGTATTTTCAGGAAAGAAGAAAATAATACTTTAAATCTTTTCTTTTTTTTAAGACTTTATAGTTTGGTCTGCTATTTGTATGCTGAAGAAAGATTTTCAGCAATTTTTAACAACATACACCCTTTTAAAAATCTAGACACAAATAGTAGTGTTTAATTTCGTTTCATATCTCCTCTAGTTGACCTGAAATGGAAAACTTGATACCATTCGCAAAAAAAATCTGCTTACTTTCTTAGATAGGTTGGATACACTTACGCTATTTTGACTTGGTTAAATTTTAAGAGCAGAAGTAGCCCCGAAAGTTTGAGCATAATACCCTCAGTCGTTCTTGGGATACTGCTGAGATGCCTTATTGGGAATTAGCATTAACACAGTGCATTTTGGATTTAATCTTAAGGCAACGTTTAGTTTTTAAACATAAAGGCAAATGGGAGGGTGGGCGTGGGAGGGGGATTAGTTGCCCTACAATCACTTTCGACCATTAAAAAGGGCATCAGCCCATTCTATTTTCAATCAAATGAGCCCTTTTCGAAGTTCCTACGACAACTCCTTCGATACGAAGTGCCCTGGCCTAAACAACAACAACAACAACAAAATCATACATTATACCCCATCAATCTTTACTATAAAAATTTCAAGCCTTCCAATCACTTTCGACTATTAAAATGTGCACTAGGCCTTTCGATTTCCAATCGAATGAGCCCTTTTTGAGTTTCTGTGACAACACTTTCTATAAACACCTCATATGCCCCCAGGGCATAAATTACAACCCTTACCCTAAGGTCTGTGAGGGTGGTTGTCATCCTCTAAGACATAATTTCCAGAACTTTCAACTACGTTAAACAAAATGGCTATCTCAAAATTTTGATAGGATGGGTTTGGGAAAATGGTTAGTCGCTCTCCCATCACTTTAAACTATTATTAAATAAAAAAAAACAGGTTTTTTAAACTGAAAGTAAGGAGCAACATTAAAACTTAAAACGAACACAAATTATTCCGTATATGAAAGGGGCTGTCCCCTCCTCAACGCCTCGCTCTTTACGCTAAAGTTTTCTATTGTTTTAAAAAATAAAGTTGTGAGACAGAGTCAAACTTTAGCGTAAAGAGCGAGGCGTTGAGGAGGGGACAGCCCCTTTCATATACGAAATAATTTGTGTTCGTTTTAAGTTTTAATGTCGCTCCTTACTTTCAGTTTAAAAAACTTGTTTTTTTTATTTAAAATCTGATCGTTTTTTAGTTAATGCAGCTTTTATTTTGGCTCGCCGTCATTGAATATGTAAACAAAATTTGCATAAAAATTGTACTTTTCTTTTGCTAAATGGCCGTCTCTAAATTTGGTTCTGACGTAATTTACAAATAAATTACGTAACGAACTTCTATATTCGTATATTTTGGTTCTGGCAAAAAATACAAAGTTGCAGATTTTTGCAGATATGAGCTTGAAACCTATGTTATAGGGTTTTCTGATACGCTGAATCTGACGGTGTGATTTCCATTAAAATTTTTTCACTTTTAGGGGATGTTTCCCCCTCTTTAAAAAATCAGGTAAATTTTCTCAGGCTCGTAGCCTTTGATGAGTAATACTAAACTTAATAAAATTCATGTATTTAGAATCAGCATTATAAGCCCATTCTTTGATACATTTATTGACATCAAAGTTCCGTTTTTAAAAGTTTCGATTACTATTGAGCCGTATCGCTTGTTTTTTTTTATTGTTTTTTTTTTTTATTACGTATATGTTATTACGTATATGATGGGGTTCTCCCCTTAGTCAATACCACGCTCTTTACGTTAAAAGTTAAACAAAATTTTAATTCACAAACCACTGAATCACAAAGGCCGTTTAATTAGAATAGATAGCTCTTTTGAAAGCACTAAAAAAAACTGTAGCGTAAAGGGCGAGGTATTGACTTGGGGGAGAATCCCCTAATATACGTTATAGTTTCTGTTCATTTTAAGTTCTAATGTTGCTTCTTACTTTCAGTTGAAAAAACTTGTTTTTTTTAATTTAATTTCTGATCGTTTTTTTAAATAATGCTTGTAAATCCGGCACCCCCTTCATAGAAATGTCCCTTACCCCAAAGAAACATCCTCCACGGAAAGATTCTCCTGATTAACCCCCTCCTCCAGCCCCCCCCCCCCCACAGGAAAAAATTCTTCCTGAAAATGTCTGTATACTTTCCAATAACCAATACAATATGTAAGTAATGGGCAAAGTTCATAACTTGCAGCCCTTCCCCTGATTAAGTCATCGGAAAAGACATATTTATTAGATTTTCAACTATGCTGAACAAAATGGCTATCTCAAAATTTTAATTGGGTAACTTTGAGAAAAAAATGAGCGTGGGAGGGGGCCTAGTTGCCCTCAATTTTTTTGGTCACTTAAAAAGGGCACTAAAACTTTTAATTTCCGTTCCAGTGAGCCCTCTTACGATATTCTAGGACCACTGGGTCAATACGATTACCCCTGGGGAAAAGAAAAAAAAAACAAACAAATAAACACGCACCCGTGATCTTTCTTCTGGCAAAAAATGGAAAATTCCACATTTTTGTAGATAGGAGCTTGAAACCTCTACAGTAGGGTTCTCTGATACGCTGAATATGATGGTGTGATTTTCATTAAGGTTCTATAACTTTTAGGGGGTCTTTTCCCCTTTTTTCGAAAATCAGCCAAATTTTCTCAGGCGCGTAACTTTCGATGGGTAATATTAAACTTGATGAAACTTATATATTTGAAATCAGAATTAAAATCTGATTCTTTTGATGCATCTATAGGTATCAAAATTCCGTTTTTTAGAGTTTCGGTTACCATTGAGCCGGGTCGCTCCTTACTTACAGTTCGTTACCACGAACTTTTTGACAAAAGGCACTAGCCCTTTCAATTTCCAATTAAATGAGCCCTTTTGAAGTTTCTAAGACAACGCTTTCAATAAAAACATTATATGCCCCCAGGGCATAAGTTACAACCCTTGCCCTGAGGGCTGGGGGGGGGGTTGTCACCCTCAAAGACCTAATTTCCAGAACTTCCTACTACGTTGAACACAATGGTTATCTGAAAATTTTCAAAGGATGTGTTTAGGGGAGTGGTGCGCGCGAGAGTGTGGTTTGTTACCCTCCAATCCCTTTCGACTGTTAAAAAGGCCACTAGCCCACTCAATTTCCAATTGAATGAGCCCCTTTTGAAGTTTTTACGACAACTCTAACTATTAAAACCTTATATGCCCCCAGCGCATAATTTACAATCTTTGCCCTGGGGGCTCTGGGGGGATTGTCATCCTTAAATACATAATTTCCAGAACTTTCAACTACGTTGAACAAAATGACTATCTCTAAACTTTGATTGAATGAGTTTGGGGTAATGGTGGGCGTGAGAGGGGGATCAATTACTCTCCACTCACTTTCGACTATTAAAAAGGGCAATTTCAATTTCCGAACAAATGAGCCCTTTTCGAAATTTCTACAACAACTTTCTATATGAACCTTATATACCCCCATGGCATAACTTACAACCCTTGCAATGAGGGCTCTGAGGGGGTTATCATCCTAAAAGACCTAATTTCCTGAACTTTCGACTACGTTAAACAAAATGGATATCTCAAAATTTTGATTAGATGTGTTTGAAGAAATGGTAGGCGTGAGAGGGGGGTTAGTTGCCCTTCAATTAATTTCGACTATTAAAAGGGCACTAGCCCCTTCAATTTCCAGTTGAATGAGCGGTTTCTGATGCTTTTACAACATTGCTTTCTATAAAAACCTTACATGTCCCCAGAGCATGACTTACAACCCTTGACCTGAGGGTGGTGGGAGGAGGGGTTGTCATCCTTAAAGACCTAATTTCCAAAACTATCAACAATGTTGAATAAAATGGCTATCTAAAAATTTTGATTGGATGTGTTTGGGGAAAATGTGGGCGTGAGAGGGGGGTTAGTTGCCCTCAACTCACTTTCGACTATTAAAAAGGGCACTAGCCCTTTGAATTTCCAATCGAAAATTCTCTTTTTCAAGTTTCTACGACAAAGATTTCAATAAAAACTTACATGCCCCCAGGGCATAACTTAAAAACCTTGCCCTGAAGACTCTGGGGGGAGTGTCCTGCTCAAAGATATAATTTCCTGAACTTTAAACTGCATGAAACAAAATGGCTATCTAAAAATTTTGATTGGATGTGTTTGGGGAAAATGTGGGCGTGAGAGGGGGGTTAGTTGCCCTCAACTCACTTTCGACTATTAAAAAGGGCACTAGCCGTTTGAATTTCCAATCGAATGAGCCCTTTTTCAAGTTTCTACGACAAAGATTTCAATAAAAACCTTATATACCCCCAGGGCATAACTTATAACTCTTACCCTGAAGACTGTGGGGGGGGAGCGTCCTCCTCAAAGGTATAATTTCCTGAACTTTAAACTGCTTGGAACAAAATGGCTATCTCAAAATTTTTGATTGGATATGTTTGGGGAAATGGCAGGCGTGGAAGGGGTGTTAGTTGCCTTCCAATCACTTTCGACTATTCAAAAGGCCACTAGCCATTTCAATTTCCAATCGAATGATTTCTTTTTGAAGTTCGTACGACAAAGCGTTCTATAAAAACCTTATATGCCCCCAGGGCGTAACTAACAACCCTTGCCCTGGGGGCTGTGGGGTAGTTCCCTCCTCAAAAACATAATTTATATCTGGAAATCAACTGCGCTGAACAAAATGGCCGTCTAAAAATTTTGATTGGATGTGTTTGGGGAAAAGGTGGGCGTGACAGGGGGGTTAGTTGCCCACAAATCACTTTCGACTAATAAAAAGGGCACTAGCCCTTTGAATTTCCAATCGAATGAGCCTTTTTGAAGTTCCTACGACAAATATTTCAATAAAAACGTATATGCCCCTAGGGCATAACTTATAACCCTTGCCCTGAAGACTCTGGGGGGAGTGTCCTGCTCAAATGTATTCCTGAACTTCAAACTGCGTGGAACAAAATGGCCATCTCGAAATTTTGTTTGGATGTGTTTGGGGAAATGGTGGGCGTGGAAGGGATGTCAGTTGCCTCCCAATTACTTACGACTATTAAAAAGGGCACATACTAATTTCAATTTCCAATCGAATGAGCCCTTTTTGAAGTTTCTACGACAACACGTTCTATAAAAACCTTATATGCCCCTAGGGCGTAACTTACAAACCTTGCCCTGAGGGCTTTTGGGGGGTTGTCATCCTCAAAGACCTAATTTCCAGAACTTGAAACTACGTTGATTAAAATGGCTATCTCAAAATTTTGATTGGATGTGTTTGGGGTAAAGGTGGGCGTGATAGGGGGGCTAGTTTCCCTCCAATCACTTTCGACTAATAAAAAGGGCACTAGCCCTTTGAATTTCCAATCGAATGAGCCTTTTTTGAAGTTCCTATGACAACCCTTCTATAAAAACCTTATATGCCCCCAGGGCATAACTTACAACCCTTGCCCTGAAAGCTCTGGGGGAGTATCCTCCTCAAAAACATAATTTCTGTTTGGAAATCAACTACGCTGAACAAAATGGCTATCTCAAAATTTTGATTGGATGTGTTTCGGGAAGTTTTGGGCGTGGAAGGGGTGTTAGTTGCCTTCCAATCACTCTCGACTATTAAAAAGGGCAGAAGCCACTCCAATTTCCAATTGAATGAGCCCTTTCGAAGTTTCTACGACAACTTCTTCGATACGAAGTGCCTTGCTCTAAAGGAAAAAATAATAAATAATACATTGTTTCAACATCGTTCTTATCTGCCCTCAGGGCATAACTTAAAACCCTTGCCCAGAGGGTTGTGGGGGAGTATTCTCCTCAAAAACATATTTTACATCAGGAAATCAACTACGCTGAACAAAATGGCCGTCTCAAAATTTTGATTGGATATGTTTGAGGGAATGATAGGCGTGGTGGGGGGCTTGTTGCCCTCCAATCACTTTCGACTATTAAAAAAGGCACTAGCCACTTCAATTTCCAATCGAATGAGCCCTTTTCGAAGTTTCTGCAACAACTCCTTGGATACGAAGTGCCCGGGTATGGAAACAAAAAAAATACATTGTTCCAACATCGTTCTTTACTTAGGCAGCGCTATTGCGCTGCCTATGATTATCTAGAAATACTTCCTGTTTCTCAACAATTTACTATTGGAGCAATTCTTTTCAAATTCAATTATGACATTAAGAAATTACCGCAATATTATCTCAATCAAAGTTTTTTCTCCCAATCACAAGATTTACATAATTATAACTTAGTATCTGATTATATGATTACTTAGCTGATTATCGAAAAGCGTTTGACCTAATCCGCCATATTACCGCTGCCGAGAACTTGAAGGCAATGGGTACAAAGAAGCATATTCTGCTACTTGTTATCGATTTTCTTCGTGGCCGTTATCAGTGTGTCTACGCGCTCTTCCTTGGAGATCTTGATTCAGAATGGGCCGAAATTACGCGTGATGCACCTCAGGGCACCAAACTTGCGGCCCTTCTATTTCTAGCAGTGATAAATTTCGTGCTTTCGAGAGTTGACGATCGGTTTAAATAGGTTGACGACTTATCTAACCTGCGGAAGCACCTGGTTGACTAGCTCCAAGTCGTTCCACAGTTCAGTAGTGACCTCAAGTCAGCTTTCGTCAGCCAGTGTGACACGTATGGGCTGCAAATCAACGAGAGTCAAACAAAAGTGATGAGGTTCAACCCTATTAAACGTGATCTCTCCTGTCCTGAACCATGGTACCCAACCACATCAACCGCAGTTATACTCGGTGTCACTTTTAGCTCAGACTGCTCCTTTAGCCCGCGTGTTGCAAATCTAGTGAAAAAAGGAAATTACGCCTTAAGATCGTTAGCGACTTTGTGGCGCCTAGGTTTTTCTACAACACAACTCAGACTGGCATATTTGTGTTATGTGCGGCCATTACTCGAGTACGCATGCCCAGTCTGGGGTCCACAAGTGCACAATACAGAATACCTAAGTAGTGACATCGAAACTGTGCAGAAACGTGCTACAAAAATCATACTCGGTCCAAATCACGTGTCTTATGAGTCCGCTCTCGAGTCGCTGAAAATTCCGTCTCTCCCTGAGCACCGATACGAACTAAAGCTCAAGTTTGGACATTCGTTACTCGCATGTGAGAAGCACCGTTCTTTACTACTACCTCCTTGAACAAAACGTGTGAATACCCGAAGCAAAATCAAGCTTGAACCCCCAAGGTGCCGTACAAATCGTTTCGTGAACTCTTTCGTCCCTTTTTTTCTTTCACTTTAGTGACCATTGTTGTAAAAAAAGCGTTATTTAGTTGCGGCTCTTTTTATTAAATAAGTAAAGCTCTTTTTATTAAATAAATCTATTCTATAACACTCGACAAAAAAAAGACTATCTACATTAAGAAGTACTATACTGAGAGATCTAAATTCCCCCCGTTTGTGGCAACAGCCCGGTGCTAGGATAATGACAGGGATGTTATTGAAAAATTTTCTTCTATCCAACAAATAAAAAGGAATCTTAAATTTTATTTAGTTCAATATTATCTCTAATTGAGTGTCTATTTAATAAGATAAAGTTATTTGTATTGGTTGTGGTGGCTCTGCGTGAATGTGGGCCTCTCGGTTATCTTCTAGTATTAATTTATATTTCATAATACTGAAATATTTAATTTTTTGTGGATCTTGGCCTAGCTGGTACTTTCATATTACTGTTATTGTATCTTTGCCGTGGTGTTTATCTTTGTACTGTAGCGTTATTTGTTATTTTATCTTTGTCTAGACCTAGTTTTTCGAGTTGGTCTCCTTATGGGCCTATGTCAAATATATACATGTATATGTGAATAATAAAAAAATTGAAATTGAACCAAATTTTTTTCCTAAAGAACTTGCTGTCCTCATTGAGTTTCCCTTGGTCCAGTCTGTTTACCCTGAAAGTTTCAAGCGAATTAGATAAAAAAAAAAGATATTTGGCCCATTTTAGTGCGTCAAAAATCGAAGTAATAACTTATTTTCAAAACATTTTCTCTTCTTATGCTCATTTTACCTAATATATATGTCAAGCAGGCTCCGAGCTGATCAGACTAAAAAAAATTGGAACTATTTTGGTCGTCTCACTCATGTGCCCTGTAAGTTTCACGTCCATCGGAGAAAAAAAATTATTTGGATATTCATTGAATGGATTCAGCCTGTTATGTCTCCTATTTTTCTGTACCCTTTTTTTGTTATTATTATTCAGTACATGAACGGGACTTACCCTACATGCTTTGTAATTTTAGGCCAACAGACGAAAAACAAAAATTTTATCCCAGTTTCAGGTTTCATATATTGATGCAAGCAAACTTCAAAATTGTTTCTCTCCGTATTTTCTCTCCATCCTGCAATTTTTTTCCCCTTTCCCCCTAGTTTTGGAAAATACCCTTTTTTGCCAGTTTCATTAAAAATATGCTTCTTTATTTTCATTAAAATATTGGAAAGACAGCACATATATAATTGAACCCCCCCCCCCCTAAATACATTTTGAACCCCCTCCCCTAATTTCCGTGAATTTACGCTACCATTTCTTTTAAAAGTCACCGCTTGTCACGAAGATTTGACCGAATTGGGATGCCTAAACTCAACAATGTGGATCACTTGTTCACCAAGATGGAATCAAACAGACACACAGAGCGTCATTATGGGTCAAAAGCTCAGCCCTACTCTCGATCAGTATGCTCATACTCTCTACCAAGAATTATAAAATTCTCTTCGATTCCTGGCACTGTTCTACTAACATTAAGAATATCGGTTGTGAAATAGGCCAGAGAGAAATCAATACCCCTAAATGCTCTAATAGTCAAAACTTCTTGGAACTCTGCGAGATTGTTGTTGAGTAGAGGAGGTAAAGTAACTGCAATTTGAATCAACAACGACTGAAATTCAATGAGAATTTCGTTGCAATTTAGCTTGGGACTATAACTTGGTGATGATTTTGTAGTGAATACAATAAGATACATTACAAAATTTAAATGATTATTCCTTTTCGTCACTCGGCGAAACCAAAAACTAGACGAGTATGTAGTTTTTTATATATTCTATTGTGAATAATAAATTGCTTTGAAAAAGGATTATCAAGATGACAATCAAAATTCAGCTTAAAATTAGATTCATACTTTAAACAAAGAACTCACGAGCTCTAGGCTATAAACTAATTTGGATTTGTCATATTTGTTAAGATAAATACCCCGTCCCCACCTCAAATGCCCTTAGCGACTATTTTATATGAAAGCCAGTCCTTGATTACGGTTGGGCCAAAGACTCAACCATAAACTTGTGTGTTTAACTATAAGGTAAATCGAATTACAGCTACATATAATTTTTTACAAAGATGAGTAAATGCCTAAAAAACCTAAAAACCATTAGAATCAGACCTGGCAATTAGAAAAACGTTAGTGTAGACAACATGCTCCGAATACATTTAAGTGAAACATATCTTATCGTTAGGTTACAATTGTCAATTAAAATTCTTACTGAATTACACTGGGTCAAATAAATTCGAAAAGTTTGTTCAGGCTTGAAGGTGGCTGGATCAAAATTCGTTATACTGCTTAATTTGGCTTAGACAAATTAAATGCTATTCGCGAATTAGTTCCTTTAATTCGTCACCATCGTCAGATTTTCCTAAAATATATGATGAAATTTAAAGTTTGTGATAGTAACATTAAAGTAGTGATAGTAACATAATAGTTTTACAGCATAAAATTAGTTTTTCTTTAAAAAATATTGAGGACAGGGTCATTACTTGGATCTAAACACACAATGATTTTGAAAATTTTCTTGTTCGGTAGTCTCATTCAAAAATTGGGAAGACCAAAAATGCCCCCCCCCCCCCCTCTACATTTCTAACAACCTTATCTGTATTTTTAAGGAAAAAAATATACTTGCCCTCCGCCCCGCATTTGTGTGAATTGGCGCCCCTTACTGATCCTTTCCCTATGTAACGTCAGTTTTGTCTTTGTTCTATATAGCCTAATTTAAAATCACATGGCCTTCAATATCCGAAACTCAACCTTGTAGATTAGTTTTATTATGGACTTCCCTACCTTTAATATATTACATGCATATACCGATGTAAATGAAGATAGCTGGTTATAGTAGAACGGGCATTGGAAGCAATAAACTGTACTTTGCAATTCTTTGGCTCTTCCTTGCAAAAATATTTTCGGATGAAATAATACAGGACAAGACTTCCAAAGCGTTATTGGCTGCAAACCAACACCCTTAAGCCGAATTTATTTTGAGAGGCAAGGCGTAAATAAAAGTCCAAGATAGGGTTTGTATCTTGGAAGGAGGGTAAGTTCACCAGAGCGACACACACAGGGTTAGTTTATGGAGATTAAATCAGGTTATGGAAGTGTTCCAGGCTTCAACATAATTATATTCCTAATTTAGTGCAAAAAGGAGTCATGTGCAGGGGCGTCGTTTGGGGGAGGGGGCAGTTGCCCCCCCCCAATAATATGGAAAAAATGTATTATATATCCCATGACCCTTTTCTATCCAGATAGATACCCCTCTTGCCCCCCCCCCCCCAATAAAAATGCTGAAGATTCGCCCCTGGTCATATGCAGTAGTTTTAGGTGCCTATTTTAAAAACTCAAAGAAAAAGCCTATAGCATAAATATCCCAAACAGAAAAGAAAATTTTCGCTGGGTTGATTCATGAAAATGTAGAATTAAAAAAAAACAAAAACTTTTAAAGTAATTTCACAACTCTTGGAAAACGACGGCCGGATCAAGACTTTCTGGAAAGTTTGCCTGACATTGGAAGTTTCCAATCCTCAACGGGTTATTTCAAATCTACCTCACGTCACGCGGTCACGGTGTGTAGAAGAAATTGAAGAAACCAATTTCCAATATGCAAATTTGAAATTCTTGAAATCTTTGAAAATTCTTATAGAATCTAGTCATTTCCTAGTCGAATTTATTAAATGTGCAAGCTAAGTTCAAGGTATGCAGTAGACTATCAGGGCATCATAGCTTCCACAGCAATTTAGCCAAACTACCTTAGGATATTAAACAAGCAAATTTAGTTGTGCATAGGGATATGCCAATGCTTGGCTTAAGACCTTAATAATACTGCGTTTTTGGCTATGTAGTCTGCTTCTCTTATACTAAAAAAGGGGTCTCAGGATTGGAGCTAGGTTCTGAGCTAAGTTTGAAATTTGGGCAAAATTGTTTAGCCTAGGCTAAGGTTGCTTAGGTTATCTTGGCTAGCTATCAGATTGGAGAAAAAAAAGATAGCCTCAGGTTCTCCATCCAATGCTCTTTCCAAATATAATAATCACAACTGTTTCAGTTGTGTCCTAGTCCTGTGAACAGAGCCAGACATGACCCTAGGCTATGTACAGCAGCTTGCTGATTTCATAGGTTTACCATTTGGCTATTTTTGTACTTATTACTCTTCAGCACTTGGTTTGTCATGCTAATTTAAAAACAAACAAAATCATCAAACTTTTGTGTCCAGCCTAGGGCTATAGGCCTATCTGGTCCATTAGTGGGCTGGTTGGGATGTAGGGTTTAGACTACATGTAGAACAGAAGTTGATAACTTATAGTGTGCCATATAATTTAGCTAAGGTGGAAATGAAAACATCATTTAATGCCTTTTTTATGCTCTTTCATGATTCAATAATTGCTTCTGGGGCTAATTGCATCTTGAGCCCTTAAAGGGGCCTCAAAGGCATTTTATATGAATTATGAAAGAGCATAAAAAAGCATCACATTTTGTTTTTACTTTCATCCAAGCTAAATTATATGGCCCACTACAAATTTACCATGAAATTTACCCCTCCCCCCCCCCTAATGTGCAAATATATACCCTGAATTGTTAACAGCAAAGTTTTGAATTGCAAAATTCAGTACTGTTTTTGTTGATGGCATTAAAAAAAACTTGAAATGGTAGGAAAACAGTTTAGGTTATATTTGAGTTGCCTAATAAATGAGGTTTAAGTTGTTATAAATTAGTATTTTTGGAATATATTACTTTTAGGAAACTTATTTATAAACTAGTGATATATTTTAACTACTTTTCAATAACTTTTTTCTGTGGTTGCAAACATGAAACATTTTGGGGCCCCTTTAAGGGCTCAAGATGCAATTAGCCCCAGAAATGATTACCGTATTGAATTATGAAAGAGCATAAAAAGGGCATCAAATGATGTTTTCACTTTCATCTTATCTAAATTATATGACCCACTAGAAATTTACCCAGAAGTCACATAGGCTGGGAAAAACAAAATATAGCCTACTATTAGATTTTTGATTCAGTGCTTTTTCTGTGTCACTAATATCATAAGTATCCCAGCTTGTCTCTCCCCTTATGTGGCCAAAGATAGCCCTAGGCTATTTGCTAAAGTCTGCTACATTTGCAGTTTGATTTAATCATTCATAATTGCTTGTTCTTCAGCTTGCAAATTAGGTATAACACTTTACTTGATTCAAAAAAAAAAATTTAAGAGAGTTAAAATTCTAAGGCTAATTCAAGAAAAGACAAGCTTGCACCAATTTGAAAAAAAATCCTTATATGACTGGCTGAAAGTCCTACTTGAATTGTTATCCTCATTGAGAGCTACTTTCCAAGATAGCAAAAACAACTCATTTAGAATTCTTGCCTTATTTGGGCTATTTCCAGCCTTTTTCATGCAATTTCTGAGAGTTTCATTCCCTAAAACAAAACTTTACAGTTCATAAGAGCTCAGTAGCATATCCTGGAATGAGACATGGATAGAGGTCAGGACTGTCATGTATGGGGAGGAGAAGGTGGGATGCCCCCTCCCCAGTGATTTGGTCACTAGGTAAAAAAAAAATTTGGTGAAATTGTGTTGCTTTGCACCATGATTTTTGCAATGCATTTAAAATTCTTTGTTTGGTTCAATAAAGACCATGAAAATACTGACATTTCATCTGCAGAAATTTCAAACTTGGTCAGTAAATACAGCAGTCTTACTGACTCCTGCCATGATTTTATAGGTGGTGCCACAACTTTCCAGTTGGTTAAATAAACAGCATTAAAATAGTGACAGGATATGTACCAAAACCTAAATCTTGGTTGGTAAATGCAGCAGTTTTACTGACTTGTGCAGTGATTTACATATTGTATTCAAAATGGACATTATGTTAATTATTGACAAAAAAACAGTGAGTAAAAATTACCAGCTAGTTGGTAAAATCTCTTGCTCCCCTCCCCCCCAAACATTTTGGCTTGTAACAACACTGGTAGAGGTGAGCACTTGAATTCATGCATTTTCAATAGGTTTATTCACCTAGCTCAACATTCTTTTGAGTTCTCAAAAAGACTAAACCCCAGTTTTTCCTTATTTTCAAACAAGCAAAGGTCTCTTTATCATTAATTCTCAGAGATCTTTAAAGCTCATTTCAGCTTCACATAATCTGCTGTCAGTTTTGTCATTATTCTAGTTTTTTCTATTGGCTTGGTATAGCAGTCAAACTTGCTTGGTATATAGCCTACTGCCTTGTATAGTATTGTAGCCAAATTATGGGCCTCTTTGTTTAGGCATGACATAAATTCAACCAGAAAAAAAACAATCACAAATGCTACAAAAGATTTACTTTAGCAATAAAATTATTTTCTTCTACTGCTCTTGCCTATACATATGTGTCACAAGGGACCTCCTCTTTCCCCAAATTGGTCTCTTGGAAGCCAGAAAAAAAAACATTTTTCCTTCTTATTACCCCCATGATCCTAAGAATACCTTGCAATACCCTGTCCCCTCCACCCAAGCCTCAGATCTCTGTTCATCATTGATTTTTTTTTTATTGTTCAATGTACAGCATGCCCATAAATACTCTTTACACTTCAAAAATATTACATGGGGAGTTGATAAGATATTTTAACTAGATTTATTTAATTTCAATAATTTTTATTAAAGTGTTTGTTAGTACACAAGGTCCTCCACAAAAACCTACAGTCTTATGCTTATAGAGCATAGCTGTTCTAGGCACTTGACACAATTGGCAAGCAAAAACAGTAAGAGTTGCTCTCAATATGCTGGAATGCATTCCTTAGGATGAGGAATTCTTCAAGCAAGTTTGTTTGAGTGTCAAAGCAAATCTTTGTCTTTCAGGGAAAATTAAGTTGATACAATATAAGAACCTGGGACCATAACACACTCATTTGACTAAGGATTTGAACTTTTACAACTCCAAAGTGTGTGGAGTGGAATCTTGTGCATTTTTTCAACAAGGCAATAATTGGTATTGGCCTTTTGACCAAGTAATATTGGCACCATAACTGATTGGCTTATAGCCAACCTTCATTTTCCAGCAAAGATTGTGCACCACCAAAATGGGGACTGGGTATTTGCCAGCTCTTTGCTCAAACATTTCTACCCAATGGTTTGGAAGTGATTGGCCAAATCGATGGCCTCCATCTTTGTCAGATTTCATCACTTCTGTAACTTTTTTTTTCTATGGCTTTATGTAGAAGATTCTGTATATTAAACAAAGGTACTGGACATTGCTGACTTGCAGCAAAGGATTCATAATGCCATTGTCATTGTTGATGACAATGGCTCTCCTACAGGGAACATGACAAGAAAACAAGTAAGCTTTTGTCTTGGTGTGCTTCATGCAAATAAAGGTGCTTGTTTATGTGTCTGTTTTACTCAGTTGAAGAATAAATACTGATTAAAGAAAAATTCAACAACTTCCTGTGTAATGAATTGTTTGGATTGTAAAGATTCTTTATGGACATCCTGTGTAATGTAATAATCATAGAATTTAAATAAGTAATGTGTTGTAAAAATAAAGAAGTATTTCTCTTTTTTTTCTTTTTCTGCAACATATCCTGGGACATTCTCATTAATATTGTTGCCTACACATGAGTATAGTTGGGTTTCATTTTGAGGAGCTCCAACTCATTTCTGTTAATCTAAACCTTAGGAAAATATTGTTATATACTCATGATGACACATTGATTTGCAGTTTTTATTATTTGTGATGGGTCTTATCCTTATAAAATGGGTATGTTGAATGGTGTACTGATTCTGTCAAATATAAGTTACTATGGACCATTGATTGCTGCAAAACTTATGTGATCCCATCAGGGCTATATCCAGGATTTATGTTCAGGGGGGGGGGTATGACAAAAACTTTAAAAATGTGATTTCAAGCATTTTTATTTTTTTACAAGTTGGACATTTTTTTTGGAGGAGGGGGGGGGGGTGGATGGTTCAAACCCCTCCCCTGGATAGTCTTGGATCCCATGCAGTATCAGACTAACTATGTTGCAAAATATTTCATGCAGCATCAGACCAACTGCAATTGTAACCATAAAACACATTTTAATAACCTATTAAACAAGTTCAATCTTCTATTTTCCTTTTTTTTTTTTGTCACAAAGGATATCTCAAAACCACAATGATTTTAATGATAGTGTAATTTATTGATCCTTTCTTCCAGCAGTGGTATTAGGCCTGTGCACTATAAATACCCATGATTAGGCAATTAATCTTGTCACTTAAATGATGTTTCATCTACTAGTCTTGTTCTCATATTTCTATTTCAATTATTTTGTCAGACAAAATTATTTATATTATGAAACAAACCTGTTCTAGTTAGATACGTGCTTTTACACCTAGTAACCAGTGTTGGATAATTTTATTTATACATATATATAATACTGGGAACCCAGCAGCTCCCCTGCTGGGTCCTGGCACTTGGCATGAAGCAGGTGTCTATATATGGATTCTCACTGTTGCTTGTCTTCTAAATGCAGACAATTTGAGCCTTTTCTTGATGTCCTTACATCCAAATGGACCTTAAATTAGAAGTAGTGCCTTTGTAAAATTACATATTTTTTTTTTTGTTGGACTTTTAACTTTTGCCTTGACTTGTCTTTTGTCATCATGATAGACATATTGCTAAACCTTTGTTTCTTTTAATTGTTCAGGTGATGGGACAAACAATTCTTCTTTTGCCTTGGCTTGTCTTTTGTCATTGTCAAAGACATATTGCTGAACCTTTGTTTCTTTTAATTGTTCAGGTGGAGGGAAGAAAACTTCTTTTTCTTCCAACAATTTATCTAGTCCAGGTTTTTGATTTTCAAAGGTATGGAAGGCATTGATGACCTTATCCATTTCACAATCCAAAACCTAATGATCATTGCTATAATTTTCAATTTGATTGGTTCATTTCACCTCAACTTGTCTTTTGTCATTATGAAATATATATAGAGAAACTTTGTTTTTTTTTTAACAAAGGTATAGTAGGTATTGATGATCATAAAAGAAATATCACTCTAACAATAAGACGTTTGCTTGGTAGTTGTCAGGGCTTCCTTCCACATTTCGTTATATGTTCTTCATTCATTTTCAGGTGGTGGCAGTACTTTTAAAGCTATGTTGTATTTTCACACAAGAAGATGCAACATATAACATTTCATGATTAAAAACTGGAGTATTAGTGTTGGTGCCAAC
Organism: Artemia sinica; assembly: GCA_027921565.1. NCBI lineage: Eukaryota > Metazoa > Arthropoda > Branchiopoda > Anostraca > Artemiidae > Artemia > Artemia sinica. The sequence continues at coordinate 58,288,763 of CM051265.1, forward strand.
AAATTCAAAAGTTTTCCCTTGTGACTTGTGTATAGTCATGGCAAATGGGTAAAACTAGAAATTGATGTCATCAAAAAGTACATCCATGTTGACCTTTGCTAGAGTCCAATGTAACTCAGGATATGTGGACTTCTTTTCCTGATTTTTCCCCAGTAGTTGTATTTGATTAATTATGACTTTAAATAATTCAGTAACAATAAGATGTTACTGAATAACTATTACACATCCCTTCTGAAGCATCTAAGTTACACAAAAGTATAACTGTCATAATTTTTTTTTTAAGTCATGTGGTGGTAAATCTGCTGTTTCAATTGAACTGATAAATTCTGGAGTATATTTAATTCCTCCTATTTCTTTATCTTTTACAGAATTGTAACTTTTATATAATTTTTATTCTCCTGGAAGGCGATCAACAATTTTCACATTTATTTTACTAACTTTTTTGTTGATTGAAGCTAAAATAACTCAATTCTCCATTAAATGTAAACTTTGTTTAGACAAACATTCTCCAAATACTTCCTCAATTAAATTGCCACTGGAAATTATATCTTCTGGTAATTTAATCTCATTAAGTTCATTCTTAGGAAGATTTCCATTTCCCAGTTCAAGTATGTACTTTGCAAATGCTTCCTGTTCAGGATTGACCTGCATATTTTCCTCAAAGGAAACAAGTTTGAAGTTCTTCCAAACATGACTTTTTTTTATTGATAGATTGAGTGTTTCACTGCGGTTGCTTTGGTGTTGAGCTAGTAAACACTGTTGGAAATCACCTCCAGCAACTAAAATTTTTCCACCAAATGGTAAGTTTGTATTTGCAATAGACTGCAACAACTGATCCATGTTTTATAAGCCATACATGGGGAGCATAGATGCTTTGTCAAGTAGGAAAAGATCTTCTTGAGCTAATTCTAAATCTCTGCTTGAACCAGGTCTTATACAGGAAACAGAATCTGAGGCAAGTGGAACTTTCAAGACAAAGGTCTTGTGTGTTGTTAGTCCAAATGACAATAAAGTTGCTGCTGTTCCTGTATAAGCCATACATTGTACTTTGTAATTTTTTCCACACAGAATGTGATGCAAGGTCTTATAAAAAAAATGTTTTACCAGCACCACCTGGTCCATCTATGAAAAAACATTTTTTTCAAAATAATTAGGATCATTGACAGCTTGTAAAATATTGTCAACAATGTCAAACTGTTTTCCTTGCAGAAGTCAATACATACTATCTCTAGTAACAGCTGACTCACTAAAATTTAGAAATTCTAATCTTTGGACATTTTCATAGGTCTTATATTTCATAGGTATTGTTCCACCCTAACTAAAATCTCGACCTTCTATTGCCATTGTATTTAACTTCAATGCAGTAATACAATAAGCATGCTTTACTACAAGATATTCTGGAAAATTTTTTCGTCTTGCATGCTGAATGAAATCCTCTGTCAACTGATTTTTGAATATTTTCCAAAGAGCTTTTGGATCTGCAGGATTACCAAAAACAAGAATCTATGTGAAGAGTATTTGCATTACAGAAGGCATTTTGGACAGTGCCAATTCTTCTAGGGTGTCGAACCACTGTTTATCATCAAATTCAAGGCCATGAGCCAGGCATGCTTTTTTGTATTAATTAAAAAAAAACTTTTTCGACAAAATAAGTTCTTCAAAGAAAAGTAAAGAACTCCATTAAACCAAAAATGAGCAAAAATAAAATCAAATAATCTACCAAGCGTAAAACTACCACAAGACCAGCATTGCTAAATAAAAGAAACCCAAAACGAGCAGAAATTACAATAAATAACTTAGTCAAACTCAAAACGATCAGAAATTAACATGAGTAGGGCTCAAAACCCCTATGCCTTCCCAAGGCCAGAACATAATTTGCACTTCACTGAAAAAAATTTAAATGTTTTTACTTTTATAACTTTAATAAATCAAATAGTATTAACATTTTGTATATGTATATTAAAGTGACAATGCACATTCATTGGGTTGTCATCCTCAAAGACCTAATTTCCAGAACTTTCAACTACGTTAAACAAAATGGCTATCCTAAAATTTTGAATGAATGTGTTTGGGAAAATGGTGGGCATAAGAGGGGTGTTAGTTGCTCTCCAATCACTTTCATTTATTAAAAAAGGCACTAGCCCTTTCTATTTCGAATCAAATGAGCCCTTTTGAAGTTTCTACGACAATGCTTTCAATAAAAACCTTATATGCCCCCAGGGCATAACTTACAACCCTTACCCTGAGGGTGGAGGGGGGGGGGTTGACATCCTCAAAGACCTAATTTCCAGAACTTTCAACTACGTTAAACAAAATGGTTATCTCAAAATTTTGAATGAATGTGTTTAGGGAAATGGTGGGCATAAGAGGGGTGTTAGTTGCTCTCCAATCACTTTCAATTATTAAAAAAGGCACTAGCCCTTTCTATTTCCAATCAAATGAGCCCTTTTGAAGTTTATACGACAATGCTTTCAATAAAAACCTTATGTGCCCCCAGGGCATAACTTAAAACCCTTACCCTAAGGGTGGAGGGGGGGGGGGGTGCCATCCTCAAAGACCTAATTTCCAGAACTTTCAACTACGTTGAAGAAAATAGCTATCTCAAAATTTTGATTGGATATGTTTGGGGAAATGGTGGGCATGAGGGGGGGGGGGTAGTTGCCCTCCATTCACTTCCGACTATTAAAAAGGGTACTAGCCCTTTCAATTTCCAATCGAATGAGCCCTTTTTGAAGTTTCTACGACAGCACTTTCTATAAAAAACCTTATATGCCCCAGGGCATAACTTACAACCCTTGACCTGAGGGCTCTGAGGGGGTTGTTATCCTCAAAGACATAATTTCTTGACCTTTGAACTACATTGAACAAAATGGCTATCTCAAAATTTTGATTGCATGTATTTGGGGAAATGGTGGGCGTGAGAGGGGGGTTACCTACCATCCAATCACTTTCGACTATTAAAAAGTGCACTAGCCGTTGCAGTTCACAATCAAATGATTCCTTTTTGAAGTTTCTACAACAATGCTTTCTATAAAAAAAACAACGCTGTATGCCCCCAGGACATGACTTACAACCCTTTCCCTGAGGGATGTTGGGGGAGTTTCATCCTCAAAAACATAATTTCCAGATTTTTTACTATGTTGAACAAAATGGCTATCTAAAAATTTTGATTGGATGTGTTTGGGGAAAAGGTGGGCATGAAAGGGGGATTAGTTGCACTCAAATCACATTCGAATTTTAGAAAGGACACTAGCCCTTTGAATTTCCAATCGAAGGAGCCCTTTTTCAAGTTTCTATGACAAAGCTTTCAATGAACAACCTTATATGCCCCCAAGGCATGACTTACAACCCTTACCCTGAGGGCTGTGGGGGGTGTGTCATCCTCTTAGATATAATTTTTGGACCTTTCAACTACTTAGAACAAAATGGCTATCTAAAAATTTTGATTGGTTGTGTTTGGATAAATGGTGGGCGTGGAAGGGGTGTTAGTTGCCTTCCAATCACTTTCGACTATTAAAAAGGGCACTAGCCATTTCAATTTCCAATCAGATGAGCCCTTTTTGAAGTTTTTGTGACAACGCTATCTATGAAAACCTTATTTACTCCCAGGGCATAACCTACAACCCTTGCCCTGAGGGCTGTTGGGGGGTTGTCATCCTCAAAGACCTAGTTTCCAAAACTTTCAACTGCTTTGAACAAAATGGCTATCTCAAAATTTTGATTGGATGTGTTTGGGGGAAAGGTGGTCATGAGAGGGGGTTTGTTGCCCTCCAATCACTTTCGACTATTAAAAAGAGCACTAGCCCATTGAATTTCCAATCGAACGAGTCTTTTTTGAAGTTTCTACAACACTTTCTATAAAAACCTTATATGCCCCCAGGGTATAACTTACAACCCTTGCCCTGAGGGCTGTGGGGGAGTGTCCTCCTCAAAAACATAGTTTCTATCTGGAAATCAACTATGCTGAACAAAATGGCTATCTCAAAATGTTGATTGTATGTGTTTGGGGAAATGGTGGGCATGGAAGGGGTGTTAGTTGCCTTCCAATGATTTTCGACTATTAAAAAGGGCACAAGCCATTCCAATTTCCAATCAAATGAGCCCTTTTTGAAGTTTCTATGCTTTGATACGAAGTGCCCCGGTATGGAAAACAAAAATAAATAATACATTGTGCCAACATCGTTCTTTACTTAGGCAGCGCAATTGCGCTGCCTATGATGCGGAATATACAACGTTATCAACTGTTTTAAGATCTTCAAAACTTTTTGCATTTTTCACATGATGCAAAATTACTTGTAAATAGAAGCACTCGGAAAAAGCTACAAAATTTACTTTGTGAATTCGTTCAATGACATGTAATTGACAGATTCTCTGTTTTTATGCACTGGTATTGCCATTCCATCTATAGTGTTCAGGCGTTACCCAATAATAGAGAAATTCCTTCTTTTTCATTTGTTTTAATGCCTTGTTGTGTTGAAAATATGCTTATAACATTGAGCGTTGTTGTCCAATATCTACCAATAGCTTCTTGGGATTGGCTGATATTTTGCATTAGATAACGTCCTGGCAAATGAACATTTAAATGTTGAACGACATGGCTCTTTTTCTGGACATCATAACTAAATAGTCACCAGCATGCTTCAGTTGGTGTAATGCAGCATCCTTCTACATAGGTTTCTGCTTCATTGAAAATAATGTACCATTTATTTTCGACAATCTTTATTGAAGCACAATCATGTCCCTTGTAGTTGTATTGTATTTATATAGATACTTTACCAGACCTACATTTCCTGTATATTCGACATTTATGTGATGTTGGTATTTTTTAAGCATATAAGGATTATATGTGGCGACATGATGATTATCACAAGTCATTCGACGATTATTAGAATCTTTTCGATAAGCAGCATAGTCATGTGAATATTCTTCTCTATTCATTTCGTCTAATTTGGGATCATAACGACGTTGATACTTTGGTTTTTCAGCATCCGCTAGAGATGTGGCTGAATTGTACTGCTGTGGGAAACCAAAGCGGCACTGGAATTTTCCATTTTTATTAATCATACAACTCGCGTTTGGATTTAAATTCCCGCACGGATTATGAATCATCCATTTTAAGACTAATTCTCTTAATAATGGATCATTGGAATTTGGAATTTCAGCTGAAATAAGATCATCAATTTCAACTGGATTATGGGTTTGATCCCGAGGACTCATGAATAGCAAATGCATATGGGGTAGTCCGCGTTTTGAAATTAAATTATATACACATATGCTGCCGCCTTTCCAAATATCTGATCCTTACCAATATCGTTGATTGTATCGTCAAATTTTAGTTTAGCAACTCAAGTAATGAGATTGGGACGATCTTGAGGGGACTGTTCTATAATAGAGTTATCATCAGTTTAAATACTTGGTGCTTCTTTAAATTCAGGCCAATCAGGATTGCAAGTCGCAGTTATAAAGAAATCTGGGGGTCCAAGGTGGCAAACAATAGCCCAAGTGTCTTCAAAATGCTCAGCAAAGTAGCGTGTTGATCCAACGAATGATGACGGTAGTATAACTTTTTCACCAAAAAATGCGTCCTCTTTCGTGGCTAAGTCTTTAAGAAGTTGTGTAACACCTACGTAGTTTTCTTGGTTAAAATTTATCCAATCAATACGATCACGCTCAACACGAATAAAGGTATTAAGAAGGTACTGTTGGAAAAGTCTTCCACCAAAATGCAAAGCATTAGAACCAGTTCTATGCAGATTGGGTGTTACAGCTTGCACAGAAAGCCTTTTTGTATGTTCAGGTCGAAAAGCAATACGATTCCTTGCTAATTCAAACCATGTTATGTATGAACGACATACATAAGCTGTTTGAAGTAGCATACCCTTTGACTATCCTGAAGTTCCAACTGGATAACACTTTGGGTAGGTAAAGGGCTCCACACGATGGTCGGTATTTTTTAAAATGACTATATTTTTTCCACGTTGTTTTACAACCATTTCATTTGGTGGAAAACTATGGTCAGCAATAAGAGTAAGCACAACGCATACCTCATTACATACAGGAGGGTTAAACCGTCTATAATATACACCATCTGGCAATGTAAAAATGAGCTGCACGTTTGGAGGCTGTTGTCCCAATGAAGCATCAAGTTGATTTGCCTCATCCTCCACTTCTTGCATTTTTTTTTGTAACCTTTCGCATAATCGTTTAAGTCTCTCAATATTTCTTCCAAGAGTTTCATTAGATTACGAGAGATCCCATAATTTAAAGGATGTGCGAGGCGTTCCTCAACTGCGTCATTGGGGTCTAAAAAGTACATTTGGCCATATGAAGGTGGCTCAATTTATGATAAATTTGTCAAGCTACTTTAAAGCTAAATATATTCCGACTATTTATGGTTCGATCATCGCTTACGTTGAATGAAGCTAGAGCAAAACACAAGTTCAAGTTTCGAATACGATTATAAAACTCTTCAGAGAGCAAGTGACATCCTAAAAAAAAGGCAGACCAATTCAATTTGAAATTAAGGTGGTGACATTGCAATTTGAGCCTGCAAGCAGTAATATTTAAACGAATTACCTTTGTTTGCCACTCTTTCCTCTGGAAATTCTTTTCCAGAATTTCCTAATGAAATTCTGAAAATGAAATTTCCTAATTGAAAATGCTCTAAATTTCGTTTTCGTTTATCTTCTAACTGCGTGTATCTTTGCTCTTCTTTTTCATTTTTGATACGCTCTAATTGCTGTTTTCACATATATTCTAACCGCCTGTGTCTTTGCTGTTCATTTTCATTTTTCATACGCTCTAGTTCTCGTTTTTGTTTATCTTCTAACCGCGCGTGTCTTTGCTGTTCATTTTCATTTTGACACGTTTTGGATTTTGATTACTTCAGATACTTTAGCAATGGCCTTTTCTTTAGCTGCCCGTATTGGTGCTGTCATAAAAACAGCCTTTAAGCAGATATTGATTCTTTGCAAGTTTGTGCTGAAGAATTCCTTCTTTCTTTTTATATACTAAAATAATAGACAATCTAATTTGACAGTCTACTCATAATAGTGTTACAAGTGAATATTGTATATTCCAGGCAACTATACTTTTGAATCCCAATTGTGTCCTATTATCATGGCAAGATCAGACTTATTGTAGTAAGGTACCTTTACTTCTTCACTGATTCTATTTTGCCTATTGTGTTGAGGCTGTCAGCTATCGCACATGCGTGTTTGGGGTTATTGTGTCCAATGTGAATCACCCTGCATTTACCTACCTTAAATTAAAGAAGTTTAGGACCAAATTAAATTTGTTGTATTTTCAAGGATTGAGGAACAATTGGTAGGACCAGTAATCTTATAGTCACCAGCTTATAAAGTTATTTTCTTGCTACTAATAAGAGCCTGTTCATTAATATAAATTTTAGAGTGTTGGACCAATGACACTACCTTTGGGGAACCATAGTCAAAATTGTCACTTCATATGAGAGCATATCGAATTTCATAAACAAGTGGGCAGCATTCAGCTAGACTACAAAAGACTGTCCAGTACCATGGTCACTACAATTTTCAATGCTCTTTTTGTGGCATAACAACCTTCATCACATTTACTGTATTGGTAGTAATGGCCTGGAAGCAGTGACTGAGGAGAAAAACTGGATATAACTTTTTGAAGAGAGTTTACATTTTGCAGCCACAAACCAGCATAGACAATCAAAGCCATCTGAGATCTCTGATGTCATAAGCTGTGTTCATTAAGCTAGTTTCATTGGGAACTAGAACGCTATGTGTCATAGAGAACCTAATAAAGTTTGGCAGGGTTCTTGTATTGTCTCAATTTATGATAAATATCAGTCTTTGAGAGATAACAGTGACTTTCATCTTATCTTGAATTGAAGAGGTAGGTTGAAAGGGGAGTTGGTGATAACTTCTAACAGACAAGGAGCCCAAAGGAACCATCATCACTCACCTCAAATTATTGGCTGTGTGATTTTATGAAGATGAAAGTATTAAAAAACATGGTGAAATATATGAGAAATGCTTGAACTGTCAAGGTGATTATGTAGACAGGTAACCTTGAGTGTACAATGTTTCTAGTAATAAACCGTTTGTATATGTTTATCTGTCTTTCATTTTTAAACCATCAGAGAATGAAAAAAGGACAAATAGCAATCCTTGTAAATAAAGTGTGATTCACCCTATCAAAAAAAAAAAAAAAAAAAAGAAAAAAATTCACGGTCCAAGAACTCAAATGCCACTTCTTCAGGTAATACGCGATTTTCGAGAAATCCAGCAAAAAGTACTTTACATGGAAAGTACCACAGTCCATAGTAGTGTTTCGTCTTTTTACTAGCTAAGAGAATTCCCTGGCTCTTTCTGAGGCTCTGGAAAACATTGCTCCATAATCTACATAAAAAGAATTTGAAAAACATTTCGAGTGAAACATATTCAAATTACTTTAGTTTATGGCTCATATAGCTGGTTTTGCATAAAAATATGCTAAAACTATCTGAGAACGTATATGTGCATGTGTGCTGTCTTGAGGCTCATGAGAGATTTGTAGATTTATTCTAAATAGGAGGTGCCTGATCAGTGGTGTTTCTGGCCTTTCGTGCATCCGGCAAAATCTTGAATAGTGCCCCCCCCTGCCACCCAAAAATTTTCAGGTCAAATTTAGACAAGATTTTCATTTATTTACATAATTTTGCCAAATGAGTCCTCTACTTTATTTAATGAAAATGAAATTTCAAAAATTGCGAAATGATTATAACTGTTTGATTATCTATTTTAAATTTTGCGCCCCTAAGGCTTTTGCACCTGGGGCAAGTGCCCCCTCCTCCCAAAAATTGCTTCTGTGCCTGATGCAGCTTTGGAGCCAAAGGTTTTCATTTTCACATATTTTAGCATACTTTCTCTCAAATATTTTAAGAATTTTTTAGATCAGTTGTGGTGAAAGTCCCCCTCCTCTCCTGTTTTATTTCCAAACTATTTTCTTACCTTGGTTTGGATTTTTTACATTTCCTGTCTTATTTTTTGGGAATCACGTATTGATTTTCAATGTAACGGATGTCAACATTTATGGATTAATTACATTGAAGACAATAAGTTTTTTTTCTGGTTCACAAAGCCAATTATGATTTTACTGTATTGAATCTCAATTCTTTTTTCTTTCTAAATCAATTATTTTCGCTTTATTACCATAGTAACGATCACAAAACATTAATTAAAGTTAGGAAGATTAAAGGCAGTTAATTTCTATTTTTAAAAGTCGAATTACAAAGACAATCGTTTTTTTTTGTCATGAAGCAGTGGGAAAGTCAATGAGTGCATATCATCATACTTGCACAAAGAAAGATGGTGTTGGTGTGTGGAGAGGCCTACCCCAAAGCTTCGTTTGTAGAATCCCAACTCCCTTTTGGAAAATAGCAGTCTTTAGCTGCACTTTTTAAGTTTTCCACATTTATAATAATCCTGTGCAAAAATATACTTTTTAGGTGGAAAGAGAATCCACAATTAACAGTACAGCATGGAATAGATATGGTACCGTGAATGTCCGAAATCGGTGAGAATGTCGACATTCACTGGTGAAAGTCCGAAATACGTTTTTTTTTCTCATTGGATTTAGTCAGCATTACCAGTCAACATTTTCAGTTTTATGTAAGGTTTGATGATAACAGGTTATGTTAGTTTGGCTTTCAACTCATTTCTGAGATTTATAACCTTTTTTAATCTAACTTTGACTTTTAACATCAAAGCTTGCACAAGACTGAAAAAACTGATTCACAAAGCTCATTGAATCCAAGCCGAGAAAAAGGAATTTTGGACATTCACCGTGAATGGCGACATTAACCAGATTTCGGACATTCACAGCAAAAGATGTACTGCTCAGAATTGCATAAACTTCTATATCCATTTACCATTTGCTGATCTTTCTCTAAATTACTCTCAGCTTGAATTACTTGCTTAGGTAACAAATTCTTCTCTCTTTCTCCCAAAAAGAGAATCAACCAAAACCAATAAGGACGGTGGTATTTCAATGACGATTAACTCTCACTTTACAAGAAAATACCTAAGAATGACAAAGCTTCTATTCTAAATGCTAAACAAAGTAGTTTTCCCAGTGTAAATTTGTGGATAATTAAATTCAAGAAGGGTAATATGAGAATGGTTTGTGTTAAAGAATTATTTACTTAATTGCCTTATTCTTTGGTAGTGGTTTTTGCTGGAGCAACACTTGTGTTTTTGTCCTGTTTTACTTTTCCTCTGCTGCCGATTTCATTTTTATATTAGAAGATAATAAGGGCCTAACATCTGCAGTTCTTATAGATAGTGTTAATCTAACCTGAGATCCTGGTTGAGTTGATTAATCTGTGGATTAGCCTGTGGATCTCAGGTTAGAGAAACTGCATATAATTCTTACCTGGGGCCAAAAAGAATGGTTGTTGCTTGTCCTTGAGTCAGATCCAACAGTGTGCGAGCTCAAGTAGACTTTTGTAGCCTGTGTCAGTGTGGACTATCTGAAGTTGTTCCGTCAAGCTTTTGTTTTGTCCAGTAATGTTTCTGCTTTTGAGTGCAGAGCTATATTTAAGCAGGTAGCAGTTTCAAACTCTAGTCACACAAAAATGTGAAAATAACTCAGATGTACGATGATAGCTGGGCCCCATAGCCAAAATATCTTCTTAGAATAATACGTAGACCACTACAAAATTCCTTAAAGGAGCATTTTGCCTCGGGTCTGAAAGTGCGGCCATCCTCTGTTACGAGCCATTTTTCTTTGTGTTTTGGTTGAGTTTGACATTTCATTCGTTGCCTTTCGAACAAGGCCGTATCCAGGGGGTGAGTGGGTTCCGGGTTTGACCACCCCTCCCCCCCCCACACCGAAATTTTTGTCCGACTCGTAGAAACGTAACAAAATGCATATAAACCAGTTCTGGTGCGTTAAAAAAATTGTAAACCTTCCCCACACCCGAATAAAAATCCCGGATACGCCCTTGCTTTGGGACTGAGAAGGAGGAACGGTATAATGTGTAGAATTGGGGGTATGCTCTTTGCTACTTTCTTAATAGGGACATTTTAAAGTTTGTCCGCAACAAGAAAATTATTTAACCTTTGGATTATGACAGATACAATTTTATGCAACGTTTAACGGTAATTCTTCATGAGTTGATCAAAGTTTGTGACAAAAGTTTTTCTCGTACAAAAATTTGTTCATGAGGTGCACTTTATTTAGAATTTTGAGGGGCTAACATCTTCGTTCTTGTGGGACATATCTCTAAAGAAATCAGATAATGACTGCACAATTAATCTGCATTATTGGAAATGTAAAGCTGCCTTCTCTCTTTCCACAGAGACCTCCACCCAGCCCCTCTTGCTGCCAACGTTTTAGCAGAAAGGTAGGCATGTTGAATCTCTGCTTGAGCTGAAATCACGAAAGAATTTCTAATCAGAGCGATTAAAGGGCCAAAGGGAGCCAGCACCCGCTCCAACAACCTCTTACTCTGTTCACACTTCTAAATTTTTTTTTTACAGAAAACTAGTGTTGCATTTTGTTTGAACTGGGATCATTGTAATTACTCCCAAACTGTATGCCTGGAGGACCTAAGCGGCCTAAGGTCACTCAACATCGCCCTCACCCATCGTCTACTCTTTAGTTGGAAAGTAGGTGTTTGGCAGCTTTTTTAAGCTAGAATTTTGCAAGAGTCACCTATTAGTAGAATTGGAGGCACACAATGGGCCTAGGGCCCCCTCATCAACCCCTCGCCTTACCAATTGCTTCTAAACCGACAGGCATGTTGCGCCTCGTTTGGAGGAACCTTTAATGTATTATTGGAGGCATAAAAAGGGCTATGGTCCATCTATCATATTTCTGCCAGTCGCACCACCAAAGTTTTAGCAGAAAGGTATGTGCTTCATCTTGTTGAAACTGGAATCTCGTGTTTTCAGTTGAAATAGCTAAAACAAAGTGGGTCAGAGACCCCTCCAATATCCCCTGGTGATTCTCTTTGTACAAGGGTAGGCATGTTGCACTTTCTTTTAACTGGAATTATTCTAGGATTTTCAACTATCACGATTCGAGGACCGAAATAGACTAGGGGTGCCTTCAAAAACACCTCCCTGCCTATCCCACCCCCAACATTTTAGTAGAAATGGGAATTTTGAATCTTGCTATATTGGAGATGGACTATGATTTATAATCTGCATGAATAAAGGGTCAAAGTGGGCCCCTCTATATTCTTCCTCCCCCGTCCTTCAAAACATTAACTATTTAGGAAAAAGGCTGTCATACTGTACCTTGTTTGAACTAGAACAACACTGGAAGTTTCAATATCTACGATTGAAGAATCAAACTGAGCCATTGGCCCCTCCTACACCCACTAGCCCTCTGTGACCCCCATATAATAGCTTGTTGAAACTGGAATTATAAACGAGTATTTAATTATATGAATTGGAGAAACGAAGTGAGCTCATGACCTAAATAACATCCCATACACCACCAACTTTTCTGCAGAAAGGTTGCTAACCTCTTGTTTCGCCAATCGAGTATGAAACTTACGAGGCAAGTATCTCGTGCTATTGGGACGTGAGAATGATGCCTTTGAAAGGTGTGCTCCCCTTCTTCGGCCTTTGTGCTCAGATTTGCTTGAGACTTGTATGGCCTCTACATTGGAACAAGAGGATAGAGAGAATAGGAACAAGAGAATGCTCCCCATGTGTTTCCCAATCTATTGTGTCCGAGTTAAAGCAATTCAAAGTTTGGACGTTCTTGTAGATTCAGGGGAAGGATTGCCTGTAGGGACTTGTAGTTTCAAGATTTACCTAAAAATTACTTATTTGGTATGGTTTTGTTGATCAAATGGCGAAAAGGTTCTTCTTTTGCTGCAGATTATAAAGATGTGTGTTTTATTAAATTTGGGATTACAGCTTAACTATGAGTTCATGCTGGGTATATTTGCAGGGAAATCCCCCAGTTTCAGTTAATTTTTCATGCAAATTCTTCCCACATGGTAACTCTAAAATTATAAAATATGCATTCACAGAATCAGCAGGAAATTGTAGGTCATTCTCAGTAATTACAAAAGTAAAAACACGAAAACAGTTTTTTTTTTTTTTAAATGTAATTTCCTGATTTTTCAAGAACTCTACTCTCTCTACTCTACTCTAGGCTCCCTACTACAAGAAAACTACTAAGCCTGCACTATTCAAACATCATTTATTTTCTTTTTCTTGGGACTTACAGAAAACAACGGGAAGTCATATTTTTACTTTTAAAATAGTTTTTTAATCATCCCCACTTGATGCATGTCAAGTTAAGATAGTTAGTATATTTTTTTTCTTCAGATAAAAGGAAATTTAAGAGCAACGCCTTTCTGCTTAAGGAAAGAAAGTTGTATGATAAGAAAAATGGCCAGGGGAAAATGCCAGAGATTTAAAAAAGGCACGTGTTCTATTGCCTTAGGAGCCTTAAGTTAAAAAATATCGAGCAAAAACATAAACCAACCTTAGAAAACTTGTATGCTATGGCTTTTTGTAACCCTTTATTGAGGAACAAATAAACTTTCAAATGGGGATAAATCCATTTATTTAGACAGTTAAAAAACAGGTACAAAAGTCCAGATATTTTGATCCCATATACAGTGACTGTCTTCAGTAGAAATACTAAAATAATAAAATTGAAACTAGCATATTTATATGCAACAAAATAAATAACTTTTCGGGTCATTCACAAAATAATGAACTTCCGTATTGTTCACTAGATTATTTTCAGAGAGAGTTCATTGACAAAGGTCATTCAAAGTTCTTGATGTAAATTTTCTTCTTTAATCTTGCCCAAATGTAAACAACACCTAATTTAAAGGTGTTACGTCGAAAATCCTTTATTGAGGTTTTCTTTTTGTAGTTTTCTTGTTACTTTATCCCTGGATAAGTTTAAGAAAAACAGAAAGCATGATATGCGATAAACAGAAATCTTGTCTGCTAATTTAGTCCTCGACCATTCCTTAAATTTTTAGAAATGCCACTAAGCGTGGAATTACCAGAAATTAAGTAGATTGTTGTTTAGAGAGGAGGGGGATTCCCCATAATTGATGGAAGCCCCTTCCACTCAAAGAAACGAAAAAAAAATATGGCTTGGAAATGCATTTTCTCGCATTTTTAACACCCGTAAAAAATCCTCTGATATCCCATTCTCTAAGAGTACCCCTTCCCTGTAGTAACATCCCCCCCTATTCTTTTTGTAAGCATGCATTCCAATAAATTTTACGACAGTCACCCAATTTTAAAATAATAAGAGACATATTATCTATTTATTCCTTAAGAAAACCGTCAAATTTTAGTGCAAAGGAAAATTAGTGAGGAAGTTCCTTTTTGTTTATGATTTAGAAGATTGAAAGTCAGTTCCCAGCCAGAAGCAAACTAAGTGTTTTGCCATGTTTGAGGATCGAAAAAAAAATATGTGTAGCCTGTTTTCTGTGTGCAGCTCGAGATTCATTTAAATCACTCCTGCTAAAAGCATAGCTGTCTTGCTAAAATGCTTGCCTACTGTCTTTATTCATTATATTTGTGCTCTTTCCTTCTTATCTTTGTCTTAAAGAACATTTCAGATTCCATTAAATAGTTGACGACATGAATTTTATTTCACTTGGTGCTTTATATTATACACTCTGGGATCGTATACTGGAGACGGTAGAAAGTGCTTCCGCGTTTTATATTATTTTTATATTGTTTAACGTGGTTCCTTGTTCTAAGGAGCCTTCAATGTTTCTAATATTGCTATCGTTTGTTGTGTACCTCGTGAGCAAAACGTCAATTCAGCACGTGAATATGTTTCTTAGATTTGGAAATTTCTTAAGAATTTGCTCCTTACTATTTTCAGTCGTTTTTTAAGCAAAGCTAAAACCGCGTAATGAATGCGTTTTTTTTGTGTAGTTTCAGATTCTCATTACATTGTTCATTTTTGGTAAAGGCAGAGGTGTCATTTTCTTTTGGGTGAAGATCAATTGCCCCTTCCTAGATTCCCCCAAGATTTTAAAAAATACCCATTTTGGTATTTTTTAATAGAAAAAATCCCTTTTTGTTATTCTTGCTGAAAAAAAAATCGAAAAATAACAAAATTACCGATCCCTAAATTTTTAAAAAAATACATTTTGTCTCCTCTGTATTTTTGTGAGTTTGCGCTAATGGGTAAATGTAGGATAAGTCGCATAGAATTTTGACGAATTCCTTGTAGGGTCAAAGGATTCCTATGTTTTTTTTTTCTGGAAAAGTGATGGGATTTTGAATTGAATTTGCAAAAGAAAAACCTAATATTCATTCAATAAGCATAAGGTGACAAAATATCATAAAAAAAAAAAAAAAAAAATGCTGAATCAGGCTATTAGAAATGACTGAGCAAAACCAGCCAACTAGAACATACCCAAAATTTGCAACGTACAACGGATTAAACGAGATGAGACAGCCTTTGATCAGCCAGATACTTATACACATCCTCTGTGAGTTACTCAGGAGTAACTAAACTGGCAAAGCAGGGTCTTCCATACAAAGCCTCAATTGTCAACCTTAGCCCTACCACATATAGCCTACACAGTCTTGTGTTTCGGACCATGCTAATGTTGTCAATTCATGAAAATATAAAGGGGGAGAGGTTAACACATTTTTCTTCAAAATATAAACGGGACAATTTTGTTGTTTTCAAATTTTTACTGGAAAGAATAATAAAAGGTATTATTTAATTAAAATGCCTCCCAAAAAGATGTTTTTCAAAATATAAGGAGGATGCAAAAAATCTTGGGAGCGAATGTCCCCTGCCGCCAGTTGATGCCATTGGGCATTCATCTTTGCAAAGAGATAAATAACCACTATTTAGGATGGTTGGAATTATAAGCACTAATTGGTAAAGTTTTTAATAGGAACCCGTTTTTTTTTTTTTTTTATAAAAGTTAAGCTTCCTAAAAATGTTGATATTTTGGTGTAATAAGTAAAAAAGTAAAAAGTCAAGTAAGTAAGTATGACTGCACTAGACCCCTAAGGTCCAAATTGGCGGTGCTGATCTCCGTTTCGTGGCCCTTCAGCCAGGAAGTGCACTAGGGGGCTGGGGGCCAGCCATCCTGTGCTTTCGCACACCCTCCCTGCTTACCTTCCCCATATTTCCTCAGGTACCCATTTAGAGCTGGGTCGACCCTGGCTAAGCTTACAGAGTCACACCACTGGCCCGCGTCCCAAACCCAAATAACTGGCCACGCCAAGGATCGAACCCGTCCCCCTCGACAAAGAATTCTCAACCCAGCGCACGTCCACTTGGCTAGGACGGCCTGGCTAAGTGGTGTAATAATAGTTGTAAAAAAAAGTAACTTAGAGGAAGGGATTTAGGAGAAGGAGCTATATGATGTGAAAGTATATCTTTACGTCTGAACATATTTTCTTTTAACTTTTCGGGAAAGTCCTATGTGTCTATGTGAATTTATTTTATGTGCCCTATGTGCCCGATCCTAAAGTCCTATGTGGCTGATCCTACGTTAAATTGTGAATTTATCCCCATACTCTGGACTCACAAAGCTGTTTTTTTTGCGTAAAACGGCTTAAATAAAGTGTACGTGACAAATATGTCACATACACTTTACTTGTACGTAAAGTACAAGATTCGGTGGAATTGATTCATTCCTCCTTTGAACTGAAAAGTGTGAGATAAACTGACGAATGGCTTAAAAACCGGTGAATTAAAGGAAATATTTAATGTTTAACGGAAAATATGGTATAAATATGGGATTCTAGTATTGTAAGGAGAAAAAAAACGATCTTTAATTTATAGCATTTGGAACTCGATTTAGTCTAAGTTTTGGCCTTTCAAATTTAGTTGAGTTAGTTTATGAGATAGGCTAGACTGACGTTTATGACAATAGACTGACATCAATAGGTAGTTTTTTTTGCCTAAAGGCTAAGGAAAAATTTGTAAACACTGGAATCTAAGCATAAAAAAAGAAGAAAAGAAAACTAAGAAGAAAAGAAAAAAAGAAATATGGAAAAACTAAAAACTTGAAAATCACTTAAAAACTTGATCCCTTCTCTGTTATATATGGCCTACTGGCATATGTTACACAGTACGCGATCAGCAACTTAGTTTCTCGGTTAAAGCTGTTTAATTGGAAACCAGCTATATTCTTACTTGCGTATTCTGTCCCTTTAATGCTTGTACCGAAAAACTGTAGGCTTAAGCAAGATGCTCTAGATTAACTCTATTGGAAATGCCCCGTTTTTAAGAATCTGGGACCAAGTCTCCCATTCAAGTAGGTACTTCCATTGTCACCTATTGTAAATATGCGTAGTTTCCGCAAAAATGTGTAAAAAAAAATCCATGAATGTCTTGGGACGGCGCTTTTATTTTATGGAATCCTCTTTTTTCGCTTCTAAGAACTGATATTAGGCTACTTACACAATTCTCTCCTTTGCAATTCTAATGCATCTTCTTGGTTTAAGCCAAAAGTGGTTTTTACTCTATAAATCACTGCTTGTTGTAAATCAAGCAAGTTTAGACGACTTAATAGACTGTGTAGCTATATTATCTGGAAAATACTGCATGCATTATGACTTAAAGAAAATAATCATGTTAATTGATCATTTTTCGGATTAATATATTAACATATAATGATTTTCCGATTCATTGCAATCTTATCTAGAAAATCTTGCGCCTTAACTGCTTAAGATTGATTTTAGCAGCATTGTCGTATGCTAGATAGACAGCAAGACCTTATATCTGCATTTTTAATTGTTCAGGGTAGAGGAAACTTCAAAAACCTCAATGTAAAAATTCAAGACACGATATTTCCAGGGCCTTTCTAGCACAGAAGCCAACTGCAAAGAAATGCGCAAGTGTCCACTTCACCACCCAAAGCGAAATTATATTTTCGCTGTTTATGGTTATTATGTCGCAGTTATTGGAATACTCTTTTGGTATTGTTTTAATTCATAGCGCCATCGGTAAAATTAGAAAGGGTATATTAAGAAAAGAAACGGATTTTTTTTTTTTTTTCGTATATAGCTGAAATGCTAACTAATGTGCGTGCGTTATCGATTCTAGGGCTGAAAATCGGTCCGACTTTAATTATTAGCAGTTGAGATTATTAAGAACATTATTACTTTGAAAGGTTTAAAAAGCTTATAATTTGTCGATTAAATTTAAAGAAATGGTTTTCTTTAGCTTGGATCTCGATTCGAAATTTAGCTCACTTTTTGAACTGAATGTTATGGTATGTCTTGTTACCTTGATTTACCGTTATACCTTGCTACTGTCGAGACAAGGTTGGTTTGGTCCATCCTCTTGCTATTGAGCTCCCCTCCTCCTCTCTCTCACTTTTGTATCTCCCCCTCTCTCCCTCTTTTTTAAGCTTTTCCCCTAGATTGTATACTTGCTAAATTAACTTGTAAGTTATCACCCTTTATGAGACTAGCCCAAGAATAATAGAGAGGATCTCAGGGCAGACATCTGTGTCCTGGCATTTATCTTTTAAGGTTGTAATGAATGTTTTTTTTTTTTTATTCTGTAAAACATTATTTTTCAAATTATATCTATAAAAAAAATAATATAAAACCAGTAAAATGGAATAAGAATAGATTTATCTTATTTTTCATGGATTTTCTGCTCTTCTTTTAACCTCTGTCTCTTTTTTAGGTCTCTTTAGATCATGGAGTTTGAGGCTCAGACTGTAAGAGACTCGGAACAGCCAAGTGACTGTGATACCTCTCAACATGGTGGAAGAAACACTCCTCTTCCTCCTCCTTCATCACCAAGTGATGAATCACGGCTATATAGTCTTAAATGGTCCTCTCACACTGAACAGCTTTTGTATCATTTCGACAGTTTGCTTCAAGCAGAATGCTTTGTGGATGTAACTCTGGCATGCGAGGATGCCACGTTTAAAGCACATAAAGTTGTTTTATCTGCTTGCAGGTATGTTAGAATACCATTTTAAATATTTGGAAGGGGATCCATCATAGCCAGTGGCGTAATTTTGTCAAAATCATGGGACAAAGTTGGAGCCAATTTTCCCAAATCAAGTGAAAATGACAGTGAAGAATGAGAAATGGGTCATATAGTACCATAAAGGCAAATATATATTATAGAAAATTGACCTGTTTCTCTGGATTCTTGAATTATGCGGGTAATCATAGTCTTTAAAAAAAATTTTGCGGAAGTTAAATTTCTGCTGGGAGGCAAACGAAGGTCTGGAGGGGGCAGTTGCCCCTGCTCCATAGCAAATTACGCCCTGATCATAGCTAGCAGTCATAAGAACAGTTTCTTTTGCCCTTATTCTATTCCTTGTCACAAACTATGAATTTCATTAATTCGTTAGAAACAAAATGAGCTCTTAGAACAAGAGGTTTGGTTAAGAAATGAATTATGAAAAAAATTAGCATAAAGTCACAATGTGAATTACGATTTAAATACAATATAAATTAATGTACTAAGCAATAAAATAATTAAGATAATCGAGATTTTGTCCGGGAGCCAATTAAAAGCTGAAACAGACACGTTTCTACTATCCGTAGAAATAGCAGTGAATCTCAAGTTCAATAGAAGCTAACTTGTGTTAATCCCCTTCCCCCTCACGCTGTAGCTGTTGTTGAATTGGGCCAACATCTCCTTAAAAAATGCTTTATTTTTCTTCAGTTTAGTTTTGACGAACTATTTTTCGGCTACAAAATACGAAGAAGAGAATTATGAGGCTGAGCTCCTTCGGTTATTCCTTAATTTCAGCTGCAATTTTTATATTTCGTAAAATATATGTATTGGCTTTAAATTTTATTAATACTTTACCCTGAAAAATACATTGAAGCAGGACCATACAGGGTCGGGAAGTCGTAAAATCATAGTAGGGGAATTATATTATAATAATTCTAATTATAATTATATCCAATGATCTAATATAAATATACTATTATAAATCTAACAGTAGTCTAATATATATCCAATAGTCTAATATAATTAAATCTAATTACATCTAGTAATAAATCTGATTATATATTATACTTTAATAATTATATTCTAATAATAATCATAATATTCTCAAATGGAAATTTCTTCGTTGTAAAATGGGAAGGATTAGAGTTACTGGGTTTGTGGTAGCACTGCATAATATGGTGAATTTTTGAATTCATGATTTTTCTTGTGTAAAAGGAATAAAAAAAGAAGCAATTAAATTGAGGTTTTATTTTTGTTTAGTAAAGAATTTGATGGATTCATAGAGTCTCAAATCCCTGACAATTTTTTTGCACCATACTGATGCTGACAAAACTTTAATTTAATGCTCGAGTCACACCGTAGTCCGATAAAAAGCCTAGTTTTATGAATGACATGGGGCTTTTCTTGATTTTAACATCTTGTATTTCAGAAGCGGAAAATTAAAATGGCATGAAATTGGTTTGAACAGCCAATTGAAAATACCAACTGTAATTTGTTCCCAACTGCTCTTTACTAATGCTACGTCTTCTTATTTTTCGTCAGATTCATTTAACAGCAAGGTTGTATCCAATATTTTTGTTCAGGGGGGAGGGAGGGAGGGTACAAGAAAAACTTTAACAAATGCATCAAAAACTTGTTTATATGCATTTTCGTTAAGTTTTCAAGAGTTGGACTAAAATTTTGGTGGGGAGTGTTTAAAACTGACCCCCCCCCCCCCTGGATACGGCCTTGCTTCACAAATAGAAAAACTGCTGTTCCAAGCTTCTTTCTTTAAAAAAAATCATGCCTTAATTCTTGACTCTGATTCGTCAATGAAAAATTTCGTACTAGAAAGCTAAACAATGTTCAACCCGAGATATTATGAGTGGTGTACATAATTGGCCCTTTTGTCGTGCTTTTGCTGACATATGTGACTATAATGTGGCCCGGGCATAAAATATACCAGAATGACAATCTATCAGCTTTTAATGGCTTTAGTTTTTGTTCCCTATTTCCATTTCATTTTTCAATTCTGTATATTTAAAATAAAGAAAAAGGGGATAATTTTATAGCTGAATGATTTTGAAGTAGATTAAAAAAAACATTAGTGGTTGCAACGAACCTAAGGAAGACAAATGTTAGAGAATAAAAATTGGTAGAGTCTTGTTTGCTAAAAAGAATGTAACCAATCTTTTGGTTAAGTAACCATCGTGACAATCACCCTTTCAAAACTATCAAAAAATCACATAAATAAGACGATCTTGGAGAACAAAATATAAAAACAAACTCCGCACTAGTCAATACTTAACTACAAGGGAGCAATTTGCTGTGGGGAGGAGGGTAGGGCAACTAATCCCTCCCCCTGAGCCCATTTGTCCCCCCCCCCGCAGCTGGATTTTAGCGTCTTCAAAAGTCTTGTCAAAACTAAGATAGTCTACATAATTCAAGCATTCACAGAAACAGATCAGTTTTCTTTAGTATAACTTTGCCTTTATGATACTATATGGCTCATTTTTCCCATGGTCATTTTCACTTGACTTGGGAAAATCGGCCCCAACTTCGACCCCCCCCCCCCCTCCTCTTCCAGGATTTTGACGAAACTACTCCCCTGCTTTACTAAGGTTGATTTCAAGCAAGGCAAATGGTTACTTGTAGGTTGTTATAACACAGACGAAGATCGTATGCGTTTTCAAAAATATCCTGAGATCTCTTGAAATACTACAGGACTAAAGTTTAAACTCTTTGATGGGATTGCCAGGTTCAGAAACCCGTAGAAAGAGCATTTCACTCTTGTCAATTTCGAATAATCGTATTATTATTATAACTCAAGAGAGAAAAACAAATGCCCTGGCTCAATGTGAAATAATAGAGAATAATAAAAAAAGTGAAATAATAGAAAATTGAATCAGGTCTCAAAAAGCCGTGTTTTTGTATGTATACAATAAAGCACGAGGAAAGACCATTAGATGAGGTTACTGCACATTTCGAACACCGAAAACAGAAGCTAGAACGGAAGACTAAAGAAGTGAAAAAGACTTTGCTTAAAGTTGCCAAAATATCTGGTGACATTCAAAGGAAAACACGGTAACATATTTTCTTTATTGATTTGGCTTGCGAGAAAATTCACCTCAATGTCCTTTAGTCTCTTCTAATAACAAGGAAAAGTAATTCAAAATTATCAAAAATCAGCTAAGCTATAGGCGATGAACTTATTAAATACCGAAAGCGTATGGTGTATTGCCTTGGATAGGTTCTTACAGAGGCCTGACAAGGGGGGGGGGGAGGTTACTACCATGATGAAAAGTGGTCATAAAAGTCAAAAAAATTTGACGTATCAAAGTCTGTGTTGAATCAAGGCCAGAACTTTTCAGTAATTTGAAGGGAGGCCCGCGTTAGTTTGTGATAAGCCTGAATTAGATCGATAGTTTGGACGCTAATCATTCTTTAGCATCAAATTACTAAAAAAAAAACAGAAGGTTTCATGTGTGTGTGTGTAATTTACTGCAGAAAATAACCGGTAAGTCTATTAATTGAACCAGTTTTCGAGTACGTATAATGAATACCTGATAAGCTGGCAAAAGTGTTCCGATTTAATTAAAGGTAATTTGTAAGTTTTAAAATATTCCTGACGTATTTCTGTAAGAAGTCCAGCTTTTTCAGTTGAAACATTTTAACTTGAAAAGCGTCGATCGTAAGACATTAATCGTTAATTCATTAGGAATAGAAATGTAGCCTAATATTACGAAAAAAGCCCCCCCTCCCTGGACCCTAACATTTCTTGAATTTCTGGGCACTTCTTATTGAAATTATCAAAATTTATTTCTTTCTTTTATTATCCCCACCGCCAACCCCAAAAATTATACCCCCCCCACCGCCAGAAAAATCCCACGCACGTGTCTGCTCAACTGCAAACAATGATGCTAAAGATACGGGCAACCTGCTGTTTCTTTTTTTATGTTTTCACGAAGTTTGGAGACCGTAATTCATGGATTAGTGATGCTATATTTATTAATTGATCTTTAGCTGCGTCTCCATAGTGGTTCCATTATAGCTTAACCCTATTCAAATCAACCCCATTCAGCTCAACCCTATCAACTTAACCTTGTTGCATCTCAACCCCTGTGTAACTCAAGTCCCATTTAACTCAACACCATTAAAATCAACCCCCGGTGCAACCGAACTCCCATTCAATCCGATCCTCGTTCCACCAAACCCCATTCAATTTTCCCATGCAATTCAACACTTGTTCAATCAACCCCATGTACCTCAACCTGATTTCACTAAGACCCTTAAAATTAACCCTATTCCATCTTATTCAACCAAAACCTTTAACATTAACACGATTTATCTGAACTTCGTTCAAGTCAATTCCCACTTAGCTCAAGTCCCATACAACTCAACCCCATATATCTCACTCCCATTAAATTCAGCCCCCTGAAAACCATCGCAAACAATTTAACTCGATCCTTTATGATAGACAACTCCCATTGAAATAGAACCTCTTTAATTCACCAATAAAACTGAACAGTTAACTCAGCCCGTTTGTCAGAAGTTTGACCCAAATGAAATGGTCTTTATTCGTTGTTTTCTTGTTTTTTTTCTTCTTTTTTTCTGGACTTATGTTGTCCAAATTTATGTTTTAACTAATAGGTTTACATTATATCTAAGAAAACTATATTCAATGAAATCAAAAGCACTTTTTCCAATTAATTTCGAAAAAGTTTTCCAAAGAAGATCTTCTTCAAAGAAAAGTAAAGGGCCTTATCAAAAAGTTAAAACGAATTGAAATGAAGTCATGTAATAATTCAAACTTAAGACACAGAGATTACTATGAATGAATAAATGAAGCCCAAAACGAACAATAATTAAAATCAATAATCGTATCAAACAAAAAGATGAACCAAGGTCCGTCCTGGCTGCTGGAATATAGCTTGTGACAGAGCCGAATATGGCCTGCTGGCATCTTTTCTGCAGTTTTCTCAGGACCTTGGAGGTAGAAAGCTCCCTATTGCTGAGAAGTAAGCCCTTTGCTTAAGCCATCCCAATCTACTTTTTCTATTTCTTGATTTGTTTCTCGTGCTTTACTGCGTGCTTTACATTGTGGTCACTTGTGAATGTGAAGGAATGAGAGTCAACCTTAAAGGAACCTAGGTGATCTGTAGGGAAGAAATCAAGACGAGATGATCCGCATGGGTTATGGTAGGTATCGAACTCAAAAAGTTGTTGACGTCCATGCGATAGAGATAGATTATACAGAGAAATAGTAGCCCCTCCTTATTAGTATTTTGTTACAAAATCATTTGATATAGTGGACGATGAAATCGCCATGGAGGATGGTGGTAGACTTAGAGTGTTTGTCCCGAATGTAATCGAGAGAGGTTTCAAGGTAGTTAGTAATTAGGTAGGCTGGAGGGTTATACATGGTCACAATTATCACGGACTTTGTTAAGAAGGGTCACTCTGACCCACAGAGCTTCTTCGCCCGCTGAGTTTGGAAGATTCAGACATAAACATGGTATATGGCTTTGTAAATAACCGGAGCAACAACCCCTGTGTGGCAACCTCACTCTGCTGTATAGTGTGGCTGAGATTGATTTTCGTAATGTACATAATAGGGAGTTTGGCGGAGTTCACCATATATGAGAGCTATTCCAATCTAGTTGTAATACCTTGTACATTGTAGTGGTCTACCGTAAAAATGTCCGTTGGGATGGTCCGTGGACGTGCCAAAGATCCCCTAAGGAAGGTCAGTTTGATCCGAGGTTTATTTATAATTAATGAAGCCTTGTTGGTGTGTTTAGCCCTACAAAGGCCGAGAGTATCCAAAGGCCAGTGCAATCCTCGAATGGGGAACGAAGCTGAAGAACCTTATACCCATCCTCAGCAATGGAGGCGGTGCCCTGGTATAGGTTGTACCTATGCCGGGTTTACCTACTGGCGAGCGTCAAGAAGAACTTCAGGAAATTACAAAACAAGGAAAAACTTTTAGAGAGAAAAACTGCTGAGAGTTTTTTTGAAGGATTTTAAAAAGGATTTTTGCTAATGAACAATACATTTCCGCAATTCTTTCGAAGCTAGCTTTTCTTTGTTGCCTGGACAACAAAATACAATTGCTTGGGAAAAATCAGTCATCTAAACTCTAATCTCTCATCTAAACTTTGTCATCCTCCATAAACTCCCCCCTTAAACAAAACTGTTATACCTGAAGAGAAAGCGATCATCACATGTTTTTTTTTCTTCTACTTACTGCGGTTTCGTATTGTCACTCACTTTGACGTATTAATTAAATAAATAAAAAAACATGTTTTTTTAACTGAAAGTAAGGAGCAACATTAAAACTTAAAACGAACAGAAATTATTCCGTATATGAAAGGGGCTGTCGCGTCCTCAACGCCTCACTCTTTACGCTAAAGTTTGACTCTGTCTGACAACTTTTTTTTTAAACAATAAACAACTTTAGCGTAAAGAGCGAGGCGTTGAGGAGGGGGCAGCCCCTTTCATATACGGAATAATTTCTGTTCGTTTTAAGTTTTAATGTTGCTCCTTACTCTCAGTTAAAAAAAAACTTGTTTCTTTTTAATTTAATTTTTGAACGTTTTTGAATTTATGCAGGTTTTGATTTTGGCTCACCGTACATTAATAATTGAAACAAAATTTGTATACTAATGTTACTTTTATTTGGTTAAATGGCTTCCTAGAAAGTTATTTAAATTTATTTATGAACGTTTTTATTAGTAATAAATATACGTAACTTACAAATTAACTTACGTACCGAACTTCTATATTCATATATTTTTTAATGCGTATATTAGGGGGTTCACCCCCTAGTCAATACCTCACTGTTTACGCTAAAGTTCAATTTTGTTCCAATTCTTTAAAAATGACCCCTTAATCACAAAGGCCGTGAATTAGAATAAATATCTCTTATGAAAGTACTAAAAAATCTTTGGCTTAAAGAGCAAGGTATTGACTAGGGGGCGAACCCAATAATATACTTAATAATTTCTGTTCGTTTTAAGTTTTGATGTTGCTCCTTACTTTCAGTTGAAAAGCTTATTTTTTTATTTAATTTCTGATCGTTTTTTTTAATAATGCTGGGAAATCTGGCACCCCCTTCATATAAATATCCCTTCCCCCATAAAAACTTCCTCCATGGAAAGATCCTCCCACATAATAACCGAGCCCCCCCCCCCCCGCTACCAGAAAAAATCCTCCCTGAAAGCGTCTGTATACTTCCCAATAACCAATACTATATGTAAACATTGGGTAAAGTTCATAACTTTCAGCCCTCCTCCTTGGGGATTAAGTCATCCTAAAAGACATATTTATTATATTTTCAACCATGCTGAACAAAATGGCTATCTCAAAATTTTGATCGGGTGACTTTGGGAAAAAATGAGCGTGGGAGTGGTTCTAGTTGCCCTCCATTTTTTTGGTCACTTAAAAAAGACATTAGAACTTTTGATTTCCGTTCGAATGAGCCCTCCCACGATATTCTAGGACCACTGGATCGATACGATCACACCTGAAAAAAAAAACAACAACAAATAAACACGCATCCGTGGTCTTTCTTCTGGCAAAAAAAATACAAAATTCCACATTTTTGAATATAGGAGCTTGAAACCTCTACAGTAGGGTTCTCTGATATGCTGAATCTGATGGTGTGATTTTCGTTAAGGTTCTATAACTTTTAGGGGGTGTTTCCCCTTTTTTTTGAAAATCAGGCAAATTTTCTCAGGCACGTAACTTTTGATGGGTAAAACTGAACTTGATGAAACTTATATATTTGAAATCAGCATTAAAATCTGATTCTTTTTATGTATCTGTTGGTATCAAAATTCCGCTTTTTAGAGTTTCGGTTACTATTGAGAGTGGTCGCTCCTTACTTAGAATTCGTTACCACGGACTGTTTGATAAAGTTATATTCCTTACCATAATTGTAAGCGTCCGTAGTCAATTGCCGGTAAAAAAAAAAAATCTGAAATTCGTACTTGAAAATTTCAATGTAGTCCCAATTGTTCATTGTCCATGTCTACTAGACTATAGTTGAATTTCTGAATTAACTGATATGAGACTTTCCAGAAACTTAAGGTTCATGTTTCCTGCGTAATTTCTGGCATGTTGTTCTTCTGTTCTCCTACGGTTTCAATGTATCAACGAAAGACAAAAAAATTGCTATCATTTCATAGCTGAGATTCCATCTACCGAGTTAAATTTTTAAAATATGGTGTGTATGGTTTCTTCGATTGAACATAATTTAAGATTTAGTTGAAAATTTTGGAAAAGATACAATTTCACCCTTTTTAAGCAAGTTTAGATCTTTCTCAATGAAAAAGTCCAAGTAATCAAACAGTTCGTGGTAACGAACTGTAAGTAAGGAGCGACCCGGCTCAATGGTAACCGAAACTCTAGAAAACGGTATTTTGATACAAATAGATACACCAAAAGAATCAGATTTTAATGCTGATTTCAAATATATAAGTTACATCAAGTTTAGTCCTACCCATCAAAAGTTACGCGCCTCAGAAAATTTGGCTGATTTTCGAAAAAAGGGGAAAGACCCCCTAAAAGTTATATAACCTTAATGAAAATCACACCATCAAATTCAGCGTATCAGAGAACCCTACTATAGAGGTTTCAAGCTCCTATCTACAAAAATGTGGAATTTTGCATTTTTTGCCAGAAGAAAGATCACGGGTGCGTGTTTATTTTTTTTTTTTATTTTTTTTTTCCCAGGGGTGATCGTATCGACCCAGTGGTCCTAGAATATCGTGGGAGGGCTCATTGGACTGGAAATTAAAAGTTCTAGTGCCCTTTTTAAGTAACCAAAAAAATGGAGGGCAACTAGGCCCCCTCCCACGCTCATTTTTTTCCCAAATTCACCCGATCAAAATTTTGAGATAGCCATTTTGTTCAGCATGTTCGAAAATATTATAAGTATGTCTTTTAGGATGACTTAATACCCCAAAGTTCCCGGAGGGAGGGCTGAAAGTTATGAACTTTACCCAATGTTAACATATAGTATTGGTTATTGGGAAGTATACAGACGTTTTCAGGGGAGATTTTCCCTGGTAGTGGGGGGTGGGTGGGTCGGGGGTTATGTGGAGGATCTTTCCATGAAGTAAGTTTTCATGGGGGAAGGGACATTGCTATGAAGGGGACGCCGGACTTCCCAGCATTATTTAAAAAAAGATCAGAAATTAAATATAAAAAACAAGTTTTTCAACTGTAACAGCAGCAACATCAAAACTTTAAACGAACAGAAAATATTACATATATGATTGGCTTCACCCCCTAGTCAATACCTCACTCTTTAAGCCAAAGATTTTTTAGTACTTTCATAAGAGCTATTTATTCTAATTAACGGCCTTTGTGATTAAGCGGTCATTTTTAAAGAACTGGAACAAAATTCGAACTTTCGCTGAAAGAGCAAGGTATTAACTAGGGGGTGAACCCCTTAATATACGTATTACAAATATATGAATATAGAAGTTCGATACGTAAGTTACGTATATTTATTACTAATAAAAACGTTCGTAAATAAAATTAAACAAGTTTCGAGAAAGCCATTTAACCAAATAAAAGTAAATTAATGTTCAAATTTTGTTTTAATTATTCATGTACGGTGAGCCAAGATCAAAACCTGCATTTTTTCAAAAACGTTCAAAAATTAAATAAAAAAAACAAGTTTTTATAACTGAAAGTAAGGAGCGACATTAAAACTTAAAACGAACAGAAATTATTCCGTATATGAAAGAGGCTGTCCCCTTTTCAACGCCTCGCTCTTTACGCTAAAGTTTGACTTTCTCACAACTCTACATTTTTTTAAACAATGAAAAACTTTAGCGTAAAGAGCGAGGCGTTGAAAAGGGGACAGCCTCTTTCAGATACGGAATAATTTCTGTTCGTTTTAAGTTTTAATGTCGCTCCTTACTTTCAGTTATAAAAACTTGTTTTTTAAATTTAATTATCAAAATTGCGGCTCGGCGAATGGATAAACCTAGGACTAATGAATTCAATGATTTAAGTATGTTGTCCTTTCGGTGCAAGTTACAGCAGCAGGCTTGTTGCAAAATCGCTTGTTTCAAAGGGAAAATAAACCCCCGAATGGTTTAAAAAATGAGGGCAAAAGCGCTAGTTCCTGATAAATTGTAATTTTCAACCAGTTACTATGCGTAAATACCTCTATCCTATTGACTTTGCTTGATAGATATGGATTCGGTATAGTAAAGAATTTCGCCACTAATTTATCATTTGGTCTTTTTAGTAATTTTCCGAAAAGAAAAGATGGCTTGTTTTTGCCCTTGGTGGCAACCCTGCCTATAGTAAAGTTAATGTTTAGCCTGGCTATATCCATACATGGGGAGGGACGAGGGCTGGGATGCAAATAAGCAGAATGAGCAAATAAGCAGAAAAAAATTAATTGAGTTGAGTTATAAAAAAAAAAAATTGTGGATGTTTTATTGCTATTGTTTCTATTTTAGAAAGTTGATATTCGCACAAGATTGGCTAAAATATTCTTACTGTGTAATAGTTGCGCAGTACGTAACGACACCACATATCCACGTTCTAGAAATCTGCAGTATACCCAGAAATTGTTTAAGGGGGGGGGGCAATAAAGAGATTTTGGGGCGGCCCAATAATAGAAAAGAGAAATTATTTGACCATTTGAATAAGATGTGCCCAGAAACTCAATAAATTTTGTTTTAGGGGGGGGGGGGAAGAGCCGGGCCTTGAGCCCCTCCCCATGGTACGTTTTTCCTAGAAGTATCTTTTTGTGAAGAGACGAAACTTAATTGGAAGATGCAGGGAACTTACGTTATTTGGTTATTGGTTTTTGAATTTCGAATACCTTTTTGTTGACATAAGAATTTTTATCTTAGTTATCTTCATCCCATTGGGGGAAAGGAGATATCGGTTATTTTTGCTTGGTCTTCTACAAAATTATCCTTTTCCCGATCAAGAGTCGTCAAGTACTTTTGCTCTCTAACGCAGGACGGAAACTTTTTAATTGATGAAGAAAATGGAAAATTAACTTCCTAAAGCTCGCCACGAGGAAAAATAACAAGAGCTAATTTCATTTAATTTTTTTTCCGTCAACCTTTATTTTTTCCAGATATTGTTTTTATATATTAAGAGAAATGGAAAAGCGAATCAAAATCTTTAGTTATTTCTAGTTGGGATTATTTTTCTGTTCCCTCCTTTGATTATTGAAAGAAAATAGAAAGTAAATCAAGAACTTTCATCCGTTCTAATAAAAAAAGGAAAAGTCTTTCATTTGTTCTGCTTTTCTGAGTATTAAAAAGTTTTCTGTCCTGCCGAAAGTTACGCTTTTGGTACAAGATCATTTAAAAGAAAAACTACCGAAAGGAGCTAATAATGACAATAGCAATTTTGTCATTGGTTGCTTTATGGAAAGACAAAAGATACAACAGGGTTCTGCGATACTTTACTTTCTTTGAAGAGGACCCAGTATAAAATGCATATTTTGTAGGGAAAGAAGAAGATGCTAATATTATTATCTTGAGAAAAGTTGATTCTGCATAAAATCAAATGAGCAGAGAAACTTCCAAGTCTCTGTCACTCTGTATCTGTATCTTACTCTCCCTATCTTTGTATTTTCTCTCTCTTCCCATTCCCTTCCTTGCTCTGCTCTCTTTCTCCTTCTGTTTCTCAGTACCCTCCATCCCGTGTCATGTCTTTCACTTTCTTCATCTCTCGCCCTCTTTCTCGCCACCTTTCTTTATTTCTCCCTCTACCCCTCTCTCCTTCCCTTTTCTAATTCTCCCTTCATGTGGACCCTTCCAACTCTGTGTAATCCTCTATAAAAACGGTGAAGGAACTCCAGTGAATTTGTTATGTCTGTTTAAAAAAAAAAAAAAAAAAAAAAAAAAATCCAAGCGCAAATCTACCACAAATCACCATCAATAAATAAATGAAACCCAAACGAACAAAAAATTACAATGAATAACCGAGTCAAATTCAAAACGAGCAGAAACTAAGATGAGTAACGCCACCTGTGCCCTCTGAAGACCAGAACATAATTTACACTTTACTAAAAACAAACCTTATTTCGAGCAGAATGTTTCTGTTTCTCATAATTACGAAAAAAAAAATAAAATAAAGTACCACAATCAGAACTAAGATTACTGAAAAAACAAAACAAAAACAGATAAATGTGAATTTTGGATACCAACGTTTTAATTTTGTATTTTTTAAAGTTAAAAAAGTGAAAAGATTTAAAATGTTTCTTGCTTTCAGTAAAGTGCAAATTATGTTCTGGTCTTCAGAAGCCAGTCGTACTCATTTTAGTTTCTGCTTGTTTTAAGTTTGACTCAGTTATTTATTGTAATTTCTGTTCCATTTGGGTCTCATTTATTTATTAATGGTGATTTGTGGTAGTTTTACGTTTAGAAAATTATTTGAATTTATTTCTACTCATATTTGCTTTAATGTAGCTTTTTACTTTTCTTTGAAAAACTTATTTTCTGGAAACAAATTTAAGAATTAATTTCTTGTCCGTTTTTTATTGACATAGTCTTTTTTATTGGAAAGGAAAAAAACATTTTGAAACTTTTTATTTTCTATACTTTTGTTTTTCTATTTTTTTTTCTATAAGAATCTATAGTTTGGCTTACTGTTTGTATGTGGAAGAAAATTTGTCAGCATTTTTTAATATTATTTGAAAAAAACTACGTTTTCTAAACAGTTAAAGAGGCTGAGTTACAAGGTCGAACCTTAAAACGTACAGGGATTAGGAGGCACAGTTGGGGGACTGCCGCCCCCCCCCCAAACCCCCCGCTTTCGCAGCCTTTAAATAAAAAAAAAGTTTTTTAAACTGAAAGTAAGGAGCGACATTAAATCTTAGAACGAACAGAAATTATTCCGTATATGAAAGGGCTGTGCCCTCCTCAACGCCTCGCTCTTTACGCTAAAGTTTGACTTTCTCACAACTCTTTTTTTTAAACAATAAAAACTTTAGCGTAAAGAGCGAGGCGTTGAGGAGGGCACAGCCCCTTTCATATACGGAATAATTTCTGTTCGTTCTAAGATTTAATGTCGCTCCTTACTTTCAGTTTAAAAAACTTTTTTTTATTTAAAGGCTGCGAAAGCGGGGGGTTTGGGGGGGGGCGGCAGTCCCCCAACTGTGCCTCCTAATCCCTGTACGTTTTAAGGTTCGACCTTGTAACTCAGCCTCTTTAACTGTTTAGAAAACGTAGTTTTTTTCAAATAATTTCTGCACGTTTTTGTACAGTTTATTACTTATTATTGCTTGACTAACTGTTAGCTGATCGTGTCAGGAATTAAAGTCGGGGGGCTGCCGCCCCCCAAACCCCCCGCTCTTGAACATTCTTGTGTTAAAGCTTTTAATTCCTGAATACTCAAATCACGTCGTACAAGGTGCCTCCTAATCCCTGTACGTTTTAAGGTTCGAACTTGTGACTCAGCCTCTTTAACAGCCCCCCAACTGTGCCTCCTAATCCCTGTACGTTTTAAGGGTCGACCTTGTAACTCAGCCTCTTTAACTCTTTAGAAAACGTAATTTTTTTCAAATAATTTAAAAAAGAAACTGAGTTTCTTTTTAAAGTTTAAATTCAGTATATAAAAAATTTGCTCTGACAGTGAATCGAACCCGGGTTTTCCCGCCTGACAGTCTGGAGTATCAACCGCTGGACTAAACAGACACAATTGTAACTGTTTTTTAGTAAATGGAAGCTATTTTCGACGCAAGCAAATTCCCACGAAACTTGATATTTGGTTTTTGGAAAACAGGGAAGGAGTGATCAGATTGAGCTGAAATTTCGAGGATAAGCTCCCAGGCTCCAGAAAAGCTTATCCTCTTAATTTCAGCCCGATCAGACAACGTTAAAGGGGGGTTGTGGTGGGAAAAATTAACATGGGCTATTATAGGAAAACGAGGTTTTTCGTAAATGTAAATTCGGGGGATAATTTTTTCGGTCTGAAAATATCAAAAGGCCCTAACAGGTCGAATTCTGCTTCGTATGAGTCCTCATTCACCCGGATCAGTTGCCACTGTGGCCTGTAGGCGTGGCTAAGAAAAAAAAAAGAAATGATGAATTATAAGTGGCTATATTTGGTTTTTGAAAACAGGGAAGGAGTGATCGGATTGAGCTGAAATTTCGAGGATAGGCTCCCGGGCCCTAGGAAAGCTTAACCTCTAAATTTCAGCCCAATCGGACAACGTTAAAGGGGGGCTGTGGTGGGAGGGTCGAAACTTCCGGCCCAGTTTACCCCATGAAGATAAAGTCGGAGGAGAATGAAATTTTGCAAGTTTCTTAGTTTGAGCTTGGGCTACAAAATGCAATTACCGCCGTCTCTCTGCGACCTCTAGGACCTGAAATCGCTTAACATTGTGGTGGGTCGCCTCTTTATAGAGGCACAAGTGTGCCTCCTTGAAAGTACGCCCTTGTGAAAATCTGGACACATATGGTATTGCTTAATTTAGTTTTACGCCTCCTCAAGTTTTCGTGAAAAATAAAACTTGATACCTTTCTCAAAACATTTATCTATGCTATTTTCACAGCATGGATGAACCTACACTCTTTTTTATTTAATTTAATTGTAAGAGCAGAAGTAATAATAGTAGTAGCCCTGAAAGTTTCAACTTAATACCTTATGTGTTCTTGATATATTCATAAGACGTCTAGTTGGCAACCAGCATACCTAGTGCCTAGTGCCACACACCTAGTGCCTTTTGATTTAGTTTTAAAGCAACAAAATTTTCGGGACAGTTTCTACTTCATACCCTATTCTAGGGTATACCCTTTGTACCCTATTAATACCATTAGCATTAGTAATATTAGCACTAATAGCAGCAGTGCTACTACTACTACTAGTAGTAGAAGTATGCAAGTAGTGCATTTTTATTAGCTCAAGATATTCCTTAGCATACTCTGAAATTTTCAACCTAATACTCTAAGCCGTTCTTGATATACAGGTGATACGGTAATTTGACAGCCTGTATACATACTGCATGTTTCAGTTTAATTTAACATACCCCCCAACATTTTCAAAAAGTGTCTCCTTAACACATTTAGTCTTTATAGTCGAAGTAGTAGGGGTAGTAGAAATATAGTACCTTTTGGTTGGTTCAACATCCGTCTTAACATGCACTGAAAGTTTCAACTTTATACTGTTAACTATTCCTGAGATATAGCTGTTACGGCTTTTAATAACTTGCATCCACATAGCGTGTTTCAGTTTAGTTCACTCCTCTTCAACATTCCTTGAAAGTTTCAGTGTAATACCCTTTGCTTCAGTAGCACTAATAGAAATCGTCATATTGATAGCTGTAGCTGTAGCAGTTGTAGTAGTAGTAGTAATATCAGGTGTAGCAGTAGCAGTGTTAGTAATTGTAGTAGTATGCACATTTTTCCTTGTTCAACACCTCCTTTAACATGTCCTGAAAGTTTCAACTTTATGCCCTAAACCATTCTTGGAAACTGTTGATCACCCATTTGACAATCTGTTTGTTTAGAGTATGTTTTTATTTAGTTAAACATCCCCCTAAACATCCGTAAAAGTTCCAAATTCCTATTTTTAGCCTCAGTAGTAGCAGTCATAGTAATATTTGTGATAGTAGCAGAAGTAGCAGCAGTAGTAGTAGCAGCAGTATGCACAGAGAGTATTTTGGTTAGTTCAACGTCTCTCTCAACCCGCCCTGAAAGTTTCAACTTAATGCTCTAGGCTATTCCTGAAAAATTGCTAATGCACTCTTTTAACAACCTGAATACACACAGTGTGTTTTGATTGACTCCAACACTCCCTAAATGTTCCCTGAAAGTTTCACTTTAATACCCTTAACATCAGTAGAAGTATTAGTCGTAGCGGTCGTAATAGTACCAATAGTGATACCATGCAGATAGTCCCTTTTTGTTTGTTAAACATCCCCCTCAACACGCCCTTGGTCAATTCATCATCCACCTCACTATTCCCTTGAATTCCAACTTAATGCCCTCAGTCATTCCTGAGTTTCCCCCTTTTGACAAACTGTATTCACATAACATGCTTAGATTTAGTTCTACACTCGCCTCAACATTCTTTGAAAGCTTCACTTGAATCCACTTAGTCTTTTTGAGCACCGAAGGTCAAACATGCCCTGTTTCCCAATAACAGATACAATGTATAACAATGGGCAAATTGCGTAGCCTACAGCTCTCGTCTAAAGGCTTTGGGGGGTGGACATCCCCAATATCCCCAGGGACATAGTTACTGGACTTTTTAACTATGCTGAACAAAATGGCTATCTCAAATTTTGATTGGATATGTCTGAAGAACTAACGGGCGTGAGAGTGGGGGGGTGGGGCTGCTCGCCCTCCAAAAACTTTTGACTCGTAAAAAGGGCACTAAAACTTCTAATTTCCAATCGAATAAGCTTCTTTGAAATGTTCTATGATAGCGCTGCATTGCCTATGATATTGCTTGTATGCCCTTTTGAAAACCTGTACACATTTAGTTTTTTTTTTTTGTTTAATTGAAACATCCCCTAAATGTTCCCTAAAAGTTTCAGCTTAATACCATTAGCTTCTTAATATTCTTAGCCCTAGTGGTAGTTGTAATAGAAATAGTAGTGGTAGTAGTATAAGTATTAGCGTGCACATATTGTCTTTTGGTCAATTGATCTTCCCTTTTAAGCATTCCCTGAAGGTTCCAACTTAATACCTAATCCATCCGTGAGGTACACCCTTTTGACTATCTGCATGCACATAGTGGGTTTTTAGTTAGTTCAAATTTCTCCTAAATATCCTCTCAAATTGCCACCTTTGTACCTTTAGCCTTAATAGCACTTGTATCATAGTAGTAGTGGTAGTAGTTGAAGCAGTAATACCAGTGGTTGTGTTGTATTAGAAGTAGTAGTAGCAGTATTAATAGCAGTAGTAGTATGCACATGTTGCCTTTTGGTTAGTTGAACATCCACTTCATGATACCCTGGAGTTTCAGCTTGATACGGCAAGCCATTCCAAAGATATTGCTGATGCGTTCTTTTGATAAACTGTATGCACACAGTATGATTTGTTTTAGTTCAACCTTCCCCTCAACCCTTCCTCTGATTTCCACTTCAAAATCCTCAGCCTTGGTAGTATTCGCTACAGAAGTGGTAGTTGTAGTATTAGTGGTAGTAGTAGTAGTAGTAGTTATAGTAGTTTACAAACATTGTCTTTTTGGTCAATTGATCATCCCTCTCATCGTTTTCTTAAAGTTCCAAATCAATACACTCAGTCATTCCTGAGTTACGCCGCTCTTTTGACAGCCTGTTGGCACATAACGTGTTTTGATTTAGCTTGAACTCCCCTCAACATTCTCCGAAAGGTTCACCTGAATGCCTTTCGTCTTTTTGGATACTAAAGGTCAAACATGCCCACCTTTCTCAGTAGCAAGTTCTATATATAAACAATGGGCGAATTGCATATCTTACAGCCCTTGCCACGAGTGCTGGGGGGGGGGGAATAAATTTCCAAAGACATAGTTACTGGACCTTTCAACTATATTGAATAAAATGGCCATCTCAAAATTTTTATTGAGTCTGTTTGGGGAATTGATGGACATGGGAGGGGGGCTGGTTATCCTCCAATCTTTTTTGACTTTTTAAAATGGCACTAGAACTTCCAATTTCCAATCTATGGAGCTCTTTCCGAAGTTTTTACGGCAACTCCTTCTATCCGAAGTGCATTGGCGAAAAAAAAAAAAAATAAATAGTGCATTCCACATCGCTCTTTACTTAGACAGCGCTATTGACCTTCCTATGATACAATACTATTGTCACCGAGGTAAGTTTTCACGAGTCCAAAATTAGAAAATGAAGCGTTTCTCACTTTTTATCTCGAAAACTTAAAGATTTAGTCTTCAAATTATCTTTTATTTTGACAGATATAGCTTATTCTTTTCTTTTTACCTAATTTTTTTTAGTGGAGTTATAATCATCTAACAGACTTGTTTTTAAAAGAAGTATAATATTTTTTGCTTTATGCCTTTTTGTTGTTGAAAATTTCAAAAATATTGGTCCATTTAGCATGTGAGCTATGACTTATTTAACTGCAAAATATAGTGATTTTGAGACAAGTTTTCCAGAGCCCAAATTAGAAAATGCTGCATTTCACACTTTTTCTCTTGAAAACTAGGAAAATTTAGCAACAAATGATCTTTTATTTCAACTTTTATTCCGACAGATATGTTTTTTTTTGTTTGCTTGAGCAGAAGAGTTATTTTTCTTACGGGGCATAAGGTCTTCGCCTGTTCGCTTCCATCTTTTTTTGGAAAGAGAAAGTTTCCGGAACCATTTGAAATTCTCGATACGGTCATCAAGCTAAAATGATATTGACAAGTAGTTGATGGATTAATGAATCATAAAAATATATATCTTCTTCAGATTCATCATATACCATCATAAAGTTTTCAATGGACTGTTTTTATTGAATTTGAAAGAAGTATGGATTCCAGTGAAATTGATGTTGATATTTTTTTTTAATGCGACATGTTTTCAGTGTTCAAATATTTTAGCTTATTTAAGGATAAGAAAATTAACTCACGAGAATTTATGAGGATTTTGGTTGTTTGGGCCCGTTAACCTAATATACTTCAGATTGTAGGCAAATTTGCCATAGAACGTGCAAAAATGAGAAAAATCACAGCGTTTACTCTTTTGTGAGAACCGGAGAAAATTTATTTTTCCACCTTCGCCCCAACAGCAAATTAGAAGTCCCCTCCCTCCATCCAAATTAGTATATTTAAAGTTTTCCTTGGGAAGTCAATCCCCTAACCAAAAATGAACAATCAATTTTGCGAAATGGTACCTATCTTTCCTCCCCCACAAAAAACTGTTCCTCAAATGTTCCAGCTTGGTCCCTCGACCATGAAACCAAACAGGTTATATTGCGTAAGATTCGTCTTTAATTTTAATGTAACCCTACTGACAATGTAATGAAAAATACCCACTTGGCTTAAGGATTCAGGCAGCGTTCGCATAACGTCACATAATTGTTTTCAGAGCTTAATATTAGTGATTGGCCGGGAGTTACCGACATAACCGATTTTATTAGTAGAAGCTTCAATTTTCATCCGAGGCTCACGAAAAGGCACATGTTCTAAGCCTTCTGATCATCTTGACGAGTAATTCATGGATAAATGAATAAGAAATAGGAGTTTCTTGCTATTGCTGGCGTGTAATGCGGCTAGTAAGAGCTCTCGCAGAATAGGAAGATTTGTTTTGTGAGGAGGAATTAGCAACAGTACTAAAATGATTAAAGAATAATAAGGCTCCAGGTGCTGATAGGGTGGTAAATGAGTTTCTTAAATATGGTGGCTCTGAGGTTAGAAATCAGTTACTGAAGATTATGAATATGATTTTTGAAAAAGGGAAGTACCTAACGATTTTAGGAAAACCTTAATTAAGCCACTTTATAAGAAAGATGATAAAAGTGAGTGTGTTAATTATCGAGGCATTAGTCTGGTCGATGTAGGTAGTAAATTACTTAGTAATATGATACTTTTTAGACTGAGAGATGCCGTAGACAAAGTTTTAAGAGAAGAGCAGTGCGGTTTTAGAAAAGGTAGAGGATGTGTCGACCA
Organism: Artemia sinica; assembly: GCA_027921565.1. Lineage (NCBI taxonomy): Eukaryota > Metazoa > Arthropoda > Branchiopoda > Anostraca > Artemiidae > Artemia > Artemia sinica. Next base: position 58,327,265 of record CM051265.1, read on the forward strand.
AATTTTCACTCTTAGGCTAATAATTGAGAAGTGCCTGAGTTTTCAAACACCTTTGGTCCTCAGTTTTATAGATTATGAGCAAGCGTTCGATTCTGTTGATAGAAGAGCTTTAGTAAAAATTTTATCCTTGTATGGTATACCAGACAAATACATTAAAGTGATTAGTGGTATGTACGAGAATAACACTGCTGCAGTTAAGGTAGGAAATGAGGTTAGCAGCTGGTTTTGTATTAAATCAGGAGTTAAGCAGGGTTGTGTTCTATCCCCTTTTGTATGGATTATTTTGATGGACTTTGTTTTAAGGAGCACATGAAAGGCAATGGGAGACCACGGAATCAAATGGGGAGGAAAAAGTCTCCTGGACTTGGATTATGCTGATGATTTAAGCATCCTAGATGAAAGTTTGAGCAAAATGAAAGACGTTTTAGAGGTTTTGCGAGTTCAGGGTGCTAGAATTGGTTTGAAAATTAATGTTAGGAAGACTAAGTCACTAAGGCTAGGAATAAGTGAAGATGAAAAGGTGACGTTGGGTAATGAAAAGATTGATCAGGTGGGCAGCTTCACTTACCTTGGTTGTATTATTAGTAAAGATGGTGGGAGCAGTGAAGATGTTAAAAATAGAATAGCCAAGGCTCAGGGTGTTTTTTCACAGTTAAAAAAGTCTGGAAGAATAGGAAGATAAGTCTGCAAACCAAGATTAGAATATTAGAAGCTACAGTGATGACAGTGGTCAAATATGGCTCTGAAGCATGGACGCTCCGAAAAGCGGATGAAGATTTGCTAGATGTTTTCCAGAGACATTGCTTAAGGATTGTTCTGGGTACCCGGCTGACTGACCGTATTTCAAACAATAGGCTACTTCGTGGGCGGGTGTAAAAAGGGAGGCTTTGAATAGATTGGGGTGGAGGAGGAGCGTGCGTAGCTGTGTTGGCCTCAGGCGGCTTGGTGCTGCGGTGAGTTGTTAGTAGTAGTAGTAGTGGTTTTGCCAGGAAATTGTCTTGTTATTTGGAATCATGCACTTGTATACGCTTTTAGTCATTAAGGAGGGGGGAGCTCTCAAAGTTCAGCAACATTCTTCAGGGCGTGTGTACATGTGTATACATGTGTGTACATGTGTGTTACATGAGATGGTCATATTTGTAGTCACGGCGCTTTTACAGAATAATCGTAAATGCTCATCACACTATTTATAATCAAGACAATGTTTTTGTCGATGCCAAAACATAAGCATATCAAATCATTTTTTTTTCTTCTTTCTTTTGTCTTACTACAAAAGTTGCCTATTTGAGCCGTGTCAATTTAAAAGCGTAGGACTGTGGAAAAATAATACCAGAAACTCGGAACATGACACGGGCAACAGAAACCTTCATCTATTTTTTTTTAGAGTTACAGTGATTGAGCATTACGTCGAGTATTCAGTTAGTTTTTAAGTTTGCTCCTCTTAAAGATTATGCTTCCGATCTCAATTTTTTCCACGGTATATTGTATATTTACGATGAAAAAGTTTCTATTTAAAAAATCCATAAGGGTTACTGCCGCACCACTTGCTATAATACGCATCAGATTTCATGAGTTCAATCAAGGGTATAGATGCACGTCCCGAATATATTTTCTTTGTTAGAAAATGTTCTTTTAAGCTAAGGAATCCACGAGATTAAAGAGGAAATTTCCCACGAGGTAATTGTACGAGTCGATGCCTTAAATATCAACATAAACTTTCCACTTCCTTTCAAGCGGCACAAAAACCTAAAAGATTCTTGGGTTTCTAAGTTGTATAAGAAAATTTTCTGCTTTCGTTGGAAGAGGTTGTAAAGATTCTCATATTCGCTTGTAAGAGTAATTATGACATTTTGGGAAATGGCAATTCTCAAGAAAGCGTGTAATAAAAGATGACGATTGTAAAATTATATCTTTCCTAAGCTTTTGTGGGTGATCATGATATCGTTGGGCTCTATCGAAGTTCAGCTTAATGTTTCTTTGGTAATTTTACGTCTATTTTCTTTTCAGCGGCTTAGACAACTAATTTTAGTAGTTTACAGAAGAAAAAGACAAAATGCGGTTGTTTGCGAACTAGATCTATATTTAGATCTGTTTGTGAACTAGAACTATATCTAGATCTGTTTACAAAGTATCTATATGTCCCATTTCTAGTATAGTGGGGTCAAAGAATCTTTGGAGAGTGATTTTTTAACTCCCAATTGTTGGGATGTCTTTCGTAACACCCAAGGTAGATTGGGATGAAACTGGCCCCAATCTTCTGAAGGGTTCCAATCAATAGAATGTTTAGATGGAAACATGAGGTTTTGACCTTTTCTCTTCAAATGCATTGAAAGAACTACCATTAAAATCAATAAACAGTTTGTTTCTAGGCGTAGCTTGAGCTAGCAGTCGCTGCATGTTCCTTACAGACGCTTTTTTTGTAGATGGCACAGTCTAAGGTAATCTTGCAGTCCTCTTCCCTAGGACAGATACCACACTGAGCTCATTTTGCTGCAGAATACTGTTTCTCGGTATTCTAGCTTTCTGCAAAGTATATCCCTGCAATCTGGCATATAAATTTCCTATGTTCTCATGGCAGAACTGCGTTTGAAGATTTGACTTTGCAAAATGCACGGAAAAAGCCATACCCAAGTTTATAATGGCCTCACGGAGGGAAATGCTCATCGCTTGGCCATTGATTTCCTTTACAAGCACAGAAACGTGTACACCATTAACATTTATTAGAGCGAAAAAGAAGTGCCATTGGCCGATAGTGTTTAATACTGCCTGTGATATAGTTCTCACGTATCTCGTTCATACTTTCAAAGCTTTATTGTTGTATAATTCGTTAATCTCAGGTTCTGTTTTTTCTTGTCGACTCTAGGTGTGTGATGTATCGATGGTATAAACACGATGTCCTTACTTGTTTGCCATTTGTTAAACCACTGTTGTACCACTTTCGAAGCGAAAGATTGACCTCTTAGTGCCAGTTGTCGGCCGTAGCATTTCTGCCTGAGCCAGAGATGGTCCTTGTCAAAGTGATACTTGTCCTAGTTGGTACTGAAACAAGCTCGTATCCATGCAACTTCATCTTCTTTTCACATTAAAGGAACGCATCGCAAATATAGAAAGTATGGGCTCAACCCTGTGTTTTCATACTGCATTTATTGGGTTTTGGAGAAATGTAAATGCGAAAACCACGTTTGCCTCTAAACCCGATAAGTATCTTGTCGATAGTAGCAATGTCTAAAGGAGAGTAAAGTTTGCGCAGTGTCCAACAAACTAGTCGTAAATCGGGGTCGATGGATCGTCGAAGCGAAGACAGGCCTCAATGTAGAGGAACCTTTTCAGAAATATAAAGAACATGTAAACATTTTCCCAATCAATTGCTTTTCGACATTGGAATCTGGAGAGAAAAGTTGAAAATGGCCTAAACCGAAAAACGAAAAGTGAAATTGAAGTAGAAATAAAAAAAAAAAAATATTTCAGTCATTCATGATAATGACAGAACACTTTCCTTTTCTGCAACACTAATGGTAGGGTTTAGTGAAAATAACCCCATACCGCTCCTCACTCTTGGATGCCAGCTACTTGGCATATTTTTTGCTTTAAAACATCAAGTTTCCTTAGAGTATACATAAAAACAGCGCTTTTCTCCTAATGGCATAGGAAGTATACACTCTCTATAGCGTCTTCTGTGTCAAAAAGACCCTGTCCTACGCGTTAAGGATTTATGGCATACTTAATTTTTGTATTCAAATCTTAAATGTTCCTTTTCCTAGTTAGTTCTTCACCCGGAACTGTTTGATGCAACCTCAAACCGGTCTTGGAACAAAAATTCAAAAAACGAAATAGAAAGTATTAGACAACTACAGAATAATAATGCATAGCTAAAAGCTTTTATTTGCGGATTACATTTTAGTGTATTTAACCACAGGTGTCTAGTGCCGTAATTTTAAAAAAGAATAAAAGGATAACAAAATGGAGCTGAGGACTACTAGCGCTACAAGCAGTATGCCATTGTGCAACAGAACTGTAAAACCTGAAATTAGGTTCAGCTCTAATCTAAGGAAAATCGCCGATTGTTTACTAGTATTTGCTGAAATTTATCTCATATGTTGATATGTATAAACTAATATTTTCGACTAAACTCCAAAACTTTAATTCCTAGACAAATAAAATTGGATAATTTCTATATAAAGTTATATTTAAGCTTGAAAGTGCTGGTATTGAACGGATTAATTTAAATTATATATAGCTAATATTTTTATATTAAGCTTTGAGATTTTGCTGGGCAACGTTAGATGGCATTGGTAATTTTCCTTTAACTTTTACCAGTTTCCCGTTCTCAGTGTACTAGCCTTCCAATTTAGAGTACCGTATGCGTAAAATACTTTTATCCAAGAAAGCAGCTATGATTTTCAAGATATAGGTTTGAGAGACTAAAAATAAGACTTCTTTTTACTTTATTCAGATGTAAATTTAATTTGGTTTGGTATTTTGCTTTTTACAAATTAATAGAAGAAAAAAGATGACTTTACTTAGCTGTTGTCCCATTTTCAGTTTCTACATAGTACTTATAACATATTCTATTTCAGTAAAGGTTACAGATTTCAATAGCCATTGGCTTTGGGAATGAAAATGGTCCGAAGAGCATGTTCAAAGTATTGTGTTTGCAAAATAGAAGTTTGGAATTTTCTATTTTCCAGTCAAATACATTATGCTACTTTCTTCTTTGAAAGTTTTTCCTTTAAAAATTTTCATATCTTCCAGTTCCTACCTAGAGCGGCTGTTCACTACTCATCCGTCGAAACATCCGGTGGTAGTATTGCAAGGGATCTCGGCCTGGGAGCTTCGAACATTGTTGGAGTTCATGTATCGAGGAGAAGTTCAAGTAGAACCAGGGAGGATCGGAGAACTGTTGCGGGCTGCTAACGCTTTACAAGTAAGCTAATATAAGAAAGAACTGACCTAGTAGATCATGGGTGAATTCCAGGTTCACAAAAAGCTACTAAAAACTTTTGGGTTTAAGCTGAAGTTGACATAAGATAAGATTTAACCCCCCAAAGGTTCCTAGGTCTGTAAAAGAGGGGGAATACATATGCTTCAATTAAGCACTAAATCAATAGAAGAAAAATGTTAAACACATTAAATAAATTAAATATAATTAAATAAATTAAATATAATTAAATATAATTAAATAAATTAAATAGACTCCAAGCAATGCTAATCGAAAAGGAGAGAAAAAAAAACAACTTTAACGGCAGAAAAGCTGGAACGGCAGCTATCCATGTTAGTCACGGCGCTAGATTCTGTATCGTGCACCCAGCCATACCGGAAGGTACAAAAATGGTGAGGACGGATCCTAAGGTAGTCGGTCATGCTGAAAACGAATATCGTAGGGCGCATGTTCGCCGTTGGGCGTTTCTGAGATATAGGCCAAAACGCCAAATTTAGCCTATTACTAAGTGTGATGATTCAGGATTTTTGGTAGTTATTGGGTTGAGGAATCCGGCGTAATGTTATATCAATCGAAAGAGGAGATCTAGATCTACAAGAATATGATTTTTAAGTTGAAAAAAAGCACAGTTTTTTCTCTATTTACTGCAGTTTCAAAATAAGTGCTATAAAATTCGACTAATATCTCAAAGAAAGGCTAAAAACTCAAAATTTCTTCAAGGTAGCAAACTTTTTTTTCATATTAGAAAAGAAAGTTCGTTCAATTCCGTACAGTTTGAGCTAAAAAAAATATAAACTATTATTATTTTTAAAAGGTCTGCGATATTTTTTGTAGTGTCACTTAAATGATCACTAGCCGTATCGTGAAAATCGACATAGTTTATTTTTTCTTTAAAGAGTAGGAATACTTCGAAATTTCTAACTGTTTAAAATTTTTAACCCTTTACTTAAAAATAAAAATAGGTTTAAAAAAAATGTTGACTCAAAAAAGTGTTTTTTAGAATGGATGAATATGTTTTCTGGTTTACTAAGGGGTCTGCAATTACCTTTCTGGGACCTGATTTGCCACTGATACGAGTGAGCTATTTTCTACATGAAAGAATTCTGCATCACAGATGGATTCAGTTGGCGCACTGGAGTTGTCTTACTCGGCCTACCCGTAAAATTGGGTAATAGTAACTGATAAGGGACTGTTGAAATTAAAAGTAAAAGGTGTCAAATAAAACTTTCAAAAATATTCCTCATTTTCCTCGTCCGAGAATTCAGATGCGGCAAGATCAGACTCCCTGCATGTCCTCCTCGTTCCACGGCAGGAGCATAAGCTGTAGCATCCTTTCATTTTTGAGCAGCTACAGTCTTTCCTACAACTTCCACTTTTGCATCTGCAGTAAGCTTCCAGGCTTGATGCTTCTTTACAGCTTGAGCCGACCCCATCTACTCCCCCTTCAGCCATCTTCCATCCATGGAAGAGTAGATCTGGAATGCTCGGCCGAGCCTGTACTGACGACAAGATTATCCATGTAGCGATCATGGCTCTTCATATGCATGGCTCGAAGGTGTCGTCAGAAGATGGCAGTCTTCTCACATCTTGTTTCTGGCACCAAATGAAAGCCCTTACACTGACCAGTGAATTGCATACGGCCTGTTTACCGTACATTTCAATGACCAGGGATTTTGATAGGTCGGAAACTTCCTTAAACGCGTCGACTGAAAGTTTCCCTTCTGCATCCTTGATCCGCTCCGTCACAGACAGCATTTTTGAGGCAAAAGTTGGAGACGTCGCGGTGTTTAAGAAAAAGCTTTCCCGACGCTGAAGAAAAAGTTCGTTGTGTCACACCCTGACTGACAGTGCACGAACGGTAACATAATCTGCTCCTCTTTGGACAAGTGGACTCCATCTACCAGCTCGTGCACTGGGATAATGTAAGTCGGGAACGTCGGGGAATGTAAGTGGGATAATGTAAGTCTGGGATAATGCAAAAAAAGTTCGCTCAGGTCCTCAGCTTCAAGCTCTTCAAAAAAATGAACACAGGCTACTGCCACATCTGTGTCGTAGGCATGCACAACGATGCTACAAGCGTAACGGCTAGCGTACTTGGCATGTGTCATAAGGCGTTGGTCAGCCTCTTCGTGGGTGGAGGACAAGCATTCCTCGTAGTCACAGTGTTCTGGTAAAGTTGGACTGCAGCCATGCTTGACCAGAGACACTTTGAATCTCTCCTTGAACCCACCTGAGAGAAAAAGGTTGAGTGCGTTCGGAATTTGATCCCCCATCTGCTCCCAGGTTTCATAAAAAATTTCGAAGAGCCGGCTTTTAGACGCTCAGCTTGCAAGTACGGCATCCCATTCTTCAATTATGCTAAGAGCGGTAATCTGGAGGTTTTTCCCTTTCCGTCGTCGGAGTCTGCATGCTGATTTCAAGGAGATCGACTCATCGGTGCCCGTGAGCCTCCCAAACAGCCCGTCGTACCGATCTGCGACAATGTGGACTTGAGGAATACCCATTGGAAGATCATTCAGCAACGATAGAAGCAATCTTTCCGCGAAGGATTTGACTGTTTCAAACCTGGCAGGCCGATATGACCTTATTTTGGATATTAGGTCAATGATGTGTACTGTAGCTGATGTTGTTTCTTTGGATTTCAAAGTCGCCGGCCAAGCTGCAAGTGCTCCTTTTTTTCTTAGCCAGTTCAACAGCACAGCTTTGTTCCCCGTCCTCATTTTCCAGCCAGAGGATGTCTTGGTTGATTGTTGCGGAAGATGTTCAAAAATGGATGGAGGGAAAGGAAGAATCTCTTGTGAGGATCTTTGCAACTGCTTTCTTCTTTTCTACGCCGTAGCTCAACTGAGCTGTAATGATTCTCTTCAAGGCTGTTACTTCAGAGCTCAGGAGATCGGTTCTAGGAACACCCTTCAATTTCTGAGTTTTTTTTTTCTCTGAAGGGAAAGTTTGGAGTGCAACCTTTTTCACATCTTCTTTTCTGTTGCACAGAAAGTCCTCAACCACCTCTTTTCCTTTTGTGGCTACGGAAGTAATATCAGAAACAATCTTCTCATCGTTCACAACTTCTGACGTCACAATATTCACTAGGTCGAAGTCCACTCTGCTGAACGGATTGCCATATGTAGTGAAAATGTCTCGAACTTTATTACGCGAAAGTTGTAATCGTTTCGTCGTCGACTGGTTGTCTTCGTGACGTTTTAATGTCTCTGTGGATACGTTGACTACTTGCAGGAAACCATTGCTGATGGCAGCGGAAATCGGTAAGGTAAGAATCCAAGCTTCAGTCTGTCTCTCATCCATTTGTTCTCCTATTATTCCGGCCGTCGTCTTTGCATCCTTGTTCACTGTACATTCTAGTTTCTTATCGGACCAGGTGGCCGTGAACCTGGTGTGCGTTCTCTTTACTGCGAAGTATCCTTTCATGAACTTCCTGTGTACATCAGGAAAGGTTTGTGGTAAACTTCGCATGTCTGATAGGTACTGTATGAGACATCTTGTATACTGAGGATGGTCAGCCGCCGCCAAGTATAGCACCATCTGAGCAGTTGCTGTCAAATGAGACTCCCAGTCACAGTCTCGTTCAGCATGAATGAATTGCATTGCTATTTCAAGTATTTCCAAGAACTGCCGCCAGAAAGCAAACGTGGGTGACGCATTTCGCAGGGTGTCGAAGGCGTTTATTATGGGAGCCAAAGTGATTAAGGTATCGTTTGCCTCCTGAAGTGCAGTTCGCGCGTCAGCACCGTTTGCCAATGAAGTCCTGAATAACTCAATGGCGCTACCAAGCTGGTCCAGTCGGGATAAGTCTTCTTGTGCTTCGGAGTAATACTCTTCCAAGGACTTCCAGTTGAGGGCTAGCTAGACCTCGTACAGTATGCATTAGGCATTGATAGCTTGGTAGTAGCCTTTCCCTTGAAATACCTTTTCGCAAGTACCAGGAAGCAGCAGCTTTGCCTGCACTATAATCTCTTCGAGTCCGGAGCGGTCCATTATCTTACCAACTGCCTTGAGATTGTTGAGCAGGAGGTGGAAGCCTCCCATCCGTAGGATTACGTTTTTGAAGTCATCTGGGTATTTACTTTTCACTCCCTGTGCTAACTGATAAATGAAGAGATCTTGCGTGACCACCGTTCCGTCACATCTGACAGCTTTACTTATTGCTATGAACGTTCGCTGAGATTTTTCGACTATTGCATGGTTGTTTGGTGCTTCATGAAGGAAAGGCAAGTAAAACACGTTGCTTTTAAGGAACATTTTCCTTCGAGACTTTACTGCAAATCGTTCGATAGCTTGGTAACGACGGAGGACTTTCTTCTGTGGCCACAAGCTGTGTTGGGCATTCTCTAGCCATCATTATTGCCTTGTCCAGGTGTCTAATTTGTTTTGGAGTCTTGAGAAGTAAGTTAACAGGAAGGAGTTCTTTCTCGATCATCGTTTTCATTAAGATCTTCCATCCCTGGCACTTGATTTCAAGCTTTTCTTTCGGTAGACATTCAACTGACCTGTTTCTCTGGCGCTTAGATGACACGGCGACTTTTGATTGGGTGTCCTTTGAGAGCTACGAGGTCTGCATCATTGCTATACTAGTAATATGAGTCGATGTGCCATCGAGGGAGGACCATAGAAAGTCGAGGTTGTCATGCATGAATGGAATCAAAGAATCATCATCTTTTATTATGCCAGGAGGAACATAGACGCTGTCTGCTGTGGTGTGAGTCCTCATCTCGTCTACCGCTGTTGCTACGAGTCGTCGAATGGTATCGTACGATACCCCAGAACCACTTTTATTCAGAACTTGAAGGATATCTCTGCTTCGAGTCTTATGATAAACATGAACTGAAAGCCCAATATGTTTCGAGGTTTCGACGTAAAACCCGGAAAATCAAATATCTTGGGCGATGTTCATAAGTCTTTGTTCTGTCTTCGGCATGCAGTCTTATTTTACCTCTGGATTGTCCCACGGTTCTTCTTCTCAAGAAGGTAAACAAGAAAGTTGTGGAGCTCTTTTGGTATCATTTGGAGATCTGGTCAGGTGTTATTTGCACGTCTTCTGCTTTGGCGTTTAGCTTCTGATGAGTGATTGCTCGCTTCAAAATCTTGGCTGCAATGAATAGAGTATTTCTATCCTGGTTGCCAAACGCTAAACTATTTCTAGTGCTGCACCGGCGCGATGGAACCCGTGATCCAGTGCTTTGGTTGCCGGAAAGTGGTCTGCTGTCTTCGTTCATTGAAACTTGTTCGGGTTTAACTGAGTTCTTTAAGGCCAAGCGCTGTTTCAAACTAACGTCAAAGTCTGCATTGGAGTCAATGGATTCGGCTGTCACCACTGGCATAAAATCTTAAAAATAGCTCGAATCACTACTGCTGCCATCTTCTTTGGACCCCACACGCACAAGCTCCTCTTCGACGGTTCGCCGAACGATGTTCATAGCAACGATTAAACTCTCTGCAGAAATTTTCTCGCGAAGAAAAAAGATGTCAGAATGCACCGGCTGCGAAATGACGCTCAGAGAAATTCTGTAATGCTGTAAAAGTCTTCTTTTCAAGGGGGTTGACTGATAGTTTCTTCTGATTTTTCGGTCTGTTCTAGACAAGATTGAAACAAATGAAGCGCGCAGTTGACAGAGTCTCACCGTCTTTCCTTTCAGTAAAACTTGTTCGTATTCCTTAATAAGTTTCATCGCCGGCTGGGCACTTACCCTTTTCATAAGCTGTAGTAAGCACACATTGTGGTACTGAACATCACTTGCTACCATGTCAATGCTACAGTCGAGGCCATTGTCCAAACGGAAGAACACATCCGGGAACTCTTCTCTGAGCTGTTTAGCGGCTGCATAAATGTTGTCTGCCCTAGCATTTTTAGCAACTTTTATCGGCGGTACTTTCTGTCCGCTAACACTCTTCTGTGTTTTTCCACAAATGACACATTTCTGTCGGTATTCAAATTCTGGTGCAAAAAGGCGCCTTGAGGATCTGCTTGTATTGGGTTCGTTCACTGGCTGATTGGGTACAAGTCTGTACAGATCCTTCCGACATGATTGATGCCATTTAGGATTGTTTTGCAAAAAACTATCTACGTCTTCTAATTCAGTTGCAAGATCGGCCGAGTGATCACTGCGCAGCCGTGATGCACCTTTTTTGAGGATTACAACATTCTTCACCCTGCAGAGGGAATCTTCTGTCAGATCTTGGCAAATCACACACTTGTTGTAGTTGACTGATAGTCGGGATTTTTTACTTGGTGTCAGCTCAAATGGCAGCCGCTGCATACTTTGTGGGATACTCTCTCACGATTTCGCAGAGTCTGTAAAATAAAAGAGTGGATAAAAGATAAAGTACGTAAACCATGAATTGTTGGACTACCCAAAACTGATACGTCAGCTACATTTTACTAGAGCTGTATTCTGGCACTTCTTTGCAAGGGTCCTCTCCAGGCTCAAGCTGGAAAAAGAATTGAAGATGCTTCCTTAAATATCTGATTGTATAATTTCTTCCCACAAGATTGAGTTGAGATAAAATCAGCCTGAAGAGAACTCTAGCCAAGAGGGGACGGAAAGAGCTCTAATAAAATGTAGCTGACGTATCCGTTTTGCATTGTCAAAATTGGTTGTGAACACTCTAATAATCACCGTCTGTCACATTGACCAATTTTCATGGTTATCTTAGGTAAAGTTATATTTATCACCACTGAGTTTGTGTGACGGACCACCTTGACTAAATGTCCTAAACGACTTGACCAAAATGAGGCGTAGAGTAACGTGGGCGATGTTTCTGAATCGTTGTGATACCAAGATCACTTGCTATCCGGTACTGACACCCAAGAACCCGAAAACTACACCCTAGTCGATGTTTTGAGCCATAGTTCTAACAAACCGATCATGTCCCATAAAATAACTGTTTATCTGCCTAAATAACACTAATTAGCTGGTGTTTACCTTTAATTGGCAGTATTACATCATCAGTTCAGGGTCAATGACTTTCTATCTGTCCAGGAATGATTAATTTTACCTGCTGTCACGTGATAAAAAAAAAACTTCCCGCTAAGTAGCAGGTTACTAAACAAAATTCGTATTATCGGGTACACTCGCTAAAAAAGTTGCAGACCCCTCAGACACAATAATTTAAACTTTTTTTCTTAGCTCAATGTTTTCGGAATTAAAACGGTTTTTTTTTAATAAAAAAAAATTACTTTATATTTCAAAAAAATTCGAGTTTTTAGCTTTTCTGTTAGAAATTTGTTGACAAAAATCTGAAGTTTTTTAAAACTGCAGTAAAAAGTGTTCTATTTTTATTTTTTTTATTTTTTACAAACAAAAATCATATTCGTGTAGCCCCTAGTCTCTTCTTTTGATTGATGTAAGAGTACGCTGGATTTGACCAATCTTATCTGTAAAAAAAAATAGAATCGTTGAACTCCATTATAGGCCAAATTTGGTGTTTTTGGCCTATATCTCAGGAACGCCCCAACGGCAAACATGTGCCCTACGATATTCGTTTTCAGCATGGTCGACTACCCTGGGATCCACCCTTAACATTTTTGTACCTTCCGGCATGGGTACTAATCGAAATAAGCGAGATACAGAATCTGGCGCTCTAACTATGTAGTAACTTTTGCTATAAATAGTTTACGGGCATCTTTAGTGAATTAAATATGCGTTATTATCATCGTCGGTGTTATTAAATTATTGAAACATATTGAAAACGTTAGAGCAAAAGAGGGATGGAGACAATTGAAACTTATGAATTATTATGCCCTTATAAACTTATTATTGCTTCACAACCGTTCTCGATGAATCTCATGGATCTCGAGTAACTTCTGTAGTTAATGCAACGTTACTAGGACTTACAACCTGGAATGCACCCTAAATCAGCTCCTTTAATTGAGTTACTGCTAGAACAAAATTAAGACTATGCACAAAATGCAATATTTATTAACAATTGGAAAGTCTTTGGCAGTTTTTGGAAAAAAAAACTTTTCTAAACTTTGCCCCCCCCCCACCTTCAGAAGTTTTATTTTAAACTTGCGATCCCCCTCCCTACAAAGAAGTGATAAACTGCGACCAGCATAAATCCATCATAGCGTTAAGTCGCCTGGTTCGGAAATGCATGCAAAAATTAACAGCTGATTTGATAAGCTTTACGAACATGCCAGTTTTTGAATACTTTAGTGTTAACCCAAATGAATCTTCAATGTGAAGCTTATTGAAATGGCCAAAGAATGGCAGTTATAGAAAGAAAACTCAAATGTTTCTCAAAATTTGTGATCTTTTCTAAATAGCCCTCGTTAGCAAAAAAAAATTAAGTCAAAGCAAGTTTACAATTTAAAAAAAAAGATGGTCTGAAACCGTTAGACAAAAGTCGTAAAAAGGAACAAAAAAAACAAGAATAAAATAGAATAACAATCAGAGAGTCTCGTATTAATCGCGCAAGTGTTCAGACACCGCTAAATCTACCAGTTCAGATCTACCGCTCAAACTACAATCTACCCGTTCAAACTACAAGGTAAATATTATGTATCTACGATGATATCTGAGCCTATTAGCTGTTCGTAATTAGAAACAGTCATTTTCGGGTAAAAGTTGAAAACCCGAAAAAGAAAAGCTATGCTATTCTGTAGGTCGCCATTATCTGCAAACGTAACAGAAATTAGTATTAACACTAACTCAAACTTAGCTGCTCAAACTAATTCCAAAGAAGTCTGTTCGATAGAAAGACATTCACGAAGCTTTACATCTTCTCTACCAATTTACATCAAAATTGTCGATGATATTTTCCACTATGATTAATTGAAGTTCCATTTCCAAGATGCTGTGTCCATTCTGTGAGGGGAAAATGTCTCTAATTTAAAAAAGACCAGGATGAAAAAAGATCAAGATTACCAAACCAGCTCATAGACTAATCTTTAAGATAAAACAGCTCTACAAATTTAACGGAATTATGAAATTCAGGTTTCTGAAAGACTTTGCTAACTATACCTGTATTTCTGGGAGAGTGGGTGTATGCAATGATTTTTTGGATTTGAGGTATATTTGAAATACCCAGAAATGGCTTTTTTGGTCTAAATCTACCAAATTTTCCCCAAAAATATTTTACTGCGTGTTCTCACATTTTACTACTACTACTACATTATGGTCGTAGCAAAGTTAGAACTACTGCTACTACTAACTCAATACAGCACCAAGCCGCCTGTGGCCAACACAGCTACGTACGCTCCTCCTCCATCCCAATCTATTCAAAGCCTCCCTATTTACGCCCTCATAGAAAGTTCCCATTCCCCCTAAGTCTTTCCCTACGGCATCCTCCCACCCCAACTTGGGGTTACCTACTTTTGGTTTGCCCCTAGACGGTTGGCCGAAACAGACAACCTTTGGTAATCTGTCATCCTTCATCCGCAGAACGAGCCCTAGCCATCTCGACCTTTCTCTTATTACAGCCAATAGAAACCGGAATTAAACCACATTTGTCATACAGACTACTGTTTGAGATACATACAATCATCTGGGTACCCAGGGCCAGATTTAGGGGGGACAGGAGTGGGCAAGTGCCCTGGGTGGCAAAACAAGCATAAAGTATAATGATTTGGGAAAAATTGTATTGTTTACATTATTGATGGTGTGACAGGGGGCAGCAAAGTCTGCATCCCCCCCCCCCGAGAAAAAACTAAATTCTGGATCTGAAAACTACCCGTAGGCCATTTCTCTGTTTTCTCAAATATCGCTGTTAATTTCAACATCTAGTGTTAGCTGTGAAATATTTGATTTCTGTCAAGTTGAGTTTTTGTCGTATTGCACCCCTCAAACTTGACGTGATATGGTCATTGCTGCCCTTGTTAGAAAGAAGTTTGACATCAAAACTTGTTTGAAGAAGAAAAGGCCTCCAACTTCAATCTTTACTATCCTTTCAATTAAAGCTCAACACGAAGCTACTGCATCATTGTCTGTAAGAATAGTTGCCAAATTAGATGCTGTAACACTCCAGATTATAGTGAACCTCTGTCAAATATGTTGCACAAAGTACTAAATCTATTATAGTAGGGTGATATACTATTATTTCTCTAATACAAGTTGCTGGCAATTGCAATTTTGATCTATGTTTTATGACATAGGAGAAGGATCGTCATTTAAAAACCATGGGTATTCCCATTATGATCACTGGTCATTATGTTAAGTCGAGAATGCGTTTTTTCTTCGTTTCTTTCTTTTTTTTAAAATTCCGTAACACGTCATCTTCCATTGCGATTGGTAAACTTTCCCAATAATGAAAATTTCGAATCTATTCCTATTTGAATTGACGTTCCTTTCATATTCGCTTTTCTCTGATAACCTTTAAAATCTTGCTTTATTGAAATAGTATTTTGTCAATTCACTTGTTTTTGCCAACCAGACCGAAAAGCAATTGAATGTGTTCTTTTCATTTATTGTCCCAAAAGTAGAATTGAGGGGCTTGGCATTCTTTCCAACAGCTATTTGGTTCCAGGTTTTATAAATTCCGCCACTTAATGAGGTCTGATTTTGTTTTCTGAGAAGTGTCTTCATTTAACGTCAGCAAACAGGGCATTTCCCCTGATTACTGGATTAATTATTGTCCAATTTTCTAAATTTGTGCTGGTCGTCGAATTGAAGGACAGAGAGGGGCTGGAGTTCCTAGGGCTCTTAAATAAATCTTACTTGTTTTTCTGGATGTCTAGAACTTAGTGATGGGTGTTATTCAGTGCTGACCCTGAGGTACTGGAGTATAGATAAAATGGTGACGTTGAATACTAAAGCACTGTTAAATTCTTATGTTTAAAATATTTTTAATTATTTTAACAGCAATGTAGAAAGTCGTTGTTGAGATGTAGCGATGTAGATAACCAACAAAGTATCAACACACTTACAAGTTCATATTTACAAGTTTTTTCACTTTCGCTTTACGATATTGAGGATATCAGTGAATTTTAGTGCGTGTAAACAGAGCCACGAGAGTATTCAGCTTTGTCCGTAAGGGCTCTTTTAGACTAGTGGTCTGTTTAAGGATGCCCTAAACGCTACGCCTTTTAAGATACTAAGAAGGGAGCGTGTTTTCAATCTCTCCTTGACTAGGAATGCTTTGATATCTGAATCCTTGCTGCAAATGATCTGTTTGTACTGGCTCCTTCCTTAATGCCCCAACAAAACAGTGGACCTCAAATTTTTCTAAAAATGACTTAAAAGGGATAAAAGCTTCAACAGTACATCTTTGTCCACTTTGCCACGGTATATTCACCTCTACTGTCCGTCTGAGACACCATATTTGACACACACAAAACTTGTTTGATTACGGGTGACTCAAAGGATAATTAGTATAACTTTTGATCATAGGCAGCGCAATAGCGCTGTATAGGCAGCGCAATAGCGTTGCCTAAGTAAAGAACGATGTTGGCACAATGTATTATTATTATTTTTTTTTTAGACCAGGGTACTTCGTATCGAAGGAGTTGTCGTAGAAACTTCAAAAAGGGATCATTCGATTGGAAATTGGAGTGGCTTGTGCCCTTTTTAATGGTCGAAAGTGATTGGAAGGCAACTAACACCCCTTCCATGCCCGCCATTTCCCCAAACACATCCAATCAAAATTTTGAGATAGCCATATTGTTCAGCGTAGTTGATTTCCAGGTAGAAATCATGTTTTTGAGGAGGAAACTCCCCCACAGCTCCCAGGGCAAGGGTTGTAAGTTATGCCCTGGGGGCATATAAGATTTTTATAGAAAGCGTTGTCGTAGAAACTTCAAAAAAGGCTCATTCGATTGGAAATTAAAATGGCTAGTGCCCTTTTTAATAGTCGAAAGTGATTGGAAGGCAACTAACACCCCTCTCACGCCCACCTTTACCCCAAACACATCCAATCAAAATTTTGAGATTGCCATTTTGTTCACCTAGTTGAACGTTCTGGAAACTAGGTCTTTGAGGATGACAACCCCCCCCCACCCCCCACCCCCCCCACAGCCCTCAGGGCAAGGGTTGTAAATTATGCCCTGGGGGCATATAAGGTTTTTATAGAAAGCGTTTTCGTAGAAACTTCAAAAAGGGCTCATTCGATTGGAAATTGAAATGGATAATGCCCTTTTTAATAGTCGAAAGTGATTTGAGGGCAACTAACACCCCTTCCACACCCACCATTTCCCCAAACACATCCAGTCAAAATTTTGAGATAGCCATTTTTTTCAACGCAGTTGAAAAGTCCGGAAAGAATATCTTTGAGCTGGACACTCATCCCACAATGTTCAGGGCAAGCGTTATAAGTTATGCTGTGGGATATAAGGTTTTTATCGAAAGCTTTGTCGTAGAAACTTGAAAAAGGGCTCATTCGATTGGAAATTCAAAGGGCTAGTGCCCTTTTTAATAGTCGAAAGTGATTGGAGGGCAACTTACCCCCCTCTTACGCCCACCATTTTCCCAAAAACATACAATCAAAATTTCGAGATAGCCATTTTGTTCAACGTAGTTGAAAGTTCTGGAAATTATGTCTTTGAGAATGACAACCACCCCAAACCCCTCAGGGCAAGGGTTGTAAATTATGCCCTGGGGGCATATAAGGTTTTTATAGAAAGCGTTTTTGTAGAAACTTCAAAAAGGGCTCATTCGATTGGAAATTCAAAGGGCTAGTGCCCTTTTTAATAGTCGAAGGTGATTGGAGGGCAACTAACCCCCCTCTCACACCCACCATTTTCCCAAACACATCCAATCAAAATTTTGAGATAGACATTTTGTTCAACATAGTTGAAAGGTCCGGAAATTATTTCTATGAGGATGCTTCCCCCCCCCCTACAGCTCTCAGGACAAGGTTTGTAAGTTATATCCTGGGGGCATACAAAGTTTTTATAGAAAGCGTTGTCGTAAAACTTCAAAAAGGGCTCACTCGATTGGAAATTGAAAGGGCTAGTGCCCTTTTAAACAGTTGAAATTAATTGGAGGGCAACTAACCCCCATCTCACGCCCACCATTTCCCCAAACACATGCAGTCAAAATTTTGAGATATTCGTTTTGTTCAATTTAGTTAAAAGTTCCGGAAATTAGGTCTTTTAGTATGAAAACCCCCTCAAAGCCCTCAGGGCAAGGGTTGTAAGTTATACCCTGTGGGCATATAAGGTTGTTATAGAAAGTGTTGTCGTAGAAATTTCAAGAAAAGCTTATTTTAGTGGAGATTGAAAGGGCTAGTGCCCTTTTTAATAGTCGAAAGTGATTGGAGGGCAACTCACCCCCCTCTCACGCCCACCTTCACCCCAAAGACATCCAATCAAAATTTTGAAATTGCCATTTTGTTCACCTTTTTGAACGTTTTGGAAACTAGGTCTTTGAGGATGACAACCCCCCCCCCCCACAGCCCTCAGGGCAAGGGTTGTAAATTATGCCCTGGGGGCATATAAGGTCTTTATATAAAGCGTTGTTGTAGAAACTTCAAAAAGGGCTCATTCGATTGGAAATTGAAATGGATAATGCCCTTTTTAATAGTCAAAAGTGATTTGAGGGCAACTAACACCCCTTCCACACCCACCATTTCCCCAAACACATCCAGTCAAAATTTTCAGATAGCCATTTTGTTCAACGCAGTTGAAAAGTCCGGAAAGAATATCTTTGAGCTGGACACTCATCCCACAATGTTCAGGGCAAGGGTTATAAGTTATGCTCTGGGATATAAGGTTTTTATAGAAAGCTTCGTTGTAGAAACTTCAAAAAGGGATCATTCGATTGGAAATTCAAAGGGCTAGTGCCCTTTTTAATAATCGAAAGTGATTGGAGGGCAACTTGCCCCCCTCTTACGCCCACCATTTTTCCAAAAACATACAATCAAAATTTTTGGAGATAGACATTTTGTTCAACGTAGTTGAAAGGTCCGGAAATTATTTCTATGAGGATGCCCCCCCCCCTAGAAATTTCAAGAAAAGCTTATTTTAGTGGAGATTGAAAGGGCTAGTGCCCTTTTTAATAGTCGAAAGTTATTGGAGAGCAACTAACCTTCCTCTCACGCCCACCATTTCCCCAAACACATCTAATTAAAATTTTGAGATAGGCATTTTCTTCAACTTAGATGAAAGTTCTGGAAATTATGATTTTGAGGATTACAAACCCCCCAAACCCCTCAGGGCAAGGGTTGTAAGTGATGCCCTGGGGGCATATAAGGTTTTTTTTTAGAATGGGTTTTCGTAGAGACTTTCCAAAAGAGCTCCTTCGATTGGAAATTGAAAGGGCTAGTGCCCATTTTAATAGTCAAAAGTGATTGGAGGGCAACTAACCCCCTCTCACGCCCACCATTTCCCCAAACACATCCAATCAAAATTTTGAGATAGTCATTTTGTTTAAAGTAGATAAAAGTTCCGGAAATTAGGTTTTTGAGGATGACAACCCCCCCCCCCCCCTCCATCACCAACAGACTTCAAGGCAATGGCTATAAGGTATGGCTATATAAGGTAATGGCTATAATGGCTTTAACTTTTTTATAGAAAATGTTGTCGTAGAAACTTCAAAAAAGGCTCATTCAATTGGAACTTGAAAGGGCTAGTGCCCTTTTTAATAGGTTAGTTGAAACTGATTGGAGGGCAACTAACCCCCCTCTCACGCCCACCATTTCCCCAAACACATCCAATCAAGATTTTGAGATAGCCATTTTTTTCAACGTAGTTGAAAGTTCTGGATATTATGTATTTGAGGATGATACCCCCCCCCCACATCCCTTGGGGCAAGGGTTGTAAGTTATGCCCTGGGGGCATATAAGGTTTTTATAGAGAGCATTATCACAGAAACTTCAGAAACTTCGAAACTTTGAAGGGCTAGTGACCTTTTTAATAGTCAAAAGTGATTGGAAGAAAACTGACATCCAATAAAAATTTTCAGATAGCCATTTTGTTCAAAATAGTTGAAAAGTCCAGAAATTATGTCTTTGAGGATGACATTCTCCCCACAGCCCTCAGCGCAAGGGTTGTAAGTTGTGCCCTGGGAGCATACAAGGTTTTATAGAAAGCGTTGTCTTTGAAACTTCTAAAAGGGCTCATTTGATTGAAAATTGAAAGCGCTAGTGCCCTATTTAATAGTCGAAAGTGATTAGATGGCAACTAACGTCCCTCTCAAGCCCACCATTTCCCCAAAAACATCCAATCAAAATTTTGAGATAGACATTCTGTTCAACGTAGTTGAAAGTTCTGTAGCGTTGTCGTAGAAACTTCAAAAATGACTCATTCAATAGGAAATTGAGAGGGCTAGTGCCCTTACTAATAGTTAAAAGCAACTAACGCCCCTCTCATGTCCACCATTTCCCAAACACATCCAATCAAAATTTTGAGATAGACATTCTGTTCAACGTAGTTGAAAGTTCTGTAGCGTTGTCGTAGAAACCTCAAAAATGACTCCATCAATTGGGAATTGAGAGGGCTAGTGCCCTTATTAATAGTCAAAGTGATCGGAGGGCGAATGCCCCCCCCCTGACCATACCCATCATTTTCCCAAACACTTACGATCAACATTTTGATATAGCAATTTTGTTGAACGTAGTTGGAGGGTCCAGAAATTATGTTTTTGAGTATGACAACCCCCCACAGCCCTCATGGCCAAGGTTGTAAGTTATGCCTTGGGGGCGCATAATGTCATATAGAAAGTGTTGTCGTAAAAACTTCAAAAAGGGTTCTTTCGATTGGAAATTGAGAGGGTTATTGCCCTTTTCAGTAGTCGAAAGTAATCAGAGGGAGAATCGCCCACCTCCCACGCCCATCATTTCCCCAAAAATTTCTGATCAACATTTTGATATGGCTAGTTTGTTCAACGTATTTGAAAGGTCTCGAAATTATGTCTTTGAGGATGACAACCCTACCCCCATAGCCCTTATGACACGGGTCGTAAGTTATGCCCTTGGGGCTTATAACATTTTTATAGAAAGTTTTGTCGTAGAAGCTTCAAAAAGGGCTCATTCGATTAGAAATTGAGAGGACTAGTGCCTTTTTATTAGTCGAAAGTGATCAGAGGGCAAATTTCTCCCTCCACGCCTATCATTTCCCCAAAGATTTCCAATCAAAATTTGATTGGATGTGTTTGGGGGAATGATGGGCGGGAGGGGGGCTAATTGCCCTCTAATCACTTTCGACTATTATAAAAGGGTGCTAACCCTTTGAATTTCCAATCGAATGAGCCTTTCTTGAAGTTTCTACGACAACGCCTTCTATAAAAACCTTATATACCCCCAGGGCATAACTTAAAACCCTTGCCCCGTGGGTTGTAGGGAAGTGTCCTCCTCAAAAACATATTTTCTATCTGGAAATCAATTACGCTGGAAAAAATGGCTATCTCAAAATTTTGATTGGATGTGTTTGGGGGAATGATGGGCGCAGGGGGGGGCTAGTTGCCCTCCAATCATTTTTGACTGATAAAACGGGCACTAGCCCTTTGAATTTCCAATCGAATGAGCTTTTTTTGAAGTTTCTACGACAACGCCTTATATAAAAACCTTATATACCCCCAGGGCATAACTTAAAACCCTTGTCCCGAGGGTTGTGGGGGAGTGTCCTCCTCAAAAAGATTTTTTCTATCTGGAAATCAACTACGCTGAACAAAATGGCTATCTCAAAATTTTAATTGGATGTGTTTGGGGGAATGATTGGCGTGGGGGGGGGGGGGGCTAGTCGCCCTCCAATCACTTTTGACTATTAAAAAGTGCACTAGCCCTTTGAATTTCCAATCGAATGAACCTTTTTTGAAGCTTCTACGACAACGTCTTCTATAAAAACCTTATATGTCCCCAGGGCATAACTTAAAACCCTTGCCCCGAGGGTTGTGGGGGAGTTTCCTCCACAAAAAGATATTTTCTATCTGGAAATCAACTACGCTGAACAAAATGGCTATCTCAAAATTTTGATTGGATGTATCTGAGGGAATGATGGGCGTGGGGGGGGGGGTTAGTTGCCCTCCAATCACTTTCGACTATTAAAAAGGGCACTAGCCCTTTGAATTTCCAATCGAATGAACCTTTTTTGAAGCTTCTACGACAACGCCTTCTATAAAAACCTTATATGCCCCCAGGGCATAACTTAAAACCCTTGCCCCGAGGGTTGTGGGGGAGTGTCCTCCACAAAAAGATATTTTCTATCTGGAAATCAACTACGCTGAACAAAATGGCTATCTGAAAATTTTGATTTGATGTATTTGAGGGAATGATGGGCGTGGTGGGGGGGGCTTATTTTCCCTCCAATCACTTTCGACTATTAAAAAGGGCACTAGCCCTTTGAATTTTCAATCGAATGAGCCTTTTTTGAAGTTTCTACGACAACGCCTTCTATAAAAACCTTATATGCCCTCAGAGCATAACTTAAAACCCTTGCCCCGTGGGTTGTGGGAGAGTGTCCTCCTCAAAAAGATATTTTCTATCTGGAAATCAACTACGCTGAACAAAATGGCTATCGGGGTATAAGTGGCTAGACGTATTTGGGGGAATGATGGGCGTGGTGGGGGGGCTAGTTGCCCTCCAATCACTTTCGACTATTATTAAAAAGGGCACTAGCCACTTCAATTTCCAATCGAATGAACCCTTTTCGAAGTTTCTACGACGACTCCTTCGATACGAAGTGCCCGGGTATGGAGAAAAAAAAAACAAAAAAAAACAAAACAACACATTGTGCCCATATCGTTCTTTACTTAGGCAGCGCTAGCGTTATGATAAAGATATGATATGATAAGGGGTTTTGCATAGGGCAAAACCCCTATGCCTTCCTAAGGCCAGAACAAAATTTGCACTTTACTGAAAAAATACAAATGAATGTGCATTGTCAGTTTAATATATATATACTGATATTTAGTATCAAAATGTTAAAATTATTTGATTTATTAAAGTTATAAAAGTAAAAACATTTATATTTTTTTCAGTAAAGTGCAAATTTTGTTCTGGCCTTGGGAAGTTATTGGGGTTTTGCGCCCAACTTATGTTAATTTCTGCTCGTTTTGAGTTTGACTCGGTTATTTATTGTAATTTCTATTCGTTTTGGGTTTCGTTTATTTATCAATGCTGATTTGGGGTAGTTTTACGCTTGGTAGATTATTTGATTTTAGTTTTGCTCATTTTTTGTTTCATGGAGTTCTTTACTTTTCTTTGTAAAACTTATTTTGTGGAAAAAGTTTTTTTAATTAATCCCTGAAAAAGACTATGTCAATTGAAGCAACCAAAAAAATTGAAAACGATCAAAAAAGAGCCCTGAGGTTTATTTATAAAGAAGGCAAGGTCCCATATTCCTACCTCCTTGAAACTTCAAAACTTGATACCCTCGAGTCCAGAAGAAAAAATTTATGCCCCTGGAAGTCAGCACAAATAAACCCCCGTACTGAAAACCTCTTTCCTAGCTGCCACTCACCCATAAGAAATCGCCACCCCCGTATAGTGTCCCAACCTATCCCCATCCTTTCTCCCATACGAGCAGAAATTAATCTTAGTAGGGTCCTAAACCCTTAGCTTTCTAAAAGCCAGAATATAATTTGTACTTTACTGAAAAAATTCTTTTAAATGTTTTCACTTTTATAACTTTAAGAAATCAAAAAATAATTAAGATTTTAAGGAATAAATATCAGCATATGTATATTAAACTGACAATACACATTTTTTTCAGTAAATTCATTTAAATTTTTTTCAGTAAAGTACAAATTATATTCTGGCTTTTAGAAAGCGTAGGGTTTAGAACCCTACTCAGATTAATTTCTGATCGTTTTGAGTTTGACTTATTTTAATTTCTGTTTGTTTTGGGTTTCATTTATTTATTGATACTGATTTGTGGTAGTTTTATGCTTGGTAGATTATTTGATTCTATTTTTTTGTTCATGTTTGGTTTAATGGAGTTCTTTCCTTTTTTTTTGAAAAACGTATTTTGTGCAAAAAGTTTTTTTTTGGTTAATTCTAAAATGAAGCCATATTAGTCGGCTACACATTGTGATTCGACGTATTTTTCTCCTTTATATCATCGAAGAAAACACTGTTCCGACGAAAAGTAAAAAATCTTCTTTTTTCGCCCACCCGATTTTGATAAAAATTATGATACACCACTTCTTTTGGGCTCGTCGATTTGTCCTTCCTTTCATAAAATGAGGAACTGGCATTCTTGTCGTATTTAGATCTGTTTAATTTCTTTGTCCAAGAAAAGAAAGGAATAAACTAAAATCTATGTGGTGGTAGTGGGCTAATTTTTTTCTGTTGAAGGTTTGCAGGCGTAAGGGCTGGCCAAAAATGATCTCTTCCTACTGCTATTTAAGAGTATAAGTGTGCGCCATAAGCTGGTTTTTTCACCAAAAGACAACGCTTTTCTGGGCAAATATTTTGAATTTGTAAAACACGAAGGCTCAAAGAAAACAATGTGTACGCCAAAGCTATCAGTAAGCATGTTAAATGAGATTGGATGAGCTTAAACCTTTATAACAAGTGGTTATACAAATCCAGTATTAAACAAACAAGTGTTGACTTTAGTCCACGAGTGAAGACGATCGAGTAGGCTACGTTTCGCGAAAATGCAGAAGGACGCTGTGCATGTGATTCGTCAATCTCAGCTACAATACAACTGGAATTTTGCCACCAAATTCCAAAATGCTTCCGTAGGGAGTTGCTGGAGAGTTGTTAAGGTGGTGATGCCGTCGTTAATAGGAAATCTATTCCCTACCTTTAGACTGGCGGGATTACAATCTAAGATTTTCAAGCAAAAACTGAAGCTCCTGCGAAGGCCTTTGCTAAGTTTTTAAGTATTAATAATGACGGCAAGGAAATTCTTGACTTTCCTCATCGCATAGATACTGCCACAAGGGTGCGATATTAGGCTGTTATCTTCGATGTCACTAGACTTTCAATAGAGTCTGGTGTAAGAGCATGTTCAAATAACCATAAGCGCATGGAATTTGCAGTAGTCTACTTGAAGTTTTTGGAAGTTTTCCAGGAAATTGTACTTTCGTGTAGTTTTCGATGGGTCTACTTCCATCTAGTAAAGGCTGTGGTTCCTCAAGGCTGTATCCTGAGACCAACGCTTTTCCTGCTATTTATGAAATAGGTTTATTTCCCGATCAGAGGTCTCGCGTCGACATCCATACTTTATCTTTAAAAGTGAAGCTATAAAAATTTGACAAATTTTGTCTTGTGGAAATTCATTTCTCCTCAGACCTTGGCGTATATTCCGAAGAGGTCCGATCCTCCGGCGCGGTAAACCTGCGTTTGATACTTTGATCTAAACACATTTTACTATCAAGATGTACTCGTATTATATTAAAATTCTGTACAGGTCATGCTTTAGGCCTAATCCCTAATATGGCCTTTTTATCGGCTTTTTGCAGCTGCTTCTAGAATCCTGCGAGTATCAATCAGGAGGTTCCAAAATAGACCATAAAGGGCGACTTTTCGCCCAGACCGAGCCTCCTTTTAATCTCTAATTGAGAGATTAAATGTGGTTTAAATGGCAATTTTCTACAATTACAACTACCTCCCTCGATCCGACGAGGCATCTCTCTTTGGACCGCTGTTTGCTAAGCAAATACGGTAAACATGCAGAAACGCAGCATTGTCGGATTACTGACAATAAGGGACACCTGCACTTAGTACTAGAAGAACAGCTTTGATGTTACTCTGAAAGGAAGTTCAACATATACTAGTTTACCGAGGAAATCTCGTTAAGTGTTTGATTGGGTCGCATAATAGACCTGACGTATTTAGCGGCTCGATCCTATAAAAATTCTCATAAGAAAAGAAGCGAAAAAGCGCTCATCTATATTAAGTCAAACTTAAATAAATCATTACCAAGAAGTAATGAAAATGAGGATTAATCTAGACAAAATTCCCATAGTGTGTCAAAAAACTTTTATTAGGAAGTTCTCTTCTCCTAATGTTTTTTCTTTTACATTGAAATGATTAAATGTGAAGTTCAGACACTCTAGTTTCAGAAGAACGTTTACCGGTACGACTTAAAGTTCAAAAATTTTAATAAAAGAAACTGTTCTTATTGATCTTGACGTTTTTATTCCAAACTCGATGTATAGTTAGAACCAACATTATTTTTTCTGTATAAAAAGATAAAAATACTATTTCCAAATAAAACAGCTTGCATCGTCAAGTTTGGATGTAAAAAAAAATATTAGTGTTTAACAATGTTGAAAAAAAAATCATAAAAATTTAATAATAAAATATAAGTATAAAATTTTATCCTGTATTTTTATATTTTTGATTTGACGTGGTTTAAGAAAATTGGAAAATGGAACATTTGTGAATGTTTACTAATATAATTATACTTGAAATACTGTGAAGTAGTTCAAGGCCTTGCACTGTGATAAAGATACAATAAAAAAAAGTTTTTTTTTAAATTAAAGTAAAGAGTGACACTGAAACATAAAACGAACAGAAATTATTTCATTCATATGGGGACTGCTTCCTCCTCAACCCTGCGCTCTTTACGCCAAAGTTTAATTGTGCTTTAAAGATACTTCTTTCACATTCTTGAAGGATTGGGACAAAAAGTTCAACTTTAGAGTAATTATCGGACGGTTGAGGGGTGGGGGGCGTTCCCCTCCTCATATATCAAATAGTTTCGGCTCGTTATAAATTTTAATGTCGCTCTTTACTTTCATTTGAAGAAAACTTGTTTTGCTTATTTAATTAGGATTGGGACAAAAAGTACAACTTTAGCGTAAAGAGTGGGGGACAACCCCCCTTCTCATATACGGAATAGTTTATGTTAGTCATAAGTTCTAGTGCTGCTCTTTACTTTCATTTGAAGAAAACTTGTTTTTCTTATTTAATTTATGTTTGTTTTTAATACTAGGCCAAGGTGGCCCTGAATGCAATTTTGCGACCATCCCTTCAAACACAACACTTTAAATCAAAACTTCAATTTTGCATAGCTTTGCTTCGAGAAAAATCCAAGTTTCTGCTAATTGTTGAGAAGGTCAATAGTCCCTCCTTCAAGCCTCATTTCTAAAATTAAAGTTGAGTATTCTCATAACAAAGCTTTGAGAATGAACATCATCCCTAATAAAATTGCACCCCTCCAAGAATTTACGAAGAAATCAGAAATATCAAAACTAATTATACGATCATCATATTTACCGCTTTTCAAGGCGACCTCTTCGACCACCTCCACCCGCCCCGTTTCATTTCTTTTTGAATGCATTTTCATTGGATTCAAGATCGTCCATTTTATTCCTTCCGTAACCTTCCATTTTGTTTGATTTCTACCTGTAATCTATTTCTATCCTTGTCTAAGTTTTGTTGTTAAAGCACGTTTTTAATATAACAATATATTCAGAATGAGCTCTAGAACAAAGATATGTGTTTATTATTGTTCAAGAGACTACTATTTCTGTTAGTTTAATCATATACCATTGTTTATTCCTTTCTTAAAGCTTGAATTGTATCTGTACCTTTCACCTTAGAATTGTCGTTTTCTTTTATCCTTTCGCACTGTTGGAAAAAGTTGATTCCTTGTACTGGGAAGGTCCACATCTATAGAATCCTTCTGCAACTTTTATAGAAATCCTGTGATAAAATTAGTATGGCGACGAGAAATATTTTCTCGCCTGATGCTTAATCTGCCCTAATTGACTTTTATTTCCCCTGACATTTAAGAAGGTATTCCTGCCGGAGAAAAACAAGTATTGCGGTCTATAGTGCTAGAAGTTGTTCCAATGTTTGGTTGAGTAGGCCTTAATAGACTCAGGGTAAGGCTAGTGTGTGATGAATCAACTAAGCTAAATTAGACTTCCCAAAGGCTGGATCATTGATTACTTGGTGTTATTCAACTTTGCTCTTATTTTATGTGCCCTTGTATGTATGCTTAATTGCCCCTGACTCTGCTAATAAGCCTCACTACACTAATTACTGTCTTGTGGGTTACATACAACTAAAATAGGTTTCTTATCAATTTTGCTCTTGTTAGGGTCTCTCTGCATCTAATAAAATTGACTTTGAATTAGAAGTCTGTACAAACAAGATGTCTTTTATAAGGATGCATTCATCTTTTACAGATAAGCTGAAGCAAGGCGAATACCGGAAAAAAGAAGCTTAATTAATGTGATTTATTAATTTATTTTATGATTTGATTAATTGATTAATTCAGGTGTTGATTCTGAATTAATTAATTAAATAATAACTTTCTCATTTTTTTAGTCGGTAAGTTCCTAACATGAACTTAAAAAAAAAGTTTTTCGCATGCTGACCAATGGTCTGTGTTATGCAGGTACCGATCACCTAATTCACAGCCTTCGGCCGGGAGTGTAATGCGTGGTTGGGGGCAAATAATCTGACGGTTCCCGTGTTTTTTTCCCCAGATTTCTCCAAGTACCCCTTTAGAACTTGGTGAACTTCGGCTGAGCTTACAGAGTCACACTGTTAACCCCCGTACCAACCCAAATAACCAGGACTCGATCCAGGAAGTTCCTAATAAAGGTGTTTAATTGTTACCAAATATCAACGCATTCATTGTTTCAGATCTATAATAAGACTTTTGATTAAATAGTTTACGTGTACCTTATTGTAAACGTGATTTATAAATTTGTAAACTAATGCTGTGTTGGTGCACTGGCTTTTTTTAATTCGAGACTATATATCTACAACATAGGTGGAAAGTCGAGAATTATGTACCCAATCCCCCTCCTCCAACGGAAAAATAGCATGAGATTTTAGATTGAGATTGACGCTGATATACCCAAGAGCCTTCAGTTCAAAAAAAAAAACAATAGGCCGCAGGTTTTCACTGATGAACTCACAGTTAAACCGTTCTAAAGGGCAATTAAATAAAAAAAAGTATTCCTTATGTGAGGAGGGCTGCCCCCTCCTCAATATCCCTCTCTTCACGCTAAAGTTTTTTAAGAACTTTCAAAAAAGATTCTTCTGATTCTAATTACAAGGCCCTTATGTTTCATGAAGGGTTCTTAAAGAATTGAGACAAAATATCAAACTTCTTTTCTTATGCTTTTTAAGGTCATGAGGGAGTCTCCCCTGTGTGGAAAATATTTCCCGGGAATCCCCAACCCAGTGAAAAGTTTCTCCTGCAGAAAATTTCCCCATGGAGGATTCCTTCTGGTGATGTTTCCCCCATGGAGAATTTCCTCCGTGGGAAATCCCCCAGAGAATTCCAACTCCACTGAAAATTTCCCTCGAACAATTCCCCCAAAGCATCGCCTCGTGTAAAATGAGGTCGCCGACGAGAAAGTAAGACAAATAAAACGAATTTTGGATACGATTTCTGGAAAATCCCTTCTTTGTAAAATTTTCGTTTGAAAGTTCACCCCCGGGAACTTCCATCCCAATGGGAAGTTCTCCCCGTAGAAATTCTATCAACAGAAAATGTCCCCTCCCCTGAAAAATGTCGGTACACTTCCCTATGACAAATACTACATGTAAGCAATCGGCAAATTTCATAACTTGCTACCCTTCCTCCAGTGGTTCTGGGGGTCATGTCATTTCCAAAGACATAGCTATTGTACCTTTCAACTATACTGAACAAAATGGCTCTCTCAAAATATTGATCAGCTGATTTATAAGAGAAAAGGGTGTGGCTGGGGGCTAGCTGCCCTCCAATATTTTGGTCACTTTAAAAAGGCGCTAGAGATTTAAATTTCCGTCCGAATGAACCCTCTCCCGATATTCTAGGACCATTAGTTCGATACGATCACCCCTGGGAGAAGAAACAACAACAAATAAACACGCATACATGATCTTTCTTCTGGCAAAAAAAAATAAAATAAAAATAAAAATTCCACATTTTTGCAGGTAGGAGATTGACACCTCTACAGTATTGTTCTCTGGTACGGTGAATCTGATGGTGTGATTTTCATTAAGGTTCTTTGACTCCCCCCCCCCTTTTCGAAAATCAGGCAAATTTTCTGAGGGTCATAGCTTTTGATGGGTAACATGAAACTTAATGAATGCGTTATATTATGAATCAGCATAATAAGCCGATTGTTTGACATGTCTATTGATATTAAAATTCTGTTTTTTAGAGTTTCGATTTCTATTGAACCGCATCGCTCCTTACTTACAGTTCGTTACCATGAACTGTTTGAAAGAATGCCACCAAAAAAGACATACAAATTCAGAGCAGAGTTCAGTGACGCGGACTACCTGAAGTATAAAGGCCTAGTATTAAGGTTGTATAGGGGCGATAAAGGGACATATTTTCTTGTTGTTGCAGAAACTGATTCTGTTTTCCTTTTTTTATGTTGTCCTGTCTGCGGAGCCTCGTTTACTGCATAGGCGGTTTTTCTACTTACATGACCTGCGTCAATGACAAAAAAATCGTTGGTTTTTAAAGAATTCCTCTGCATGTCCTAAATTCGCAGTTTTTTATGCAGAAACGCACTCATGTGACTTCTGGGTAAATAAGTAACTTGCACTCTTTTGGTAGAATAGTCCCAATGTATAGTCTGCAACAGTTGCCGAAAGGGGAAGATGGGGATCCACGGGGTCATGTCATTTCCAAAAACATAGTTATTGTACCTTTCAACTATACTGAACAAAATGCTTCTATCAAAATATGAATCAGATGACTTATGGGAGAAAAGGGTGTGGAGGGGGGCTAGCTGCCCTCCAATATTTTGGTCACTTAAAAAGGGCGCTAGAGCTCTAAATTTCCATCCGATTGAGCACTCTCCTGATATTCTTGGACCATTAGTTCAATACAAGCATCCCTGGGAGAAAAAATAACAACAAATAAATTTGCCGCTCTATTACCTAGAAAATTAGTGAGGGAACTGGGGCTCATGGATGAATTGGTTCCTGAGGCTCAGTCTTGGCTCTCAATGACCCTCTATTCTAATATTGTCCATATTTTTAGAGAGGTCTCCTTAAAATCTAGAGACATAAGAGTAACTAAAAGGCTTTGGAATTATAATTTGAAAGTAGATAACTGAAAAAGGAGTCACTCATTTGGGGTATTGACGGTACAGTTTGAAAGGAAGTACTTTCCTTACCTTACGATGCTATTTTCATGCTGGTATTTTGGTTCTTAATTTTCTGCAAGCCATAAAGAAGGTAATGTAATAAGAAAATATAAGACAGTGAACTGTAGACGAAAAAAAATTGAAATATTCCGCTATATATCGTCAAAAAAACAAAATAGATTAAAGCTAAAATTCAACTTATGATAAGAAAGGAGAAAACTAAAACTAAAAGCGACAATGGAACAGCCCTTCGTGAGTATTGAAGCAAGTTCAGTCTGGATTTTTTGTTTTTTTTCTACTGTTCACTACAGTTCCCATTTTACTCTTTATTCTTTGTATAGCGGAAAGGCCTTGGGGTCTTTGTTTTATTTAAGTTACTTTTGTGGTTAATGTGATCGCCAAGATTATGACAGTCACTTTGTAATCACAGATATAAGTACAAGAGACTGTGACCTAAACTTATGAGACTGTACGGTACTTACGTATTATACCAAACACACTCGAGAAGTTTGCTCTCTTAGATTTGAGAAAACCCGGTTTTACCTGTCTTTATTCAGAGACAATTAGCTTAGGTTCAGTGGAAAAACTACGATGTAGGTATATTTAATTAAATATTTAATCTATAAGGTTGGTATCAAACAGTTCGTGTTAATGAACTGTAAGTAATGAGCGACCCGACTCAATAGTAACTGAAACTCTAAAAAAAGGAATTTGACACCAATAGATATATCCAAAGGATTGGCTTATTATGCTGATTTCAAATATATAAGTTTCATTAAGTTTATGTTTACCCATTAACGGCTACGAGCCTGAGAAAATTTGCCTTATTTTCGAAAAAAGGGGGAAACACCCCCTAAAAGTGATAGAATCACACCATCAGCTTCCACGTATCAGAAAACCCTACTGTAGAGGTTTCAAGCTCCTGTCTGCGAAAATGTGGAATTTTGTATTTTTTTGCTAGAAGAAAGATCACGGATGCATGTTTATTTGTTTGTTTTGTTGTTGTTGTTTTTTTGTTTTTTTTTTTTCAGAAAAAAATCGTATCGATCAATTGGTCCTAGAATATCTTGGGAGGGCTCATTCGAACAGAAATTAAAAGTTCTAGTGCCCTTTTTAAGTGACCAAAAAGATTGGAGAGTAACTAGGCCCCCTTCCCCGCCCCTTTTTCCCCAAATCGTCCGATCAAAACTTTGAGATAGCCATTTTGTTCATCATAGTTGAAAGTTTTCCGTCTCAATTTTACGCGTGGAGTTGTTAAGGGCAATTGTCCTGGGCGTCTTTGGGCTGAAAAATCTCTTCCTAGCTAATTTATCTATTATGGGTTGCCTCCCCGTAGTAGAATAATATTTGTAGGCATGAATATATAATGAGTCGGAGGTAATAGGCTTGAGAATGTCTGTGCAGGATTTCGACTCTTGTTGATAGAAGAGCATCGCCAAGTGCTGAAAACCATGTTGTGACCAAGATGGGCCCAGGATTGCACAAAGCCTCCATTGATTGAGGTCCCAGGGACTTCTTGCTGTCCGGTTCTAAGCCGGCTTAAGCACTTCGGTGTAGACTTGAGAAGATATGTGATCCCCGTCCTGCACTGGTATCCAGGATCATTGCTTTTCCTGAGGCGAAAATAATTTCAATGATTTAAAGAACATGAAAATTGGAACTTGGAATGTTACGACATTAAAAAATGACTATCGTATCGACATTTTGACTGACGAATTCAGACGATTCGAACTGGATTTATTAGGAGTTTCAGAAACTCATATCCCAGGGGTAGGAAGCATGAAATTAGGTGATATAGAATTTGTTTACTCAGGCAGGAAGGATGGGGTACATAGACAGGGAGTAGGGCTCATGATGAGTAAGGAAACTGCTAAGTCTTGTTTAGGCTGGGAAGGTATTAATAATAGAATACTAATTGCTCATTTTATGACTAGAAAGTTCAAGGTATCAGTTATAGTAGTATACGCCCCTGTAGAACCGACTGACAGAGATACTAGGGACTCAGATGAATTTTGCTTACAGTTACAGGAGCAAATAGACAAGGTCCCAGGTAGAAATATGATGTTATTACTGGGAGATTTTAACGCCCAGGTTGGTAGAAATAGGGATAGATGGTATCCCAGCCTAGGTAAATTTGGTGTAGGAAAAGAAAACACTAATGGATACAGACTTTTGCAATTTTGTAGGTATAACAATCTAGTTATAACCAATACGGTGTTTGGTCATAAAATGGCTCATAAGTTAACATGGTATTCATGTGATGGAAAGACAGCAAACCTTATTGATTATGTTATAGTAAACCGAAGACTGGCAGGATCAATACAAGATACTAGGGTATATAGGAGTGCTGTTATTGATGTTAAAAGTGAAGATCACCATCTAGTAGTGTCAAGGGTTAATTTAAAACTGAAATATCGGAAGGGTAACTACCTCCCGGGAAGTTATGATGTTGGTAGACTCCAGGATGAGAATTTGAGAGAAACTTTCCAGGAACAGTTGAATGCTAAATTTGAGAGTTTAAAATTTGATAATGTGGAAGATGGTTGGAATAATTTTTGAAAAATAATTTGTGAAGTTGCTGAAGGTGTATTAGGGAAGAAAGCTAGAACTGCAGCTAAGAATATTAGTGAAAAAGCTTTATGTTTAATAGAAAGGAGAAAGGACTTGTACAAGAATTATCTGAGTGATAGATCGTATAAAAACAAAAGAAATGTAAAGAAAGTGGAGAAAGCATTAAAATATGAACTAAGGAGGTGTGAAGTGGAGGCCATGGATAAAATTGCCGAGGATCTGGAAGATGCAGCTAGACGGCATAATAGTAAAATATTGTACTGGCACGTTAACAAATTGAGAGGGAGTAGTCAATCCGGACTTGTCCCAGTTAAAGATAGGAATGGGGTCGCAGTTAGCGATAAGGAAAAAACTAAACAGAGATGGGCCGAACATATTGAGAACTTGCTTAACCGAGATAGAGTTACAGGAAAAAATATAGAGTAAAATGAAAAAGTTTGTGATACTTTGGATGTGAAGGAAAATTTGTTTTGTGAGGAGGAATTAGCAACAGTACTAAAAGGATTAAAGAATAATAAGGCTCCAGGTGCTGATAGCATGGTAAATGAGTTTCTTAAATATGGTGGCTCTGAGGTTAGAAATAAGCTATTGAAGATTATGAATATGATTTTTGAAAAAGGGAAGTACCTAACGATTTTAGGAAAACCTTAATTAAGCCACTTTATAAGAAAGGTGATGAAAGTGAGTCTGGTAATTATCGAGGCATTAGTCTGGTCTCTGTAGGTAGTAAATTACTTAGTAATATGATACTTTTTAGACTGAGAGATGCGGTAAACAAAGTTTTAAGAGAAGAGCAGTGCGGTTTTAGAAAAGGTAGAGGATGTGTCGACCAAATTTTCACTCTTAGAGTAATAATTGAGAAGTGCCTGAGTTTTCAAACACCTTTGGTCCTCAGTTTTATAGATTACGAGCAAGCGTTCGATTCTGTTGATAGAAGAGCTTTAGTAAAGGTTTTATCCTTGTATGGTATACCATACAAATACATTAAAGTGATTTGTGCTATGTACGAGAATAACACTGCTGCGGTTAAGGTAGGAAATGAGGTTAGCAGCTGGTTTTGTATTAAATCAGAAGTTAAGCAGGGCTGTGTTCTATCCCCCTTTATATGGATTATTTTGATGGACTTTGTTTTAAGGAGCACAGGAAAGGCAATGGGAGACCACGGAATCAAATGGGGAGGAAAAAGTCTCCTGGACTTGGATTATGCTGATGATTTAAGCATCCTAGATGAAAGTGTGAGCAAAATGAATGAAGTTTTAGAGGTTTTGCGAGTTCAGGGTGCTAGAATTGGTTTGAAAATTAATGTTAGGAAGACTAAGTCACTAAGGCTAGGATTAAGTGAAAATGAAAAGGTGACTTTGGGTAATGAAACGATTGATCAGGTGGGCAGCTTCACTTACCTTGGTAGTATTATTAGTAAAGATGGTGGGAGCAGTGAAGATGTTAAAAATAGAATAGCCAAGGCTCAGGGTGTTTTTTCACAGTTAAAAAAAGTCTATAAACCAAGATAAAGTCTACAAGATAAGTCTGCAAACCAAGATTAGAATATTAGAAGCTACAGTGATAACAGTGGTCAAATATGGCTCTGAAGCATGGACGCTCCGAAAAGCGGATGTAGATTTGCTAGATGTTTTCCAGAGAAATTGCTTAAGGATTTTTCTGGGTACCCGGCTGACTGACCGTATTTCAAACAATAGGCTATACGAAAAATGTGGTTCAATACCTCTCTCTAGGGCTATAATGAAAGAACGGTTGAGGTGGTTAGGGCACGTTGTACGGATGAAGGATGACAGATTGCCGAAGATTGTTCTTTTCGGCCAACCATCTAGGGCTAAACGGAAAGCAGGTCGTCCCCGTCTGGGGTGGGAGGACGTCATAAAGAAAGATTTAAAGGAAATGGGAACTTCGTGGGCGGGTGTAAAAAGGGAGGCTTTGAATAGATTTGGGTGGAGGAGGATCGTGCTTAGCTGTGTTGGCCTCAGGCGGCTTGGTGCTGAGGCGAGTTGTTAGTAGTAGTAGTAGTAGTAAATTTTCACTGGGATTGAATTTTCTAGAGGATATTTCCGTCGGGAGGGTATTTTTCCGTGGAGGTGGGGCCAGATTTCCCGGCATTATTTAAAAAACGATCAGAAATTAAATGAAAAAAAACAATACGTTTTTTCAACTGAAAGTAAGAAGCAACATTAAAACTTAAAACGAACAGAAATTATTACGCATATGAAGGGGGTTGACTTTTCCTCAACGCCTCACACTTTACGCTAAATTTTGAATCTTGTCCCAATTCTTTAAGAACGACTCCTGAATCGCCAAGGGTTGTTTAATTAGAACAATAAGAAGCCTTTTTAAAAGTACTAAAAAACGTTAGCGTAAAAAGCGAGGTGTTGAGGAGGAGGCAACCCCCTTCATATACGTAATAATTTCTGTTAATTTTAAGTTTAAATGTTGTTCCTTGCTTTCAGTTGAAAAAGCGTGTTTTTCTTTTATTTAATTTTGGTTAGTAAAGATTATGTTAGGTTAGGTATTTAATATAATGCATTCTGGGCGGCCTCTTTTCCATAGTTCTTTGACGTAGTTTCCACAATTTTGTTTCTAAAGTATTATATTTTCATCATATTTTGGCATATTTCATTATGATTAGCTTGACTTCGTTTCTCGAGTGTGTTTTGTATAACACGTAAGTACCAATTGTAAAATTATCTTAGGCAGCATGGTTTTAGGGAAGGTGGTTAATATGCTAGCGTCAACTTCTATTTCCATCAAATTTTGTGTCATGACTGCAAATTAAAGAATTAGAATAAAGTCGTGTTCTGGAACTGTTTCGAAATGAGTTTTATTGGAATCTGGAAAAGGATTCCTTAGAAACTCTTGACTGCACGAGTAAGAATTCAATGTTCATAAGCATCTTCCTAAAAAGCTTTAAGGTATATGTTACGCATCTATCATAATCAAGTTTTCTCCTCTATCTCCAAAGTTTTCTCCCCTATAGAAACAACTAATATTCGGGATGCCATCAAACTCTTTTCTAGTGTAAAAATTGTTCTTTTCTAATATTCTTTTTTAATCCGATTTCTGGATCATAATAACAACAATCTAAAATTACCTTTCTAATTTTACAGGGGAAATTACGCTATATGTATTAATTATTGTTAAACACTGATTTGTAAGGAATAGTAATGTCAGTAACTAAAAAGTTAAAGTTTCTTTCTTTCTTTTATTCCCATTCAAGTCCAAGTTGTAAACTGAAAGTAATTCAGCTAAAACCAATATTTAAGTTTTTTGTTCCCTGTGCAAGATTTGATATGTTATTTTTCTGCTCTCCTGCAGTTTTCAAGAAAAAAAAATCTTAAAAGACTCAGGTCCAATAACTATGCCTCTGGGGATGGCATGACCCTCCACAGTCCCCGAGGAAAGGGCTGAAAGCTATGCAATTTGCCCATTGTTCATATATAGTGACATGGTGTTTGTTATTGTGAAATATACAGATTTTTTTAGCGGAGGGATTTTCCGCAGGGGGAACTTTCCGTATGGAGGAAAACTTTCGGAGGGAATTTTACACAGGGGAAGGGGGATTTCCCGCTATGGTTAAAAAAAAAACGGTTAGAAATTATGTAAAAAAGCATGTTCTCTCAACTGAAAGTAAGGAGTAACATAAAACTGAAAACGAACAGAAATTATGACATACATGAGGAAGGCTATCCCCTCATCAAACCCTCGCCCTTTCCGCTAAAGTTTGACTTTTTGTCACAATTAATTATGAACGACTCCTGGAGCACGTGCCGCTGAATATCACTAGGAAGTATTTTTTTAAAAACTTCAAAACTTTACCGTAAAAAGTGAGGGATTGTTGAGGGGGCAGCCCCCTCATGTATGGAATAATTACAGTTCCTTTTAAGTTATAATGTTGCTCCTTACTTTCAGTCGAAAAACCTTTTTTTTAATATTAACAAAAAATGGAAAATTCCCCATCGTTTTAAAGCCAAATTCAGATCTATCCATCTAGAGAATTAAATTTTTTAAGATTTTTTTTTTACAGGTTTTTTGCCCAAAAATACGATAAAAATGTATTAAAAATCGTTGAAAGAAGGTCAATTGTTTTATCTTTAAAGCAAGTTTAGATTCTTTTCTTAGAAAAAGTGTGAGTAATATCATAATTCTAGCTGGGTGAATGAATAGATTTGCGACGAAGGAATCCAGTGATTTGAGTATCTTGCCCTGTTGGTGTTAGTTAAAGCTGTAGGCCTGTCGCAAAATCGCTTGTTTTAGAAGGAACATAAATCTTAACTGTTACTAAAAAATAATCATTTCAACTTGAGAAGCTATTGAATAATTATACCAAAAGCATTCATTTATTCCCATTGTAGTCGCTGTTGTTAAAGAATCGAAATTCCTTTCTACTTTTCAACCTTATCTTGATTCAAGAGTGCACTTTACTTCTTATTTTTGCATAGAAGTGAGAGCTGCAAAGTGATATCACATGCACTGTAAGATGACCTTTGTTTTCTAGTTCCCAGTACAGGTTATGAAGAGTCTTTAGTTTATCAAGAGGTCTTTTTGATGACTATAGCTTTTTGTTTTCTCTCGGTATTGTTCCTTTTTGTTACAAAAGAATTGTGAGGATGCTCCTCTCTCTCTGAATGGAAACTAATCATGAATTGGAAATATATTTTGTCGTCTGTGTCTGTAAGGAAATGAAGTGGTTTTCAGATATTCTATTTAGCGTGTCATGTTTCTCTTTTCTATTTCTTATCCTAATGAGATAGCTTCTTTATTGTCATTATTAATAAGACATCAACAGAAGAAAGCAAATAAAGGCATTAAGTTAGCAAGCATTTTATAAGGGATGTGTCTAGATTCCAAGTGATGGTTATGTCCTGTTTCTGATCTTTGATTTCAGGCTTGATCCTAAGCTGGGCTTTCTAGCTGGGAAACCCCAGGCTCTACATAAGGTCACTAGAGCTCGTAGAAAAAGAGTGAGTTATGAAAACAGCCATAAAACTGGATGAACTATGATAATATGATAATGATACTGCATGAATAAGATATTGTGAAAAGAATATGACACACATCGTGCAGATGTTCTTTAACAAATGTAATTTGTTTCTAGCGTTCTGCAAGAGTAAAATGGTTGGAAAACCTTAATTGTATGTTAATTCGCCATTTGATTAAAAGAATCGGTTCATGTTTTCATTTGCTTTAAATGTTAGTGTGGTTAAATTCGTGGCAAGTATCTGTCAATACTTGCCACGGAAGCACTTTATTACTGCCTAGACGTCCTTAACCATCATCAATCAGAGTTGATTCTAATAAGTCAGTAACGTGGTTAATTTCTTTCCTCATTACTTACTTAATTCTCATCCATCATCATGGGACGTTTTGGGACCACTCTTTTCAATGCTTCCTGAACTAGGATATATGCATTGCTTTCGGTTGCAGTCTAGTATAATTGGGTAATATGATATCAATCAGAGTTATCGGTCCACCTTTTATGGGGTCTTCCTCTTTGTCGAAGTGTTCAGTTGTTCGGCTTAACAACGTTAGGTTTCTTCTGGCAGGGAGTTGCCCTTAATTTGGCTGAACCAGGACAACTACTGTACTCTCGACTTTTTAATGGTCGTGTCTGGTGACTCTAGTCCTTTTTAAATATCCTTATTTGTAAGATTGTCAGTGTATTAATCTTGCTCATCTGGCGGGGGATTTCATTATGAACGTCAGGAACTTGCGCTCCTCTTTGGCATTTACTGTCCATGTTTCGCACCAATACAGAGTAATGGGTATAATCAGGCTGCCGGAAAGTGGAACTTCCAGATGGTTTAAAAGGTGATCTTACTTTCAATATCTTTTAAAGTATTCTGAAAGTTGAGTGGAGAAGGTTCTGCTGGCAGTGTGGTAATCGTCAGCTGTTAAAGACTGTTGGGGTAGAGGAAGCAATCATAATTGATCTTCATAATTACAATAATCTCGTAAGACGTTACCCCATTTTCTTAAGTATGGCCAAGCTGAATATGTATTATATTATACATTCCATTTCTATTCCATTTCTGGTTTTAAAAGTAGGGGGTGTCGCCTCGATCCTTCATTAAACAGTGACCTCAAGGAGACCTATCGATGGGTACAACAGATGTTTTTAAAAACGTCTTAATGATGGACTTCAGTCGAATTTATTTTGATAACGTTCTTTTTTATAAAACGTTATACGGAGCCTTGTAGACAAGTTATCTGTTTGCTCTCTCCCCCACTGCGTCTGCCAACGTTGCTATTTATTCTACATCGTCTTACTATAACCTGAATAAAGCATCCAAATCCTGAAGCAACATACACTTTCGTTTTTATTTCTACGTTTTATTACGGTATCTTCTAGAAATCCTTGTTATTTGTAGCATTCCTACTTTATAGGTAATATTTTCTTTAGTTGTTTTCTTTTCTTTTTCGAAATTAATTGTATGAAGCTTACTCGGTCTTGCTCGAAGTTCATTTTCCCTAAATTCTTTTAAAACAGAATATTGCTGACGTTTTTTTTTTTGCGATTTACGATTACACGCTTCGCTCCAATTATTGCTTTAGAAACTTATCTTTCATGATTTGAAGGCCAGATATTGTCTATATGTAATGACTTTTATTGTTTTTTAATTTGAATAAAAAATTTACAAAAATCCTCAAAAAAGGCAATTGAAACTCGCCGGAAATCCTTGACGCATTACTGCACTGGGGAGAAAAAAAACATTCAGGAATAAGTAATCGTGCATGAGCTACCGCGAAACTAATTTGTCTTTTAGTCATGTTTTTCATTATTCACTTGCGTGTAATTGTTTTAGCTTTCTCATTTCTACAGTTCATGATTTCTTTGAAGTTTGGTATCAACCATCTTATGCGAAAATCTTATGATATTCTTTACTCTGTATTCACGGTGTTCATGCATTAAACACTGTGGAAAAACCGTCAAGTCACTCGTCTATGCGACGCTCTGCAGTTAATTCTATTCGCCACGCTTGTGTATGTGTCATGCTCTGTCGGTTAGAGGATTAGTCCGACGATAGAAAACAATAAAAAGGTTTCATCAACCCTTCTTGTCAAGGACATAATTATTCATCTCATTTCTTTTGTGGGGTCTATTGTTTTAACACCTTTTAGCTGCTTGTATGTTGCCTTTTTTCGATTCTTTGTATATCCGTTGAATACTTCCCATGGGAAAAAAAGCGAACAATGGTGTAAATAAGTTTATTTGTCTATTATAAGGAGTAAGTGATTAGTGCGCGTGAAAATTGGTAACGACGTTGATATACCGAGCATAATATCGAACATCCGAACGGTGTATCGACTTTTCAAAACAAATCTTAATTTCCGAGTATTCTTGGCCCTGTGGTTCTAATTTATGAAATTTAGGACGGGCAAAATCTATTTTCAAATATATGTGGTGGCAAATTTGCTATTTTTTCAGTTTTCTCAATGATAATACCACAAGAGGCATTTTATAATGAAAATACACAAAACAAGTATTTACAAAATCAGGGGGATCTGCGGGGTATGTGCCCCCTTCCTCCTTATTGACGCCACTATCTTGTTCATGCCAAGTTAGGACACAGCATCATTGTTTTCATTACTTTCAAATTGATGCATCGTATCCTCATCCACGTGACTAGGGGAACATGAGCGAAAACAGTAAATTGAGTTATACACGTTGTCTTGCTCATTCATTCATGCTGAATCGATTGGAAAAATCCATTTGCGTCTACATTCCTTCAATTACCGAAGTTGGAAAGAGGACAATATCAGCATTTGTCAAACCCACATATTATTTGCATTATTATTTGTATATCTTGCACCATATTTTTCAGGACTGATGCACCATATTTTTCAGTCTTGTTTTTAAGTACTTCGACCTTTATCGTTTGAACTTCAAGAAAAGTAACGTTGGTACTGTTCTGACATCATTATAAGGCTCGTTATGACCTAGAAAAATATTTCTTCGCTCTCCTTCTGAAATATGGATCTCTGTTTAGTTCTTATTACACGTTTGCTATATCGCACGGATAGATATTTATTTGTTTTCCTGCTTTGCCTTTTTGTTCAGAGGCAGGGGGGGGGGCATATGTATAGTAATTCTTTGCTGATGAAAATTGGCACAATCTGGTAAAGACTCTTGCCGTGATATGTCCGATTGAGGAATTTTATGGTTTGATAATCAAATGCTTCGCGAAAATACTAACGCTATACTAACACTAATATCTGCATGCCCTATTTAAATAATAACACTAGTATCTGCATGCCCTGTTAAAGGTTTTGCACGAAAACCAAAGGAGAAATCAAGTAAAAAAAATTTAAGTTGCAGATAAACGACAAGACGAGATATCAAGGCGGTATCCAGGGGGGGGGGCTACCCAGTTTGACCCCCCCCCCGAAATTTTTGACCGAGTCGAAAATAAGTCGAAAATTAGTAAAACCTAGGTAAAAATCAGTAAAATTAGTCGAAACTGAGTCAAAAATTAGTACCCCCCCCCCCCCCCCGAAAAAAAATCCCGGATCCGCCCTTGCGAGATATTGCTCTTTCAAAAATTCTGCTAAATGCATGCAACAGTGATACTGGTCGTTAAGTGGAGAGGTAATTCCGTGGCCCAC
The DNA here is from genome assembly GCA_027921565.1 of Artemia sinica. NCBI lineage: Eukaryota > Metazoa > Arthropoda > Branchiopoda > Anostraca > Artemiidae > Artemia > Artemia sinica. Next base: position 58,369,280 of record CM051265.1, read on the forward strand.
GCTTATATAAAGCTGCAACTCCAGCTTGATTGAGAGAAACAAGTGACAAAACATTGTGAACAGACAGATGAATAAGTTCTATCAAGTATTTCTTTCTATCAGTTTATTTTACTGAACTACCAAAAAGCATAAATCCACCTTAAAGAACATATCTGGTCACAAAGAAAATTAAACTTAAATTTCGTACTTGCCGTTACTTGGTTTACGTTACGCACTTTACGAAATATTTTTTTTTTTTTTTTGTATATAGGCTGTTATCATGTATTGAACACTCCTAAGTCTAAGCAGTAAAAAAAAGGACGGCCTAGTAAAAGCTATGCTGTTTAAACCCTTTAATGCTTCATTAGATAACCCTATTTACAGGAACAAAACGTTTTCTTATCTCACAATTTCCCAAAAGATTTCATGTACTCTTTTGGGAAAAAAATGAGCTCTACTCTGGTCTCAGAGCTGAGTTGGACGAGAACGATTCGTCTAGTAAATAAATTACCACAAATGAGAGTAGTAGTGTTGGGTGATATTTGATATCAATATATCGGATCAAATATCAATATTGAATATCGAAACGTATTGTCGAAACCGATATTTTTTAGGGGTCTCCAACCCCCTTTATTCCCTACGGAAAATCCACCACATGAAAATTCTGCAAATTTTCAGCATATATCTTCGAGATTCTTTGCAGGTTTGAATTCTTTCATCTACAACTGATTTTATTTATCCTTATCTTACATCTTAACCTGGCATGTTTTTCGCAAGAATCCACTTCCGGCTCCCGGAGTCAGATACGTTTGAATTATTACTAACTGAGAATGAAAAGTTCACAACAAATGATGTTATAATGAAAAGTAGGGATTTTGAATGTTATCAAAGCTAAACTAGCCGAGCAGACAGGGTGAATTTTCTCCGTCTGAAAAATTCTGTCAAGGAAAAGGAGCTATCTGTCACAGATGAATTAAGATAAGGTAATCTAGCTTAATTGTAACTATATATGTATTTTATATATATATATATATATATATATATATATATATATATATATATATATATATATATATATATATATATAATATATATATATATATATATATATATATATATATATATATATATATATATATATATATATATATATATATATATATATATATATATATATATATATATATATATATATATATATATATATACTGTATGGGGGATCAAGGAAAAGGTTGTTGCTGTAGTAACTGATAATGGAGCAAATGTAGTTCGGGCCGCAAAGGATGCTGCATCCCAAGAAGTACATGATGGACACATGTTTCGTGCTTCGCGCATACTCTAAATTTGATGTGGGGGGCGTTATCAATGATACTGCTGAATTGTAGCCTCTCGTCCAAAAGGCTAGAAATATTGTCAGCTTTTTGAGACGTAGTGTTGTAGCTACCAACAAGTTGCGCCAGGTTCAAACCTCTATTGACAATGTTTGCACCAAAAAACTAAAACCAGATGTGACCACTAGATGGAATTCGCTTCTCACAATGTTGCGTAGTCTACAAATTTGAAAGAGTCGTTAACAAGCTCACTTGCGCTTCTCGGTAAATTGGACCTCATATTCACTGATTGTGAGTGGGGTGTTATTTCAAATGTGATTGCGGTGCTTACACCCTTTGAAGAGGCAACTATTGAGCTCTCTTCTAAAAGCTATTCCCCATCTCGAAAGTCCTGCCTTTGCCTAAGATTTTGAGACGCCACCTTGTTCAGGTAGATTTTGGTGGATTCTCAGATGTGGCTGATGAGCTTCGAAAGGCTTTGCTGAATAAAATGCATTGTAGGTTTATAAGCCTTGGTCAAGTCACACCCGTCGCAATTGCCACATATCTTGACCCGTGTTTCAAGAAAATGTATATTTCACCTGACGATCTTCTACAAGTTGAGAGCAAAATTGCAAACGAGATAGATTTGGCCTTGCTGGCTGCTGAATCTCGATCAGAAGATACAAGTACCATCGCAGTCCCTGCGATGCACTCATATCAGAATCAAGCCAGTTTGTGGGGTTCACACGATGAAGTCCTTATAGTCTATGCAGGACATGGTTCGACTGCAGCCGAATATATCAGGGCTCTGCAAAATTTCAATAGGGAGCCAATAGTTTCAAGAGAAACTTGTCCACTCAAGTGGTGGAAGTCTCGTGCTATGGGGTCCCAGAAACACCTGTACGAATTTGCAGTGGAATTCATGGTAAAATTCTACTTTAGCTACTTTGGGCTATCTTGGAAAGGGGTTAAATTAGGAAAATGAAACTTTCGGGGATGGGTCTACAGGCTAAAGTATGTCCCGGGAAGGTATTTTGAAGTACATATCTCCTTGCCTTCTCCCTCTAGAGGGTCCTGAAATTTGCCTACATGACAGGTACCTATTGAAAATTTGACAAAATAACATTTTACCTTAATTTTCAGTTGTCAGTTTCTTTTTCTCTGGCTTTAGTTCTGAAAATACAATTCCTGTTATTTGAGTAGAATTTTAATCAATGTTATCAATGTTTTTTTTTTCAAAATTTAGGAAATGTATTTGCATATCTTTAAAACATTATAAATTGGGATTGAGCAAAGTTGTGAAGCTGAAAACAATTTTGTTGTACTTCATTTAAGCAGAAGATCTATTTTGTAAGGTTTCACTTTTATAACACACATATTTTTAAAGGTCATCAAAGGTCAAGACCCTCTAGAGGGAGAAGGAGTGGAGGTAGGTACTTTAAAATACCTTCCCAGGACATACTTTAGCCTGTAGACCCATCCCTGAAAGTTTCATTTTCCTAATCTAACCCCTTTCCAAGATAGCCAAAAGTAGCTAAAGTATAATTTTACCGAATTCATGTCTGTGCCCGCTACCAGTGTCCCTTCTGAAAGAGTGTTTTCCAAGGCTGTTCAGATAATTATGAACGGCAGAACCGACTCTTAGGGGAAAACATTGACATGCTGCTGTTTTTGAATTGTCAGTAGTTCTTTTTATGAGCCTGAATAATTCCAAATCTGGGTTTTTATTATAGTCATTTATATAATCAAAGTTTAAGCCGTTGAGAAAGAATTGCTTTTCAGTCCTGTGTTGGGCCACATTTTTGGAGGAAGCAATATTTGTTTTACTTCTGCGTTGGGGTCCTCTTAGCCATAGGACGTGAAGATATGAGTTTGATGCAAATGAAGGAAAACGTTTTTAGCCCTTTTTCATGCCCCACTTTTAGGGGCCTTGTCCCAGTTATTCCTTTTTTACTTTAAGTTCCTTTTGGCCCAAGAGCTTGCGGATGTAAGTTACAAACTGAGTCGGGGCAAGCAGTTTCTGGGTCCATGTCAAAGCCCTTTTCACCCTCTCTCCTTTCAACAAAATATTTGATCCTCTTGGACCAGAGAACAACCCCTGAAAATTTCGAGCCAATAGGACACCCAAAATCAAACAACCCCCTTTTCCCACTGTAAAGCCTATTTTTAAATAAATGAGAATCACATAACTAGCTGCCTGTGTTTGGGGATCGTGTCATCTCCGAAGGCATATTTATTGTACAGTTTGATTATTCTGAACAAAGTGGCTATCTAAAAAATTTGTTCCGATATCTTGGGGGAGACTGTCGGGGGAGATTGGGTAATGAAAGGGAGCCTTGGAAGGCCCTGTCTATCCTCCAATTACTTTTGGCCCTTTAAAAGGGCACTAGAACTTTCAATTTTTATTTGAGGAAGCCCACTTTATAGTTTGTACTACCATCCCTACTACCACTTCCATGCGAAGTGGTCGGGGAAAAATGAAAAAGAAAATCTAGGCCTTTTCCTCTTTTTAGTCGTTCTTTTTTTAAGCCGTGAAAAGCTATACCAAGTGTATGCAATCCTATTTTCCTCTAGGAAATGTCTAAGCAAAAGAAAGGAAATTAAAGTACGCTTAAACTAATGCACTTCTAAATCACTTCGATAGCAATCCCTTCTAGACAAAAGATTGGTTTCAAGACAAATGCCGTAATTCTCATCTCATGGATATTCGGAATCTTCTTTGCTGAAAACGGTTTCTCATTCAGAAAAGTTCTTTAATTGGTAAATATCTTCGATTCTTTGATTTCCTGAAAGCTCGTCGGTGCTGACTTAATTTTTTACGCTGAGAACAAGTTTTCACTGTGGTTTAGACTTTCTTGTGGATATTGCACAATGTTATGTTTCAGATCTTAATTTCTTGGAGAAACAATCTCACATCAAAGGAGTAGTTAAATAAATGAGCTAAAATCGGTCATATTTAACTAATATCTATGCCTCGAGTTTAATATATATTTAATTGAACATTTAACTTCCCTGGAAGTATGCAGGGAGTTTAATCTAATTGACGCCCTTCCACATAATGATCATCCAAAACCAAAACGTCTCTTGCACATTTTTGATGATCTTGAGTTGAATGCACAGAAAGCACTCCAGCTCCCGCTTCTAAAATTCTAGGTCTATATCGACTTCGAAATATCAATGTGTCATAGGTGAAAAAAAAAGTAATTTTGACAGGATGAATATCCTTGTGACGCTAAATTTTGAGGTTTTAGACTGAGGAGTTTAAAAAGGCACCGGAGAAGTTAGTTTTTTTTTTTTTTTTTTCCAACTTATAAGCCTTAAACTTTGACAGGTGGCTCAAATCATTAACTTCTAACCAGTCGGACTTCTTAGGCATTGAATTAGGGCCGACTTTGGCCTAAAATCTCGAGTTATTGGCCGGGTGGCTTTGGCTACTAATGCATGAGAAAGCGATATGTGTGTCTTTCTGGTTTTGCTTGTTCAAAATAAGACGGTCTCGTGTTCATTTGACCTTGAAACTTGACTTAATTACTAGGGCTGGAACTCGTTTTTAAGCGCTCGACGCCATCTATATTTGTAAATTAAGAAGTTACGGAATTAAGCATACAAAAAGAAGAAAAGGCGGGTCTGGAGTATGGTATTTAATGTTAATGTTCAGTAAGCAATGTTTTTTGTGTAAATAAGCATTTGACGGATATCTATACTTTAAAATTGTGTAGTACAAATTAAATGAATGACGTAAAAAAAGGATTCAGAGTTATCATATTTTGGTGATGCTCAATTGGTCCTGCCAAATAAGTTTTTTAATTTGTACAACTTGACATCCCGAACTGCTTATGAAAAGAATACTTTAATTATAAATAATCTGAGATTGCATGATAGCTGTCTTATATGTTCTCCTCTATAGTATTGATGAGAATTCAGGGAAATTAGGGGATGTTCGTAAAAATATATTTTTCAAAATCTATGGGGGGGGGAGGACTTTCTTTTCTTTCCTCAATTTTTTATGAAAACACCAAAAAAGCCATTTTTTTCATAAAAATTTTAAAAAAAAGCTTTTTTTTGAACTCTAGGTGACGAAAATTATTGGGGGACTTGCCCCCCCTGTCCCCTCAATTGACGCCACTGAGTGTAACCCATGAATTCTAATTCCTTTTAACATCTTTTTTAAAACAAAATCGTTGCTTATTAACCATTTGTATGAATTAAAACTTTTTCTCCACTTTCTAGCAAAGGAACAAATATTATTTTCATCTTGGTACCATTGCTAGTTTCCGAGTTCTTACGACTGTCTTGTACCTTATTCGGTTATTCTTTTAAATCCTCTCGGAAATGAAATAACTCACTAAGAAAAGGACGATTTCCCCTTTGGGGAGCGCCTGGAAACGTTCACTACCTAATTTCCGTTTTCTGATGGGAGGTAGATCTAGCTCGTGTATCATTAGGCTTCTGCCGGGCAATCCTCTGTATTGGTAAGCCGAAACTATAAACTTCCCCTGTTTTGAAAGGAACTATTTTTATTTTTTCCTTCCGTATTCATTCTTGACAAAGAGGTAACGAAAAGTAGGAGCTGTATTTTCCTTTGATTTTGGATCGAACAAGTATACTAGTTTGAAATTTTTTGAAAGTATAATACTAAGCCCGTAAATGAAACAAAGGATCGCTGTAATTTATGTAGCATGTGGTATGTTCGGAAAGTAAGTTCTATTCTTTTGTTAAAAATAAAAATTAGTGCAAATAAAGCAACGAAGTTTATTTTACAAAAAAAAATGGAACCCTTACACTATTTTTGACGTAACTCCCGTGATTTTCCTGGCATTTATCATGACGTGATGCAATTTTTTGTATGACCTCTTCATAGAATGTCGATGCCTGCGTTGTCAGCGATGTGATAACATTTTCTTTCTGCTCTTCATCGCTGTTGAAGCGCTGACTGTCAAGAAAAGACATCAAATGAAGAAACAGATAAGATTTGCTAGGAGCGAGGTCGGAGCTGTACGGAGAGAACGCCCCATCGATAGTTCTGTAGTTCTTTTGTCACATTTGCAGCATGGGGTCTGGTATTATCGTGGATGAAAGCCATGCCTTTGTGAGCACTTCTCAGCGCCTCTTCTGCATTGCGCGGGGTAGTTTTTTACTTCTACTTTTAATATCAATAATAGCACTACTATATACCCTAGAATCTTGTATCAATCCATCCAGTTTTCAGTTTACAATAACCTAATCAATAAGGTCAGCTATCAACCATTATGTGAATACCATGTTAACTTATGGGCCTTTTGTGACCAAATACTGTGTTGGTTACAACTAGATTGTTATGCCTACAAAATTACAGCAGGCTGTAACCATTACTGTTTTATTTTCCTACACCAAATTTAACTAGACTAGGGTACCATCTGTCCCTATTTCCACCGACTTGGGCATTAAAATCCCCTAATGAAAATACCACACTTCTACCGTGTACCCTGTCTATTTGTTCCTGTACCTATAAACAAAATTCATCTGTGTCACTACCATCTCCATCAGTATTTTCTACGCTGGCATATACTCCTATGACCTATACTCTACACTTTTTACTCATAAAATGACTAGCATTGTATTATTAATACCTTCCCAACCAAGACAAGACATATCAGCTTCTTTATTCATCATGAGCCCAACTCCCTGTCTATGCACCCCATCCTTCTGACCTGAGTAAATAAATTTTATATCACCTAATTTGATGTTTCCTGTCCCTGGGGTATGAGTTTCTGAAACTCCTAACAAGTCCAGTTTGACTCTGAATTTGTCAGTCAAAATGTCGATATGATAATTGTTTTTTAACGTTATAACATTCCAAGTTGCAAGTTTCGTGTTCTGTAAATCATTGAAATTATAATGACATCAGGAAAAGCAATGGTCCCCAGAACCAGTGCAGGACGGGGACTAACTCATCTTCTCAAGTTTACACAAAGCGTATATAACGGGCTTAGAAACGGACAGCAAGAAGACTCTGAAACCTCCAGTATGAACGGAATACGTATGAATGACTTTGTGCAATCCTTGGCCCATCTTGGTCACAACACGGTTTTTGGCAATGCTCTTCTTTCAACAAGAGTCGAAGTCCTGCACCAGCAATCTCAAACCTAATACCCCCAACTCATTACCTCATTATGTAAGCTACTATTGCCTACAAATATTATGCTACTATGAGGATATCACCCACAACTGATAAATTAGCTAGGAATAGGTTTTTCAGCCCAATAAAGCCCACTAAAACAGACCAGACCCAGAAGAATTATCCATTAAACAGTGTCCAGTGTAAATACTGTGTTGAAATTACTAGGCTGTAATTAGCTCGAGGGGTGTCAATCCTTAAGGTTACCCTGCAGTGCTGCTAGCAGTCGCGCTTTTGGTTAGGAATATTAGTGAAAGGTCCACCCTGACACCACTATGATGCCACCCAAGCATGATTACGCTGTCAGGGATAGGGACGGAGAAAGGAGCTTATGACTGAGCGGAGACCCCAAACCATCTCACCACACCGGAACTGCTCCAACATTTTGTACCTAGCACCTAGCGTGTCATCGTCATAGCCTTAGTCAGAGTTATATATACTATTTGATTATAGGTATATATATATATATATATATATATATATATATATATATATATATATATATATATATATATATATATATAGACCCCGGCGCCGCGTCGGAGGATCGACCGAACGCCGCCGACGAGAGGCCCGGTCGAACACCGCCGAAGTGTCGTAACGCCGCCGGCGCGCCGCAGGCATGCCGCCGCCGGCAGAGGCGGCGGCGTTCAGTCAACTTTAAATTATTTTTGCGGCAATTCTTTATTGCGTCAACCGCAAAGTCGGAGCTTTTCCTTCTCGTGTGGTTTAGTATTTCTATTTTCCTGATTAGAAATCAAGCAGGGCTTGCACTATCCCCGAATTTTCGGGTATTGCCCCGAAAATCTATGCGTCACCCCGAAAAAAAATTTGGTTCCCCGAATCCCCGAAAATCACGCAATCATGGTGCCACCCCTAGCGATTTATCACCGGTGACTTTACCTGCCAAATATTACTTTGCATACCATAATTCTTTCGAATACTCCTTTACTCATACCCTCAATTTTTTTCAAGGAACACTAAGCTGTTTAACGTTATTTTGCGTGTTTCTTTTTAACCATATAGTGACCTAGTTAATTATTAAGTAAATTATTTTTGTAATGAAAGCTGAGACGGTATCCTATCAAGGTGGTATCCAGAGGGGGGGGGGTAGGGAGGTATTACATTTAAATGATAATAGCTCGAAATTTTATTTATTGAAAGCAGGGATCCCAAAAAGTTGATTTTTTTAATTTAAAGCAGAGACGGCATCCTATCAATGTGGTATCCAGAGGGGGGGGGGGGAGGCGTGTATTGAGCTATCATATTTAAATGATAATACCTCGATTTTTTTTTAAGCAGGGGTGCCAATAAGTTAATTATTTTTTTTATTTAAAGCGGAGACGGTATCCTATCAAGATAGTATCCAGAAGGGGGGGGGGGCATAAGGAGTTATTATATTTAAGTGATAGTACCTTGATTTTTTTTTATTGAAAGCAGGGATGCCAAAAAGTTGAAAAGTTGACAAAATTAACAAGATTTTCGTGAGTTGTACTTGATACAGCACTTGCATGGTTTGATCGTCCAAAGGGAAAGGGACATATGCGTCCAATCAGTTTTTTTCTTATTGATGAAATGGGTTTACTTTGAAAACATTCATTCATAAGTACCAGGCAGATTCACACTAAAAGAATTGGTGTGACGAAAGCGGTATCGACATCCCCACCTAATGTTGCGCTTGAGTGACAATGGCGCCCTTGGTCTAGTGCCCAAGTTATGTTAAAAGGCCAGGTCATAATAAAAGCTTTCAATTTGGGAGGTTCAAGGAGGAGTCTTTGACAGTCTTATTATCTCAGGGTACTAGATGTTGCAACGTTCTTACATATCTACAGTGGTTTAGAAAATTCGATCACCCCACAAATGATTACCAAAATTATGCACAAATGTAACATTTGGAATATTATAACACTTTTTTCAAAGCTTTGAAGAAAAGCAAAAAAGTCTAAATACCCCTAACTACGCTTGAAAGCTATTTTAAAAAGAAACTCTCAAATCAAAGAATCAAAGGGATCAAAGAAGAGTCCTTGAGTATTTTGACCACAGGTGACTTATTGTTGCGACTTTCTTAAATTTGGTAATTCTTGTGAGCATTTGGAAATCAAAGCTTAAACTCAATAACTGATACTAAGTGTCCTAACATTTTGCTTGGATTAAAAGTGACGAGCTAGGATGAAAATCTCAACCTCTTCCTGGAGCTACTTCAGACTGCATATTATTTCATTTAATTACACTTAAAACCGATGAGCTTTTCATTTTTTATCTGAGAAAATAGCTGGCACTTCATTTTTCTTCATAGCGAATAAACTATTAAGTGTTTTTTGTGTCATTGTAATTGAAGTGTTCTCATGTGAAGTGTTCATCATGTATTTTTCAATTTGATAAATTTACTCCTTTTAGATACAGTGTATAATTTGACTGATATTAGGTATTTATCAGTTTATAATTTGGAATGAATCCCTAAAAGAAAAAATGAATTATATCCAAAAGAGCAGCCAAAAGCAATAAAAAAGCAGCAGCTCAGCCTTAGCCTACATGACATATATTCTATAAAGAAGCCAAAAAGAACTTTAAAATGCATTCTTTTTTAAATCGTTATTAAAAACCAGTTTTTAATACAAGAAGGCTTCTTAGGAATCCAAAAGAGCAAAAAAAAAAACAATCAATATCAAGTTGCCCATTTCAACTGTTTTAAAGGTGACAAAACAGATATAGGCAAAGGGAATTAGGAAAAAATTAAGCTTCTAAGTTCTAAGTTATATTAAAAGTTTTTACCCAGATAACTGACGAATTTTGTGATACGGTATTTGAAGTTTTATATACAGTAATGTTCGATGAAAAGAACTAGTAATTTTGATAATTATTTATGTTAAGAATATATAGCTAATAGATACTTCAACTACTCGTATTATGCAAGGGTTCTGAAACACCACAGCCATTTCGTTTCTACCAGATTTCTACTTCTCTTGATGAATAACGAAGAAGACCAGTTTCCAGCCATTGACTTGTGAATTTTTGAACTCATGAATAGGCTCGAATCTACCGGCGGCGCGGCGCGCTGTTTTTGGCCCCGCCGCCGCCGGTCTTCCCTCATCGGCGCGGCGCCGGGGTCTATATATATATATATATATATATATATATATATATATATATATATATATATATATATATATATATATATATATTATATATATATATATATATATATATATATATATATATATTATATATATATATATATATATATATATATATATATATATATATATATATATATATATATATATTATATATATATATATATATATATATATATATATATATATATATAGCAAGAGTTTTACTCTTTATATTCGTTGAAAAAATGTGACAGGGTTTTTTCGGGCGCCCCAAGCTTTTGTATAAAGGTTTGAACTTCGTTGGTTGATTGCTTGTGTTTTAGACAAGCAAAAAACTGAGGTAAAATAATGTTTTTACTTAATTCCTAATTGTGTTTAAGACATAAAAATTATTAAGCACTTGCAACTGAGTTTAGTAAAAAAAAAAGCTAATGTACTAGAAACAAAATCGACCCAAGAAATAAACTAGGAAGTTAAAGAATTAATTTTGACGGGGAATTAGGAAAAAAATTTAGTCAGAATGTTTTTTTTCTCTTTTTATTATGATTATTGTTATTACTATCACACGCTGTTTTAGTGCAATAGGGCTATTTTTTAAAGTATTTTGGTTACATTTGGGCGTCTTTATGAAAAAAATTAACTGTTTGCGAGAGTTCTATAATTTTGGTTTTGAGTTCAAAATCTTTTCAGTCTTTGCTAGCTTGGTTATAGTCCACACAAGCATTTTGGAATGTTTTCTGTATAAAGCACCAAAATTAAAGAAAAAATCAAATATTATGAGTGTTAGTGAAGTTCTAATTATATTAATCCTAATTTTTCTATTGTCTACCTTTTTTAAGTGGTGATACTTTTAAGTTTGTTTGGTGTCAGCCACCACCAAAAAAAAAAAAAAAAAAAAAAAAAAAAAAAAAACCATCAAATATCATTACACAAAATTCCTCAGATATACATTCTGAAAAATAAGATTTTGTTTTGAACTTAACTTTTAACGTTGAACCAAAGTATTTTGTAAACAGTAAATGCTCCCTTTTTATAACAAGTTTAAAAGACCCACATTTTCAGAAAACAAATTTAAAAAACAAACAAAAAACGCTGTGAATGCTGTGGGCTATGGAAAATCCTAATTGTATGTTGAAATTCAGTGTTTAAAACTGCATTAAAAGCATAAAGAAACTTTTTCGAGCCAAATACTGTGTTCCCTGTGTTATTGGAACATAGTTGTATAAGTTGTATCTTAACTAGATATTATAAATTGCTCACTTAACCAAAATGCTAGCTACCCAGAAAACGACTTTTAGTTGGTATGGGTGTTTTCAAACGACTGTTTATTGGGTCTTTTTTTTATGACAATTTTAATGTTGAATCTTTCAAAATTATATAGAAACTCGTTCAATCTATAGAACAATACAATTGTGTTGTGAATTTTCAGTTTTTTTTTGTCTGAGCCACCCAAAAAAAAAAAAAAAAAAAAAAAAAAAAATAAAAAAAAAAAAAAAAAAAAAATCCGAATGTCATTACACAAAATCCCTCACATGTATAATCCTAAAAATAAGATTTAAAAATAAGTAAAAATAAGATTTTGTTTTGAACTTAATTTCCAAATTTGTATTAAAATATTTTGCAAACAGTAAATGTTCACTTTTAAAAATGAATTTAAAAGGCGCAAATTTTTAGAAAACAAACTTAAAAAAACGGCATGAATACTGTGGGTTGTGGAAGATTCTCATTGTGTGTTGAAATTCAGTGTTTTAATTGCATTACAAGCATAAAGAAACTTTCTTGAGCCAAAAACTGTGTTCCCTATGTTATTAGAACATAGACGTTGAGCTGCTATAAAGCATTGCCGAAAAAAGGACAAAGGCTAACAGAAAATGCAAAAACGGCTGTTTTTCAGCAGAAACGGAGCTCTCTGAACATTTGTACCTTGTTGTCTATCATTGCCATCAGGCAGATGTCTACACTCACCATTACTGCTTCTACTGCCCAGAACTTTCAAAACAAAAGGTGAGGCAAAAACTGTAGGTGAGGTGCATATTGAGGAAGTTATCTCGAGGAGTGGGGGGGGGATATCCAAAATCAGCTATTTATTTTTTTTTTTTAATACAATGAAATTGGTACAAATCATTAGATTTCGGGTAGACATGATCTTCAGTCTCTATCATATACATACCTATTAGCTCAAATACTCTGCATTTTTGTTTTTCACGCTTTTGTTTCCTTTATCTTTGCGTAACCCATTTCCTTGTCATTTTCATTCCTCCTACAAAGTATCGTTTTCTGCTCTTTGGATAGCCTTCTCTTTTACGTATCTTTTGATCTTTCACTTTTGACATTTATCTTTTGAAATCCAATTAAGACGGAGGATCTTGAGAGTCTTACTCTTTCTTAGTTTCAAAGATTATGTGATACCTCTCAGAGTCTTTGTGCCATTTTACATCGAATGAAAACTTTGAAATAGTTCAGACTTATCACCTAGGGCAATTCACATGGTAAGTTTGAAACTTAGGAAAATTTCTGCCAACTCTTAATGCGATAAAATCAGAGGACCTATTCTAAATTCACGTAGAATGAATGAATGTGATTTAGTCCGAATCAATATCCCTTTCCTTGAGTTAGGATTTAGAAGAGTTTTGTTTCCTTTTCTAATTCCCTTCCTTCACTGTATTGAAGATTGCGCTTTGATAAATACAGTGGTGTCAATTTTACGTTTTTTGGAGGAGGGAGGAGGGCGAAATGTATTTTTCAATAGCTAGGGGGGTGATTTTTCATTAATATTTTTCAGTGAAAATACTGAAGAACCTTTCCTCAATCAAAATACCCCCAAAAATGTATTTTTCAACATAGCAAATGCTGTGTTCGATTGGTAATTTCCCAAAATTTAGAGCTTTAAAGTTTTTGGGAAATTCGTAATATTGTATAACTAATTAAATGGTTTACAAAACTCCTGATAGGTAAATAATGTGCTAAAAAAGGAGGGAAAGGGGTCAATCTGATTATACCGTCAGCAAAAACAGAAATTGAATAATGGAATATATGATACCAACAATATTTATAAAGTGGGATAAATAAAACGAAAAGGAGAAATAAAATCATTATGGTCGTAGCAAAGTTAGAACTACTACTACTACTAACTCACTGCAGCACCAAGCCGCCTGTGGCCAACACAGCTACGCACGCTTCTCCTCCATCCCAATCTATTCAAAGCCTCCCTCTTTACACCCTCTCAAGAAGTTCCCATTTCTCTTAAATCTTTCCTTACGATATCCTCCCATCTCATTCTCGGACGACCTGCTTTTCGTTTGGCCCTAGACGGTTGGCCGACAAGGACAATCTTCGGCCATCTTTCACTCCTCATCCGCGGAACGTGTCCTAACCGTCTCATCCTTTCCCGCATTATAGCCCTAGAAATCGGGATTGAACCATATTTTTCGTACAGCTTACTGTTTGAAATATGGTCAGTCAATCGGGTACCTAAAACAATCCGTAGGCAATTTCTCTGGAAAACATCTAGCAAATCGTCCTCCGTTTTTCGGAGGCCCACGCTTCACCATATTTGACCACTGTTCTCATTGCAGCTTCCAGTATTCTAACCAGGCCTCGCAGGCTTATCTTTCTATTCTTTCAAAAAAAAATTTCAATAGTGGAAAAACACTCTGGGCCTTTGTTATTCTACTTTTAACATCTTCACTGCACCCACCGTCTTTACCAATGATACTACCTAGGTAAATGAAGCTATCCACTTGATCTATCTTCTCATTACCCATCATCACCTTTTCACCTTCACCTATTCCTAGTCATAGCGCCTTAATCTTCTTGACATTAATTTTCAAACCCATTCTAGCACACTGTACTCAGGAAACCTCTAAAAGTTCATTCATTTTGCAAAAATTTTTACCTAAGATACTGAAATCATCAGCATAATTTAAGTCAAGGAGAGATTTACTTCCCCAATTGATTCCGTATTATTCCACTGCTTTTGCTGTGCTCCTTAGAACAAAGTCCATCAAAATGAACCACATAAATGTGGATACGACGAAACCTTGCCGAACTCCTGATTTAATACGAAACCAGCTACTAACCCCATTACTACCTTATGCGCAACAATGTTATTCTCGTACTAATCACTTTGTCTGGTATGGTCGACGCATCATCTACCCTTCCTAAGACAACACTGTTCTTCTCTTAAAACTTTATCTATAGCATCTCAAACTCTAAAAAAACATCATCATAATAAAAATTTGCTTCCTACAGAAACGAGGCTAATGGCTCTGTAATTGCCACGCTCATTTATCACCTTTCTAATAGAGGGATTTAATTAGAGTTTTCCCAATATCGTTAGGTATTCCTCTTTTTCAAAAATCATATTTATAATCTTCAGTAATTTACCTCTAATCTCACAACCACTATATTAAAAAAAAATCATTTACCACACTATCAGCACCTGGGGCCTTATTATTTTTTAATCCTTTTAGTACTGTTACTAATTTTTCTCACAAAATAAATCTTTCTTCTCATCTCTGTTTAACTCTTTCCTTCTCACTAATTGTGGGCCCGTTCTTATCTTTAATGGGGAAAAGTCCAGATTGACTATTCCCTCTCAATTTATTAACATACCAGTACAATATTTAACTGTTATGCCGCCTTGCTGCTTCTTCCAAATCGTCGGTAATTATTATTCCAGGTCCTCCTCTCTATTAAACATACATCATTTTCACTAATATTCCTAGCTGCGTTTTTAACTTTCTTCCCTAAGACACAAATCAGTGACCTGGCAAACTATTTTCCTAAAATTATTCCATCCATCTTCTACATTGTCAAAATTCAAATTCTCCATTTTAGTATTAAACTGTTATCGGAAAGTTTGTCTCAACTTCTCATCCTGGAGCCTACCAACGTCATAACCTCCGGGAAGGTAGTTACCATTCCTAAATTTCTGCTTTAAATTAACCATAGACACTACTAGATGGTGATCTTTACTTTTAACATCAATAAAAGCACTCTACTGTGCATCTATTGTGCATGAGGTATTTTGCGTCAAAATAGAACGCCTATGTGAACTCAGGGTAAGACGCTATCAACCGCCTATTTATTTCTTTTTTTTTCTTCTTTTATTTTTACTTTTTATGTGTCAATTAGAAATTTGGACACTTAGGAGAACTCAGATTATAAAGCATTGTGTCAAAGATCGAAAAAAAAATTTATTATTTTTGAAATGTTACTATTTATTCAGGATCTAACTCTGCAAGTCACCACTATACCCCTACTGCTGTTTCCTGTTGTTTGTCGACTTCTACTTGTTTTATTCTGGCTTAATAGGTCCACGACACGATAAATTGGTAATAAAGAATAATGATAACGTGTCATTTAACATACATAAGTGTTACAATTCATTCGGTTAAGACTTGTTCTGTCAATATGTCATTAATTGTTGTTGCGAACATCGGTTCGGATTTCATTAGTGCAATCTCTTGAAGTTTTTATGCTTAAATTAAGGCTTAAATTTGGGCTATTCCGGTTAAAAATTAAATTTTTCCTGAATTCTGTATTGGTTCTTAAAAAGTACCATCCTTTTTTCCTCACCTTTTTGCTGGTTTCGTGTTAGCTAGCTTCAGTAGTCGTGTAAGAAAGAATTTTGCCGCGCGCGTACGCACACATAGATAAAATTTGTTGCCACAAAAACACCAAGGCATGAATTTTTGAAAAGCTGAAATTTTTTCATTGGCCAGAACGCATTAAGGATACACGGGACTCAACGAAAGCCCCCAAAAAATTTTCATAAATCATTTGTTGTATTTCTTATTTACTTCTGAGTCCATTTTTACTAAGCATCAACACTTTGTTGTTTTTTTAAATATTTTTTTTTTACTTATTTTGAATCGCCAAAGATTCGAATTAAAGATTTTATAACTTATTGGTTTGAGTAAATAAATCATGGTACTTACCTCTTCAAGAAATGTATGTGCCCTTTTCCCTTCTAATGAGTTATCTCAATCTATTTTGCCCCCCCCCGCATTGAATAAAAGAATGAAAAACTATAACCTCTGGCCAATTTCACTATTAACACCATTGATCTCTTGGGAACCACCTTTAATCAATGAAATTTTGTAACTAAGATTTCCATATCAGTAGGTATGTGCAAGTCTTGTTGTAGATTTTTCTATAAAGCTTTACTGGGTAAAACACATTTTAAGGTAAAGCCAATAGCCTCCTGGAATAAATTTTTCGTTATTAAATATCGTAAATGATAAGTTTCTAGATCACTGGGTATGTAGATGTCTGGCTGTAGGCTTTTCTAAAAAGTTTTATTTGGTAATACACCTCCTAAGGTAAAGCTGATAACCTCCCCGAATGAAGTTTTCGTTGGCTTTACTGATAAATTAATGCAATAACTTCCTCCCCCTGCCCGAGTTTAAGAGTCAAATTTTCACTAGTTAATTTCATTAGTAGACATTTGAAAGTGTGCATTAATCATTTACATTTCTAACAGATAATTGATCCTTATCTGTTGCTTATAGATGGCGTTATGTGCAAAAAAAAAAAACAGAAATAGAAATGGTTAGCTAGAATTCCACACAAATACTCACCCTCGTGCAACTTCAGTGTATATATTATTTGAAATGTCAAATGTCTGACGTGAACATCAAAGGTTGCCGTCCAGGCAACGTTGGTACATGCTAGTGTTCATTTCTTTATTTTGTCGTAGTATCCGCGCTATACCAACACTTGTCAGTAAAGTTAAAATTACGCACGGCTACAGTGCCAATTATGTAGCCCATTTGTAGTTTCTATTGTTGAACATTTTATCAATTTTGAAACCTAAAATTTGTGATTGAATAATCAGTGTCAAGGTTAAAGGCACAATTTAAAAAAAATAGGAAATGTGGAAGCTAGAAGAGAATCATTGACTTCTTCCTCGTCATTTTATAAAATATGTCCTTAAATCGGTAAGAAGAAGGATCGACAAGCAGAAGAAGGGGAGGGTCCTGTCGCAAGAGCCGTAGAGGTACTTGCCGAGTATCTACTCTTAAATTGGGGAGGGGGGGGAGGAAGGTAGCAGGACCCTACGCTTCCCGCATTTTGCCCCTATGAATAAGCCAAAATAGTTTTCTTTCCCCACCTGGAAGAATATAAATCGATGCCATGGAGGAGCATCAACCAACTTTGAAGCCACAAGGACCCCGAACGAAGGAGTCCAAGTGCTTTCTCCCGAAGAAGAAGAAGAAAAACTGCAATAGTTTGAAACGTATTGGTGCTAATGTAAGCTTTCCAAGCCAATTTCTTTTCATTTCAATTTTCTGTTTCTCTAGTACAAGTATGACACCAAAATAAAGAAAAAACACATGCCATTCATAAATATTGACTGTTTTGTCAACAGTTCTGGCTATGGTGTAGCTAGGGAATAAAGTGTTATTCTAAAACAATAACTGGAGGTTTTTTTTGTTTTTTTTTTGTCATTTGCTCTTATACTTTGACAATATTCTTGGCGTATGGGCAAGATCTTTCTGTGTTTGATGAGATTTGAAACAATAAGTGTAACGGTTGTCTGATGATCAGAGAATAGTAGTTCTCTGATGTTTAACTGTATAATAATATATATGTTTAAAACGTATTGAAATATTGAATTTAAATAAGAAAAGGGAAATATTACCGTTTAAAATTGCTGAAATCAAATTTCCTAGTAGCATCCCCCCCCCCCAGAAATTCCCTAGCAAAGGCTCATGATGGCTTGCCTTGTCTTTTCCACCTCTGTGCCGGTAGACATGTAAATGTAATATTTTATGCTAATTGAAGGAATGGGAGGAGCAATATTACCTCCCCCCCCCCGCAGCTTGATAAGGCGTAGATCACAAATGCTTCTTGGAATCAAGAGGGCTTATATATCAGTTTTCATTTATTAGACAGTTGTTTCTTTCGGTCTCTTTGTTAATTGTACTCTTAGATTTTTTTTTTTTTTCATGTCGTTTTTTTATATTTTTAAGAATAACATTGATTTTCGTTTTTATCAAGATTCTCATCGTAATGATGTACTTCACGTCCACTAGTGAAATTGATTATTAGTTGTTAGTCAATTTTTCAAATTTTTCAATTAGTCAAATTTTTTTTCTGGCGGTGGAGGGACTCAGATCTATTGCAATAATTTATCAGCAAGAATAGATCTACTAACCAATTTGAGTATTAGGTAAAAGCCTATCTTTTCACTAGTACATGTTTAGAAGTGTGCTTTAATCAATTACATTCTAACTGATCACATTTCCAGATCCGAGGATTAACGGACGGTTCGTTATATAGAAAAACGGAAATAGATGACAGCCAGCTGAGATTCCCCAGAAATACTCAAGATATGCCTGAAATTGAATTCTCTCTTGAGAGAACGAAGGAATTAAGGCCATTTCAGTTACCTCGAAGGAAGCAGGTACTGTGTATATTGATTATGATAATTTGAAATTCCCATCCTTTGGAAAAAGAAATTATAGAAAAAAGTATACATTTTATGTTCCATCGCCCGTGAAATTGCTTCCAGATTCTACTGAAAGCCTGGAATAAAATTTTCTGGAAACTGAAAATTAGGTGCGATTATATGTGAAAGAAACCTGGGGAACAAGCTCTATAGCTTAGTTATCAGGGGAAAAAAAGACTTATCATTTTCTTTGTTTGAGTTTTTTCTTCCTGGCTGTCTCATCCTATTATTTTTAGAAAACCAAGTTTTAATCTTTTTATAAAGTATATCGACACAATTTCATGGAGGCATTTAATAAATTGTAAAGGTTTTCCATGAAACAAAATCTTAAAGTGAAAATCTTAAATTATATATATATATATATATATATATATATATATTATATATATATATATATATATATATATATATATATATTATATATATATATATATATATATATATATATATATATATATATATATATTATATATATATATATATATATATATATATATATATATATATATATATATCTATATATATATATATATATATATATATATAATATATATATATATATATAATATATATATATATATATATATATATATATATATATATATATTATATATATATATATATATATATATATATATATATTATATATATATATATATATATATATTATATATTATATATAATATATATATATATATATATATATATATATATATATATTATATATATATATATATATATATATATATATATATAACAGGTACCTAAAAGTGTTTTCCGACTCTCTGGAAAACATTTGGACATATCTTTTAGATTACTAGTTCGGAGAATAATCACCAAAATGGGCCAAAAATTACTGGAGAGACTCCTCCGCGGAGAGATACTTTCGGCTGGTCCGAGTTGAAATCCCCCAAGGATTAAAAAACTAAGAAAAATTCATTTATCTAAATGGTGTTCTAAACAGATACTGCGCGCGTACCCCCTTATCCCCTAGCCACGCCACCTAGGGTCAATGGTAATATATAGTCCATCCTATTCGAAACGCTTTTTATAGTGAATGACAAAGCTGTAGTTTTATGTATGTTCGGTAGTATGTTCGGTATGTAGTTATGTAGTTCGGTATGTTCGGTAGTGAACAGCCTCACGTACGTGGGTAAAATTATTAATAAAGATGGTGGATGCTGTGAAAATGTAAAATGTTGAACAGCCATGGCACAGGGTATTTTTTGGGCTAGGAGCAAGTTTGGAATAATTAGAAGACAAGTGCGGATTAAGGTTAGAATATTCCAAGCCATGCTAGTTCTGAAGCAAGGGCTATCCAAAAGGCTAAGGGAGATATATTAAATTTTTTCTAGAGTGTCTGAAAACACTTTTAGGTACTTGTATAACCATATGTTAACCATTGTTAACCATATATCAAACAATACCCTCCACGAAAAAAGTGGTTTAACCGAAACTTCTGGGGCTATAATGAAAAACGGGTTGAAATGGTTTTGCAAAATTGACAACAGCAATTCATAGTGTATTCCTCATCCAGCCAAATCAGGCAAGTAAATATACCAGTGTAAAACAGTATTTCTTTTTCCCAAATACCCCCTCTCCCTTTTCTATTGAATAAACCCCCTTTTCTTTCTGAAAACGTGCTAGCGGGCTCGATTCAAAGAAATTGCAACTTCCAAAACAAGCTGGATATTTCACAACTGTTTTTTTCTGTCCAGAAATAGAAGTTGCAATTTGAGGCAACGAGGGATAATCACATTTTTACACCAAGGATTACACTTGTAATTATGGTGATTGTGACTTTGGGAAGAGCAACTGCAAGGGACAGAGAAAATAATAATCACGAGCTAACTCAAACCTTGGTCACATCGATTGTAGAAGAGTAGTTGCAAAACTAACATAATTGGTCTTTTCAACAACGTGTCCAGGATTTTTTTTTGGGGGGGGGGTTACAGAAAAAATTAAAAACGCATAAAAAATGTGTTTATATTCATTTTTGTTTCTTTTTTACGAGTCAGACAAGCATTTTTTTTGGGGGGGGGGGTTCAAACCCCTAACCACTCCCCCTCCTGGATATGCCCTTGGGTTTTCTTACAATGAATGAATGAATGAAATATTGTATTACCCATCAACTCAGAAAGTGAAAACGATGGAGTACAAAAAAAAGAAAAAAACAAGAAAGAAAATAATTACCATACACAGATGATACATAACACCGACTACAAATGATTCAGAAAGAATATCCATCCAGGAGCGGTCCATCTTTTGACTACACAGGCTAAAGACCCATGTTATCAACACTAAGAAAAGGGTCGACAACCAAATATTTTTTCATGAGGAAATGATTTCGAGACCAACTAAGGAGTTGAGGAAGGAAATTTGAAAATCTGAAAAACAGTTTTTCTAACAGAAAAAGTTAGCAAATTTGAAAAACCGTTTTCTAATTTTTTTTTTCTTGTCCGTGGCTGTCAGAAGATCCCAGCATGGTGCTAGGAACAGCACAAGAGGCAAAGCCACGGTATTATATAAATTAGCCAAGAGTATTTTGTAATGTTTACCTGTGACAGATCAAGCGACGTAATATCTTCTCTGTGCTGGCGAAAATCAGCTTGCGGGTTGCAGTTACAAAAGGACCAATTGGAAGGCCTAAGTAAATCAGTTCCCACTCATGAATTTAGCTAGTTTTTTGAACCCACTTTTTTATTTTTAAACTTCAGCAGTGTCACAAAAGAAATTCTAGAAAAGTATATTCTGATATACAGAGCTGGTGACGTGACTAAAGAAGCCTTCCTTGCATCCTGAAGTCTGAAAAAATAAAAAATTATTTACAGAGAAATAGTCGGCCAACTTCTACAAAATCCACCCCTGAAGAAATTCTTTAAGACGGTCTTAACTTTACTGATGTGGTTTGGGTTTTTAAAACCGGAGCTGTTAACCCCTTCTATCCTCTAAAATAGTCTCTCTAAAGGCTAATATAATCTATAATTTTAGAATTTGGGTAAAGCTGTTTTCTTCTTCTATTCGTTAATTTTACAAAACGTGTAAACAAGCACTGGTGGTCTTCTTAAAGCTCAGTGGACAATAAAAAAACGGTGTAGTGTCTGCAGTCTAATTACAAAAAAGAAGTGTAAAGAACAAGGTGACAATAGCCAATATTTGAATTAAAAGGACTATAATTCAACCCAAAAACTAGAAAAAGAGATTTTTTTTTTGTTTTGTGAAGCAGTGGTTCTGCATGAAAGTGTCAATAAAATGAGACAAAATCACAGTCAAAATATTCTATTCTTTTACTCTTTCGATCTTGAAGCTATTATGTAAAATATGTATATAGGAAAGAGTAGGACATTTGAATTAAAAAAGGCTATAATTCAACTCAAAACTAGAAACCTTGCCCATATGTCATGGCAAGATCAATGAAATAAACAACAGTTATACACTGATTACAAAAATCCTAACAATCCTATAGAAACCCAGCTCTTATGATCTATGGCGAGACGGAGGAATCGCGGCAAATTTCATATACCTGTAAAACATTCGCCCGCACACACTGTCACCAACCTCTCAAAGTCAAAATACCCCCTACTTCAATTCTCCAATCATTCAGTTCTTAACAGTCGCAAATTAATTCATATACACACACTTTCATTCAAACTTCGACAAGCCAAGACAGATAGTCTGAGTGAGAGGCAAAGCTGGCATAAGCCTTTTACAAGACTGTATAAGAATGATGTCATTTTCACTTGTTGATAGATAGTCTCATCCATACATCCATCCATCCATCCTAGGGCAGAACTAAGGTAGATAGCCATAGAACTAAGGGATGATCGAGATTTTTGGGTTTGACTCATGACCGACAATTTCGACTTGATCTGTATGCAAAAGGGGGGGGGGCTGAATTTGCTTGGACTCACAGGCGAACAAGGGACCTAAGCCTAATAGGCTTGCCCGCTCAGAGTCTCAGGCGGACTACCGTGTTTTAGGATTAGGATTGACACATGACAGACAAGTCCCCTGGACTAGTAGGCGAACGGGGAGACCTATAGTTTTCCAAGTGTTTTGGTAAACGGCACGGGCAAACGGCCGTAGTAGCTATGACTCTCAAATTGGACAAATATGTCAATAGGCTATTATGTAATTATATGTATATACATAAATGTTTTATTTTACGATTTGCCCCTCTTTGCTCTACGTACTAAAGAGTCGTCTTTAATGTCTTTACTGTTGTTTATTTGAACCATTGTGCAGTAATAAAACCCAAGAAGTGGTGTATAGAACTTCAAGCAATAAGACTTTGTGAGATGTTCAGCATTCGATATTCCTACTTTTTTTACCCTTTAGAGAAGACTATAAATTTTTCCCTCTTTAGTTTCTTTGGGGTCATTTTCTTTAACATTTTTGGCTCTTGCGATTCTGATATTACATTTTTGGCTTGATATGAAAAGTCGTTAATCTTGTAACTGGGGAGAAAGTTTGCTAGTTGTTTCTTTGCAATTAGATGGAGGGTACTATTATATTGCCAAGTTTCATGTTGCTTTTTTGCTCCTATGATTCTACGCTGGAATTCAATTTGAAAACAAAATGACTAAGACATTTGCAAAAATCATTATGTGTAGTCAAGGCCAGGAACTTTTGCAAGGATTGGGATTTTGGGCCCCTAAGCCCCTCCCCTCAGTCCTAAATTGTTCCAATTCTTGAGCACTTCTCATTCGATCTTATTCGTTCCTACGTTTCTACGTGGAAATCCAATTTAAAAACGAAATGACAAAGATATTTGCAAAAATCATTGTATGTAGTCAAGGCCAGAAACTTTCGTAAGGGGGAGGGAGCTTGGGTCCTGAGCCCTCTCCCTTCAGTCCTAAATTTTTCCTATTCTTGAGCATTTCTACTCCTTATTATACAATCAATTTTGTGTGTTTTTGCTGCAAGGGGAACAATCAATAAAGGAGTTTACTGTGAGACACTTAAAAAAAAAACTGCGCCGCGCAATACAGAAGAAGCGCTGAGAAATGCTCATAAAAGGCATGGCTTTCATTCACGATAATGCCCGACCCCATTGATTGTTTTTGACCTTTCCATATGGTAAAGTGACTAATTCTTTAGTCTCATTCTTTACAGCAGAGGTTCTCAAACTTATTTAGACACTGTACCCCTTTTTACCTACAAAACATTTTAGGTACCCCTTCTCAGTTACCGGTACTAAGTAAACTGTAGCTAAAATATAAATAAAATTGCCAGTCCTAGAGTTAAAGGGTTGTTTTATATTTTTGTTGGCCGGCCACGAACCTCCTAAAATTTTTTTCTTACCCCCAAGGGGTATGCGTACCACAGTTTGAGAACCTCTGCTTTACAGTAATGATTGCTCTTGCACTCGAACAATGTAGTAAAAAGTTTACAAAGAAAATGTGTTGTCTCGCTCCTTCTACAATGAAAGAGCTTATTTAGGCACATTAGCTTCAAATGATAAAATTTTCAGCTTAAATGTTTTGAAAGGCAACCGGTAAATAATACATTTGTAAGTGCCAGTTTGCTTTTTATATTGGGCCATAAAATCCTTTCAGTATAACACTAGCCACAATTTAGGGTTAAGAGTTGGGGGGGGGGGGGATAAAGTAGCAGTCGTTATATTATATTCCATAGTTTTTGTTCGTTAAGTTTTGATGTTACTCTATATATTTTTTTTTTTTCATTTATTTGATTTCTGTTCATTTTTAATGTTATCTCAGAATAATCTAATTATTAGCGTAGGTCCTGCCCTGGTCTTTATGCTTAAATTAAATTGAAAAAACAACAAAACCAAAACAAAACGAACAGAAAGTATTACGTATATGAGGGGGTTCGCCCCCTCATCAATACCTCGCTCTTTACGCTAAAGTTCGAATTTTGTTCCAATTCTTTAAGAATGCCCCCTGAATCACAAATGCCTTTTAATTGGAATAAATAGCTCTTTAGAAAGTACTAAAAATACTTTAGCGCAAAAAGCGATGTATTGACGAGGGGGTAAACCCCCTCGTATACGTATTAATTTCTGCTCGTTTTAAGTTTTAATGTCGCTCCTTACTTTCAGTTGAAAAAACTTGTTTTTTTAAATTTAATTTCTGATCGTTTTTTGAATAATGCTGGGAAAATCGGCACCCCTTTCATGGAAAATTCTCTTCCCCCATGGAAAGATCCTCCCATGCAACCCCTGACCCCCCCCCCCCCCACCTGAAAAAATACCCTTGAAAACGTCTGTATACTTCCCAATAACCAATACTATATGTAAACAACGGGCAAAGTTCATAGCTTGCAGACCTTCCCCCGGGGACAGTGGGGGATTAAGTCGTCCTCAAAGACATAGTTATTAGATTTTTCGACTATGCTGAACAAAATGGCTATCTCAAAATTTTGATCCAGCAACTTTGGGAAAAAATGAGATTGGGAGGGGGCCTAGTTGCCCTCCAATTTTTTTAGTCACTTAAAAAGGGCTGTAGAACTTTTAATTTCCGTTCAAATGAGCCCTCTCGCGACATTGTAGGACCACTGGGTCGATACGAACACCCCTGGGAAAAAAAACAACAACAAATAAACACGCATCCGTGATCTTTCTTCTGGCAAAAAATACAAAATTCCACATTTTTGCAGGTAGGAGCTTAAACCTCTACAGTAGGGTTCTCTGATACGCTGAATCTGATAGTTTGATTTTCATTAATATTCTATGACTTTTAGTGGGTGTTTCTCCCTATTTTCGAAAATAAGGCAAATTTTCTGAGGCTCGTAACTATTAATGGGTAAGACTAAACTTGATGAAATTTATATATTTAAAATCAGCATAAAAATCCGATTCTTTTGATGTACCTCTTGGTATCAAAATTCTGTTTTTTAGAGTTTTGGTTGTTATTGAGCCGGGTCACTCCTTACTTACTGTTCGTTACCAACTGTTCGTTAACAACTGTTTGATTTAAGTGTTGTATAATAATGCTTCGAAAATGAAAATCGCCCCAGAAAAGGGTGACCCCTTACCAAGGGTGGATCCAGGATTTTTTTTCGGGAGGGTTTTACTAATTTTTGACTTTTTCGGGGGGGGAGGGGGTTACTAATTTTTGACTCAGTTTTCGAGCAATTTTACTGCTTTTTACCTAGGTTTTACTAATTTTCGACTTATTTTCGACTCGGTCAAAAATTTCGGGGGGGGGGGGGTCAAACCGGGTAACCCCCCCCCCCCCCCTGGATACGGCCTTGCCCCTTACTATCCTTTTAAGGGGAGCCTGAGAAGCTAAAATGATTTTTCAGGGAAAGAGAATCTGGAAATGCAAAATTTTGCTATTTTTCCATGACTCTATATTTTTCATGTTACTCCCCAGGATTTTATCTTCTTTAGTTAAATACCTTTCTCTCCCCTGTTTAGTTTCTTCTATTTAGTCTGTCAGGGGTCCTTTTTTTAACATTTTTTGGTCCAAGGCTGTATCCAGGTAAGGTTACAGGGTCCGCCCCCCCCCCCCCCCCCGAAATTTTTGTTCGACCTGTAAAAAACGTGCATATGGACAAATATTTGATGCGTTTTGTTAAGATGTTTTTGTAAACTCCCCTCCAAAGCAGAAATTGTGGATACGCCCTTGATTTGGTCTCTTGACTCCAATATTACATTTATAACCTGATCTGAAAAAAATTGTTAATCTTGTAACTGAGGAAAAAGTTTGCGGAGTGTTTCTTTGTAATTAGAGGCGGAAACACTATTATATTGAAAAGTTTCATGTTAGAGGACTTTTTTAACCTTTGAATGCTCTTAGCTCTTTGAATTTTCTTGTTCTTACTGGGAAGCTGTTTTTCGTATTTAATATTGACGAGACCGGATGAGAAGTTCGAAGTTGTAAATCCCAAAAGTGCATTTAGCAAAAGTTTACTCTCTTGAACCCAAGTAATCTTTTTGTAAATCCACTCTCAATCCTTCAGAAAATGACGACTGAATTGTATTCAAAAGGTATAAAGAGATAAGCCGACCTCCCTATTGTGTTTGTGCTAAAATTTTAAAAAGCAGAATTGTAGTAAAACCGCCCCTGAAAATTAGGATGACAGGTCTCCGAGTCTTGCGTTTCGACATAGATGCGATTTCCGATTATTTTTTATTATTATTATTAGTAGTAGTAGTACGAGGATCTTCTGGTAGTGTGGCAACAGATGATAAACGATTTCAGAAACGTATTCCAAGAATATTTTCTCGAATGAATGAGTCGAGATTGGATCAATAAACAGCGTATATTTTTCCAAAGCTGATGTCATCTGTATTTTAGTAAAAGAATCAAACCATTCATGATATTTAACCATAAGTAAAATATAGTTGTCAATATAAGCCGAAACACAGTATTTTGGTGACTATATACGGCCAAAGAATTTTCTTTTTATGGTGATTCCAGGAAATTCGGAAGCTTTTAGATACCCATCAAAAATTACTAGTATAAGAAAATTTGTATTGTTTCAGAAAATTGAAAAAAACTCACCTAAAAAACTCACCATGAAATTTAGCATATCTGAGAACACTTCAGTAGTGGTTTTAAGCCCATATCTATCTAAAAAAAAATCCTGATTATTTCAGAGAAAGATGATTATGCATGTTTTTTTCACCAGGGTGAAATACCAAACCAGTTGTCGTAGAGTATTGGGAGACAGGTCATTCGAAGGGAAATTAAGATTTATTTTGCCCTTATTTACTATTAATTGAGGTCGTGCCACTGCAAGGTGCCAATCTCTGCCATTAAGTGCCATATAGCAACAATTTTAGCCCAAATAGGGCTAAAATACTATTGAGGGTGTTTTTTCCCATTTTTTTTTTTTAATTTTTCAAACAAATTACAGAAATCATTCAATAAAAATCACTAATGTTTGTTTTGGGTTTCAAATAAATGAGACCCAAAACAAACAGAAATTAAAATAAGTCAAACTAAAAAAACGAGCATAAATTAATCTGAGTATGGTTCTAAACCCTATGCTTTCTAAAAGCCAGAATATAATTTGTACTTTACTGAAAAAAATTCAAATGAATTTACTGAAAAAAATGTGCATTGTCAGTTTAATATACATATGTTGATATTTATTCCGTAAAATCTCAATTAATTGTTGTTTTCTTAAAGTTATAAAAGTGAAAACATTTAAAAGATTTTTTTTTTAACATTTGAAAGAATATTTTCTCGAATGAATGAGTCGAGAATTTATTTTGCCCTTGTTAACTGTTATTTGAGATTGTGCCACTGCAAGGTGTCAATCTCTGCCATTAAGTGCCATATAGCAACAATTTTAGCCCAAATAGGGCTAAAATACTATCGAGCAGAAATTCTGCTGTTGCGAATCGATTAAGGATTATTATAAGGCTAATATATTTAACCTCGCAGCTTCAAAGGCCATGTCCCACGCGGTGGTGGGTTCCTCCCTAATCATACACGGAGATCATACAAAGTCAGCGGTTATTATAGATGTATGCAAATGGTTATATGTACAATAATTGTAGATAACGAACAGGTATTTGATTCAGCTGATAGAAGAGCTTTAGTGAATGTCCTTCCCTTGTATGGTAAATTAAAAACATACGTGTGTTATATCATCTCTTGTCGAAGGATACGTGTGCTATATCATCTTGTATATGAAGATATTGTTTTCTTTGAATTTGCATTTTATTTCAATACTGTCTTTTGTTAATTACAAAAGACACTAGATATAACAATTTCCTTTCAAATGAATCCTTAATCACCTCTATATGATGTTTCAGCATCCCATTAGCGGCAGCTAAAAAAAGAAGAAAATAAAAGACATTATTGCATCCCATGTTAAACAAGCTATGGTGATTCCGGCGGTATATTTTTCGTTACGATGTTACCTCATTTTCGTTGGGTCGTGGGGTTTTCAGAATTCCCCCAATTTATTTTCGTAACGAACTTTTATCATTAAGATTCATCGAAAAGAGAGTTACTATTCCTGAGTCCGCTTCAAATGGTGATTCCACCCCACTTGACAGTTATCTTCAAAACGCATTTGTAAATTTCTGTTACTACAGGCTAGAGCTCGTTTTTTCATAGATTGCTGCTATCACTCCAGCCATGATGACGGTAGCTACTGCCGCAAAGCACATTCAAGTGAAAAGTGCCGGCACGAGAATAATGTCTGTGCGGTTAAGGTAAGAAGTGAGGTTAGTAGTTGGTTCAGCGTGGAATCTGGAATTAAGCAGGGTTGTGCCTTATCCTTGATTAAATAAAAAAACAAGTTTTTAAACTGAAAGTAAGGAGCGACATTAAAACTTAAAACGAACAGAAATTATTCTGTATATGAAAGAGACTGTCCCCTCCTCAACGCCTCGCTCTTTACGCTAAATTTTTTTATTGTTTTAAAAAATAAAGTTGTGAGACAGAGTCAAACTTTAGCGTAAAGAGCGAGGCGTTGCGGAGGGGACAGTCTCTTTCATATACAGAATAATTTCTGTTCGTTTTAAGTTTTAATGTCGCTCCTTACTTTCAGTTTAAAAAACTTGTTTTTTTTATTTAATTTTTGAACGTTTTTGAATAAATGCAGGTTTTGATCTTGGCTCACCGTACATGAATAATTAAAACAAAATTTTCATATTAATTTACTTTTATTTAGTTAAATGGCTTTCTCGAAACTTGTTTAATTTTATTTATGAACGTTTTTATTAGTAATAAATATACGAAACTTACGAATTAACTTACGTAACGAACTTCTATATTCATATATTTTTAATACATTTATTAGGGGGTTCGCCCACTAGTCAATACCTTGCTCTTTAAGCGAAACTTCAAATTTTGTTCCAATTCTTTAGAAATGACCGCTTAATCACAAAGGCCGTTAATTAGAATAAATAGCTCTTATGAAAGTACTAAAAAATCTTTGGCTTAAAGAGCGAGGCATTGACTACGGGGTGAACCCAATTATATATGTAATATTTTCTGTTCGTTTAAAGTTTCGATGTTGCTGCTGCTGTAGTTGAAATACTTGTTTTTTTATATTAAATTTATGATCTTTTTTTAAATAATGCTGGGAAGTCCGGCGTCCCCTTCATAGCAATGTCCCTTCCCCCATGAAAACTTCCTTCATGGAAAGATCCTCCCACATAACCCCTGACCTACCCCCCCCCCCACTACCAGGAAAAATCTCCCCTGAAAACGTCTGTATACTTCCAAATAACCAATACTATATGTTAACATTGGGTAAAGTTCATAACTTTCAGCCCTCCCCCGGGAAGCTCGGGGGATTAAGTCATCCTAAAAGAAATACTTATAATATTTTCGAACATGCTGAACAAAATGGCTATCTCAAAATTTTGATCAGGTGACTTTTGGAAAAAAATGAGCGTGGGAGGGGGCCTAGTTGCCCTCTATTTTTTTTGGTCACTTAAAAAGGGCACTAGAACTTTCAATTTCCATTCCAATGAGCCCTTCCACGATATTCTAGGACAACTGGTTCGATACGATCACCCCTGGGAAAAAAAAACAAAAAAACAAAAACAAACAAACAAATAAACACGCACCCGTGATCTTTTTTCTGGCAAAAAATGCAAAATTCCACATTTTTGTAGATGGGAGCTTGAAACCTCTACAGTAGGGTTCTCTGATACGCGGAATATGATGGTGTGATTTTCATTAAGGTTCTATAACTTTTAGGGGGTCTTTCCCCCCTTTTTCGAAAATCAGCCAAATTTTCTCAGGCGCCTAACTTTTGATGGGTAGGATTAAACTTGATGAAACTTATATATTTGAAATCAGCATTAAAATGTGATTCTTTTGATGTATTTATTTGTATCAAAATACCGTTTTGTAGAGTTTCGGTTACCATTGAGCCGGGTCGCTCCTTACTTACAGTTCGTTACCACGAACTGTTTGATTATATAGATTATTTCGGCGGACTTAAATCTAAGGAACACGACAGAGGCAATGGGAGAACATGGAATCCAATGGGAAGGTAGAAGTCTTCTAGACCTAGATTGTTCAGATGATCCGAGTGTTAAAGGTAAAAACGTTAGTAAAATGAGTGAGATTGGAGATTTTAGGAGTTTAGGGTGCAAGAATAGATTCGAAAATCAATGTTAAAAAGACTAAGTCGTTTAATTTGGGAATAAGTAAGGCTGAAGAGGTGATATTGAGTAACAAGAATATCGAGCAAGTAGAATATCTTACCTAGGAAGTATTATTAATAAAGATGGTGGATGCAGTGAAGATGAAAAAAGTGGAAGAGCCAAGTTAAAGAATGTAATTTCACTGTTGAAAAAAGTTTTGGAGAAGACAAAGATAAGTCTGCGAACTAAAGTTAGAATATTGGAAGCTACGGCAAAGACAGTGGTCAAGCATGGTTCTGAGACTTGAGCGTGGTTCTGAGACGTGGGCGTAGTTGTGATTGGATTTTATGTGCTTATGTATTTGCGTGCATTTCCATTTTTTTCGGTTATGTGAGTGTGTTTCTATTCGCCAACACAACAGATATTGTTTTCTCTAAATTTGTCCAAACTACGCCTTCCCTATAATTAATCTGAGGGCCCCTTTTCGTGAGGACAAAAGCTCGATGAAAGTCATCTATCCACACGAACCTAATTTTTCTTTCTTTATTTGTTCAACAAAAAAATGTTTTAGCTCTCATCCTTCTCTCATTCATCTCTTTTGAACTGGACGAAGCGATCTCGTTCAACTCTGCATCAAGACCAGAATAGAGCTCAATTTACATAGGATTTTGCATACGATTGATAACGTTAAAAAAAAGAAACCCTGAAACCTTTGAGGATCTTCGAGATTTGAAAATGGAAATTTTTCTTCCATGAACACAGTATTTAGTGGTTCTCTACCTGAGCTGAGAGGCTCGTGTAGATGGATTTGAGTTTCAGTTTGCGTTCAGATACATGAAGAAGTTCACCTTTTTATTGAAAAAGAAAATCGTTTTAACGAAGACAGGATGTAAACAGCAGTTCAGGTGTCGCCCTTGTAACTTCTCCACTAAATCGAGAAATGATACATAATAATAACGTTTGTTAATCTTCACAATAAATTTATAAGGGAAGGAAATTCTCATTAAAACCGGATGCGGATAAGACCTAATTACATGCTCTCCATAAAATAATTCTATTATAAACCAACTAGAAACTCTGATGAAGCTAACTGGGACTAATTTTCTCTTATGATAGATTCCATGTTTACTGTTTTGCGGAGTCGCTATTCATGCTGGGACTCAAAATTTAATATTTGTTTGGGATAAATAATTTAATTTCAGATCTTTAATATGCCACCTATCTTAGTTTGACTAAAGTTTCTTGTCTACCGCGGGGAAACCCCTGTGTTATTTCCTAGTGGTCTCACTATTAAAGCTTTGGAAATGAACTCTGGTAAAACTGGAGAAACTCCTGACAGAAGTATAGCGACCATCCTGAATCACATTATGTACAGTTACTATGGTTTTTAGCTTAATCTACCCATAGACACAGAAAAGGGAATAGCGGCCAGATTCTTATTTGCTGGTGTTATTTATTACATTTTTTCGTGTTAAAGACTCTTATTTTGAATATATAGTCGGACTTTGGATTAACGGGTATATATCACCACGAAATCTTGTAGAACCTATTCCTATTTTCTATATCTATGGACGTGTCATATGTCGAAGGTTTGGTTTTAAAATCAATTAAGTTCTAAAAAGTGACCATAGAGTTACAGGTTCTGGTGACTAAGTGAGATAAATTTTGAATCTTTACGTTTGGCTGCAATAATATAAACCCTGTTTTTGATGAAAACCATGACTAATGAAAACTTAATGACTAATGAAAACTAGTTTTTTAATGAAAACTAGTTTTTAATTAAAACCATGGTGACCATCATTAAAAGCTACCAACACAAATCTAAAACAAAGCCTAATAAATTTTAGTTCGCTGTGACACTGAAAGAAAGCCAGTTATGAGAGGCTATGAAACTCGAACAAAGGACATGAGATCCTTCGTCTTTTTCTTATTTAGATTATTATGGAGACGCTTTTGCATGATCTCATTACCGGAATCAAATTCCGGGCCCTGCAGTGTGTTGCTACATCTAGGTTCAATCTCTGGTTCCCGTATTACCAGCCTGAGATCTAACCCACTGCGCTACTACAGGACTCATCAAGACCCTATTACTTAAGAATATACACAGTCTATCTGGATTGGTTTTGGATGTATTCGCCATCTACTTCCATCAAGTTTTAACTTCAAGAATAAAAACAATTACAAACTAAAATCTTGGTCAGCAGCACCTTTTTCTTGTCAATCTGTGGGGAGAAAAACTATTTGTGGTTTTTTGCTTCCCCTCTTTTATAATCATGCTGTTTGTAAATCTCAGATTGTATCGACTGACTGCGTAAAAGAAAAGTTATGAGTAATCTTCTTTCAGTGAATTCAAAAGTTGTCGAATTTCAAGCGGAGGATCTTGAAGACATATATATCAACTACTTTGATATATGACTTGAACTTGAGTCTTTTTGCATCTATTTCATTGTCAGACTGAAAGGCTAAAATCTGTATTGTGAATTTATACACCCTTTCTAAGGATTCTTATCAAAGCAGTGCAGATGTTTTTCTTGGGAATTATACATTACTGTCATCATTGCAAGCTTTACTAGAAGATTTTGCCTGGAAACCAATGTGGATTGCATTTCCATAAAGGATTCTTCTAGTTTCAGCTTCCCGATTTTCCAAATATGAGGTCATTCTCAATTTATGAAGTATTAAAGGATGTTTAGAGTGATTTTCAAATAGTTGAAGGGAGAGAGGCTCAATCATATTTATAACTTTCCTTTGTATAACTTTCCTTTCCGAGTCCGTTGATTTTGAATTGAAAATCAAGTGTTTTGCATTAGGCATCAAGACATGGCTAATTGTAGAAAGAAAAATCCAAGATAGATAGTCCAAGTAATTGAGAGACAAATGTTTAACTGGCTGCACGGGTAAATGGCGAGAGTAAATATGACTCTCTAATTGGATAAATACTTGTTTGTTAGTTTTTAGAAAGGCACGCCTGCCTAGAGTCTCAGGCAGGTTGACCAAGAATTTAAAATTGATTTAAGTCCGTTAGATTTCATCATTAAGTGAAAATTATAGAATACTGCCGGAAGAAGAGTTCTGATAAAAGCTTAATCAGCTAAATCATAAATGAATAAAAATTGCAATGTGTCATGTCTATTGTAAATGTGTTAGTTTGTTTGTTTCATGTTTATTTGACAGGCCAGTTGGGTTCATCGCTGTATGTCTTTATAATGTACTTATGTTTGTATCTATGTACTCATTTCTATTCATTTTACTTATGTTACTTACTTTTTACTTTTACTTATGTTACTTGCATTTTACTTGTGTTTGTGTACTTATGTACTCATTTTTATTTAATTTATTCATTGTACTCATTTTTATTTGACAGGCCAGTTGGGTTCATCGCTTTCTGTTATTATATTGTACTTGTGTACTTATGTTTTTTTTTATACAATGTAGGCTAGCTGACAGAAAGCAACAAGTTGGGCGGTTTTTTATGTTCTGTGAGTTTTCTTGTTAATAAAATACTGTTTTATATTCTATTCTATCCATAAGAAGGACTCCATAAAAGCTGAATGAGTCCCGTCTTTTTTTATATTTTCTGTCACTTGCCTAAAGACATGAACTGGACTTGAAAGTCCACTTTCTTTTCTTTTTTATTAATATCCTTTCTTATAAATTGCATATTTTGTTTCTTTTTATGAATATGCAAAGAATTTTTTAGACTAGTACTTGTTTTTGCTTTTACTACTACTACTAACAACTCACCGTTCCTGCTTTTACTTTAGTGAAACTTCAGTTTGATCGAAGGGACCTTAGATGTAATAGACTTACTAGCTCTCTCTTAAGATCCTAGTGGTAGAGCTAATATTGAAAAGCATTTGGAGTTTTCCTCGAAACCAAAAGCTAGATTTAAATTAATATAATATTGGCAGTATTAGTTTGAGCAGTTTTTACCGTTATAATTTCTTGTAAAATTTAATAGCTACCTAAGTCCCCTGGAAGGCCTTCTTTCTCGCAACTTAGAACTTTTACAGTATCTGAAAATTATCCAACGAAGACTTTGTATTGTCAGAATTTAGTTTAATTTAAGGTACCTTATATTAAAATAATTATATTAAAATAATATAATTTAAGGTACCTTGCTATAATTTCTAGGTCCTTGTTCCTTAGAATTCACCCAAGAGAAGGATGGGTTTATTTCATGGCTAGTATGCGAGACTTCTAAATTGTTGATTTTTTTATATTGGCTACAGGCACTCTTAGAGCCAGACTTAAGCAGTATTTGATTGGTTTGAAAATCTGAAATCTTTAGGCTAAGTGGGTTTACTTAGGACCAATTTCGTAGGAAATTGGAGTTGCTGATTTTACTACTGTTATTACTTGGCGTTGACTTAAAGCTCTGATGCGTCACTTATGTAGAGGGACGTCAACGGTATTAGTCTTCTACTGAGTGGTGTTTTCTTTTCTAGAGTAAAAGTTGGATCTTCCTTGCGGTTGATACTTCAGGTAGGGAGTTGAACGTGGATAACGTCCACCCTTTTGCACGTGGTCTTCCTCTGGGGCGTATTGTTTTTATTAGCGATCTTTTATTGTTGAATTTTATTTATTTTGCTGAATTATTAGTATTTTCTTCTAAAAGAGCTTCTTAAGCACACCAACCTGACCCTTAAGTGGGTCTGATAATTTTTTATAAGCGCCGGTCTTTTGTAACGATTCACTAGGACTCCCCTTTTCTGTCCCTCCTCTTATATTCTTTATTTTGTGTTGGTCAGCGGAAAGATCTTTAAAACTTTTGTTTGCACAAAGATGGGAGAGCTTCATTCGAAACTGATTGGCGATAATGTAGATGGAAAGTTTTCAGGATAACTAACTTATCTGAGGTCATTGGAACTTTTGTCTTCTCGTCGGAGGTTGCACCAAATTAGATAAGTGAAAAAAAAACTTGGTAAATTAAGAAATAACTATATAGCTGTCTGTATAGCTAGTAATAAATCACCCTGGTAGACACTTCTGAGGGACATTAAAACACATATTGCACGTATTAAAACACGTATCCTCCATAAGATGTAGCAAGTTTTTCTGTTTGTTATTGACGGAAGAAATTTTTGGAAGAATTGAAGTTTTGGATAGAAATTGGTGAAAAAAAAGAGATATATTCCTGCAGCACATACCAAAAAGTAACTTCCCTTGTTTTTCAACATAGGGCAGAAAACCTCCAATTTATGGTTTTAACTATTGTGATTAAAATGGGGAAACTTTCATCGTGATCCACCGCCATTTCTGTGAAGTTTCTTTTTCGAAAATTCTAAAAAAAAAAAATTCGCAATAAACTTTTATCTGCAAGATAAACTATATAATAGTAATCAATCATAAATCGTCTCTAAATGAAGTGTTTTGATTACTACATAGTTTTTTTTCAAAACGATTTTTGAACTTCTGTTATGATAGACTGCAGTTGGTACTAGGTTGCAGCTATCGATGCAACCATGATTGACATTAAGTTATAAACTCTCCGTCGTTCAGTTAGGGAGTGACGTGCTGCCGCGATTTTGTTATGCCCAGGGATCAGACGCCAAAGCGTGGTCAAGAGTTAAGAAATAGACAATCTAGACAAACAAATGCAAAGTGGCTGCAATAATACAAAAAAAATGCTGCAGTAGTGGAAAGTGGAGAAAGCAGTAAAATATGAACTAATGAGGTATAACGGCCATGGATAAAATTGCGAGAAGATCTGGTAGATGCAGCCAGGGGGCATAGTAGTAAAGTATTGTACTGGCATGTTACTAAATTGAGAGGGAATAGTCAACCTTGACTTGTCCCAGTTAATGATAGGAACAGGGCCACAGTTAGTGATAAGGAAAGAGTTAAAGAGAGATGGGCAGAACATTTTGAGAATGTGCTAAATCTGGATATAGTTACAGGTAAAGATATAGAGAAGAATGAAAAAGTTTTTGACACTTGGATGTGAAGGAAGATGTATTCTGTAAGGAAGAATTAGTGATAGTACTAAAAGGATTAAAAAATAATAAGGCCCTAGTTGCTGATAGCGTGCTAAATGGGATTCTTAAATATAGTTGTTATGAGGTTAGAAATAAGCTACTGAAGATTACGAATGTGATTTTTGAAAAATGGGAAGTATCTAGAAGTTTTAGGATAACTCTACTTAAACCCCTCTATAAAAAAAAGGTGATAAGAGTAAGTGTGGTAATTATAGAGGCATTAGCCTGGTTTCTGTAGGTAGCAAATTACTTATAATGGTGAAGCTTTTTAGACTTAAAGATTCTGTAAATAAAGTTTTAAGGGTATAACAGTGTGGTTTTAGGATGGGTAGAGAACGTGTCGACCTAATTTTCACTTCAAGATTGATAATTGAGAAGTGTCTGAGTCATCAAAAACCTTTAGTCCTCAGTTTCATAGATTATGAGCAAGCGTTTGATTTAGCTAAGAGGAGAGCTTTACAAGAAGTGCAAGAAGTGTGTACTAGTACGAAAAACGTGATTCAATCCCGCTTTCTAGGGCTATTATGAAAGAAATTTTTAGATGGCCAGGTCATATTTTGCCGATGAAGGATGACACATTTCTAAAGATTGTCCTTTTCAGTCAACCGTCTAGGGCCAAGCAAAAAGCAGGTGTTCCCTGGTTGGGGTGGAAGGATGTCGTAAGGAAAGATTTAAGGGAAATGGGACCTTCCTGGGAGGGTTTAAAGAGGGAGGCTTTTAATAGATTAATATGGAGAAGGAGCATGCGTATCTGCGTTAACCTCAGGCAGCTTGGTGCTGCAGTGAGTTGTTAATAGTAGTAGAAATGCTAGGCAAGGTCATCAACCCCTTTAGGTGATTGAAAGTATGAACATACCCTGCCAAAAAGGGATCAGCAGAGTAGTTGGCTATTGAATGCATAGGGTTTCATAACCTAAAGTATTTAAATAAGCAAATATTCTTCTTCTTTTTTTTAAAGCAAGATTTGGTGTGCCATTATATATTTGATGATTTGAAGCTAGTATTTCAATTTCGATAGTTTAAGACTGTTTGAGTTGGTAGCTCGTGTAACGGACGAGAATTATCAAGAAGCAACATTGTTTCATAAGACACTGACCAGTTATTGAACCTATGCTTTTCCTTAGCAAAGGTAGTAGTAACCTTTAAAAGGTGGTACCTTTTGGAACCTACCATACTTGCAACCATGGGGGTCCATAAGGGGGGTAAGGGGGGGGGGGCACCCGCATCCACCCCCCCCCCCTAGCTGAATGATGCTGCCTTATTTTTATATTTTGTTCTGAGATTTCTATTATATAGCATTAAAAGTGCCAATTAGACGAGGTTTCCCCCCCCCCTGGAATTCAGCTTATGGGCGCCCATGTTTGCAACCGGGGTCCTCGTGCCGAAGATAGCTGATTAAAGCCAATCATAGTAAAACATCTATGCAGATCATACATGTAAAACATGACCAAACCGGGTTCTTAAAATTCTTGAATTTCTCTCGTTAAAATTCAAGAATTCATATAGAATATAAGCAGCTTCATCCATAATGCATCCCATTAAAAGATAGGTAGGCTTTTGAACAAAATCCTTGTTCTTTTAAATTGCTAAAGAATAGAACTTCTACCTAAGCTGTTTCTATGGCTATTTCACTTTCCCAAATTGGCTGTTCTCTCCTAGAAATTTAATTCAGAATACTAAAGTATATCTCAGAAGGGGATGAAAGAAGGATGAAATTATTTGAAATAATTTATTCATTTTCTTTTTGTAAGGTCTCTTTTTTTCATATCAGTGTGCAGACCAGCAATTCTCGACGTGGGGTGTAGGCTCCACGGGTGGGGCATGACAATATTCTCGTGGGTCATGGGCAAGACATGCGCCCTTGGGCTGACTATACTTTAGAGCCTTAATTTTGAAAAAAAACACATTTTTTATGTGAATGACGTCATATTCATATTTATTTAGAGAGCAAAACAGATAGA